>JASXSY010002003.1:0-249723 GCA_034509805.1 Sipha maydis
GTTCCAATTTATACGAAATATGTAAAAATTGCGAAAATTTGCAAGTTATTTTGTAGATAAAAATTCATAAAATTTTTTCTGTTCATACTTAAGGTTCAAAATTTTAACACTAGGTTATCTATAAGGTGCTCTTCAAAAATCTTTTAAAAAATTTCTTCCGGACTTAGAGGAGAATAAAATAGCCATTTATTCTCAAACGATTTTAAATGTTTGTTATAATTCAAAAAGTATAAGTCGCAGATTTTTGAAATTTCTACCAGCTGTTAAGATTGGTATTTCCTTTATGTCATATTTCCATTATATCATATTTTTTTAAAAATATTATATTGACTTTTAAGCCACTTATAGGCATTTAAAATATTCGACTTTTTTACATTTTATTTTATAATCGGTGATAAAATTTAATAGAAGATTCCACAGAAGTAGTTCTTAGTGTCATTCAAAAATTATTAAAATCCATAGGCACAATTTTTTTTTATAAGCGTTTGAACAGCGAATATTGACATAGAATTACATGTAAAATATAATATAATGTATAATATTCTAGACTGACAAATGATATCGGTTTTTTTTAAATGCTCTAACTCAAAAACCAAAAATTGCAACAACTTGAAATATTCACCAAATCTTTATATTGACGTTCTCTATACATGGTTAAGTTTTCAAAGTATTTTGACATATTTTGACTTATTTATAGACAATTTAAATTTTCGATTTTTCTAAATTTTTCGTTTCAAAATAAAATATACTTATTACAATATTTATAAATAATAATGTATTATATTCTAGACAAACATATCATCTCCGTTCAGAATCGTTTTTCGTATACAATGATACCTATCATTGAATTCAAATTTAACAAATCCATTATAATGACCTATCCTATAAACGAGGTGCACTTCACCCCCAAGTGTACAGTAGAGCGAGGCCCATCCGGTTCTTTTTCTACTTATACTTTAATAGGTAGGTTATTGTATTGTATTAGCATTTATTTTAGAATATACTGCTATATTATAGTATTTATAGAGTATTATATATTCTATAATCCAATGGAATTAAATACAAGTTTTCTTTTGTTTCGATTGAAGAAATGCTTTGAATAATGATTGTTTTAGATTATCGTTTTTCAACTTATGGGTCGTGACCTAGTATTGGGTTGTAAAATATGTTTGAAAGGTCACTGTTCGTAAACTAATGTTAGGAAAAATATCTTAGTTATCAAAATTAATTATATATATCAGATTTTAGTTTCACAATATTGCGTTATAATATATAAATATATGATAACATTTTTTATAATAAAATAAGGTATGTTATTATGTTTAAGCATACTACGGTTTTTTTTTTTTCTGGTGGGTCGTCTATCAAACATACAGGACATCTATGAGGTACCTTAGTATACAGGTTTGAAAACACTATTTTAGATTATATTTCCTTCAGATAAATTTTGTTTACATATGTAAATAAATATACATTCGTCGTAAAAATGAATAAATTCGGAATATTTAACAAGAAATTCTAAACGTTTTATTTAAAATCAATTATGATTATGAAAATTTATATATGTATAATTGCGTTAAAATAATAATTTACTTGTTTTGCATCACTTAATTATTTTTGTTTTGATTTCATCTGACAGTACGTAGATAAGTTATACTTGTTTTTTCTATGTACTGGGTTTAATAAATATTTACATTTCATTAAATTAAATAATTGTTATTTAATTCGACAAATAATTAACTATTCAATCTAATGACTTTAATAAGAAGATAATATTGATACATATTTATAGATATATTGCTGATGATAATTATTATACTCTTGAATAATTTATGAAAAATTATAACCACAGTTTTATACTAGACATAAAGACACAAGTATAATATATAAATTATATAAATCAATAAAATTTTGATTGCAATATGTCATTCAATGAGTTTGAAACATATATAATAAATTCGAGTAATCTTATTTATTTAATAAAAAATCAATACCGTACCAGATGATCCAATTACTTTATGTAGATTATTATTTTGAACTCCATATTCTTTTTGTTTTCATTTATTTTCGAAAAATGCTAAATTTGTGTACCTACTATTTAATTAATTATTTAAGTATTTCATTCATAGTTTATTAAATATTATTTAATTAATGTATTATAATTTTATATCTACGTTATTTTTTGCTATTAGTATATACAATATATAAATTCCTTTGATTTAAACTGTATTTTTTAAATTTCGGTAGTTTCAATGAATTTAATTAGTTTATTTATAGATTAAAAATAAGCAGTTATTAAAAGCACCTACATCTTATAGATATTTAATATTTTCTTATTCTATGATTTTCGTAAAAAATGTGGTTGCAAAATTGTGAAGTACGTAGGATCAGTAATTATATATTATTTATATTAGTTTATAAGTTTATGTGTAATATTTACCACTTTTCTGCTACGTCACGACCACATTTAGTATTTTGAATTTAACTTGATAGCAATAATTTTTAATCAAAATAATTTTAGATATTAAGTCCTAAAGCCTTAATGACAGAAATATTTACTTAACAATATTCGATTATCACCTAATAAACCGACGTGTAAGACGCCCAGGATTAATTATTTATCTGTTATTCTTTTACCAACTGTTATGCGCCTTGTGTTTCAGCTATGGGATGATGTTTGGATGCGGTGCGGGTCTAGCATTCCCGCCGGGCATATTCATTGTGACTTCATACTTCGTCAAATACCGCGGGTTCGCCAACGGAGTGGCCATATCGGGCAGCTGTCTGGGATCTATGTTCTTGCCACCGTTCCTAGGATATTTGATTGACAACTACGGTTTCAAGTACATAAATATTTCGACTCATTCTCTCTCTCTCTCTCACACACACACACACACACACACACACACACACACACAAACGCAGAGACTGAACGCAATCGAAACGCGGCGGTCCGAAAACTCGAATGCAAGTTCTGAAGTTTCGGGCGAGTCTCGTCGTCTGCGAAAAAACCTTAATATTCATGTAATACATGTATGTTATGTGTGTGTGGTACAGGGAAACGGTGCTGATACTCGGTGCGCTAACGCTCAACGTGTGGGTGGGCGCGTTGCTATACCATCCTGTAGAGCAGCACATGGTCAAGCAGTTCATGGACGAGTACGAGTACGTGAACGACGGGCCGGTGAGCTGCGGTGAAGCGGACGCGGTGTCCATCACCATGTCGGCAACAGTGGACTTGCACAACGCAACGATGACCGGTGGCAAAAGTCTTACGGAACTGCGGAGCTGCGGCGTGGCGGGCGACAACGACGACGATGACGATCAGCTGCAAGAGACGGTGTCGTTGCTGGCGCAGAACCTCAACGAGTACGTGATCGTCAACGAACTGAACGCGTCCAGTGTGAAGGTGCCCGCCGACGATCGGTATCTGTTGTCCGGCAGCGGCGTGTCGGTGATCGCGGCGGTGAACAGCAAGTCGGCACGGGCCGCAGCCGGTTCGCCCAAGTTGGCGTTCAGCAGCTGCAGCCTGTTGCGGATGACTGGCGGCGCGAACGACCACCAACACCACCTGGTTCCCACGTCCGCCGCGATGATGGACGGCCGGTCGAAGGCCAACGGGTCGTCACTGTCGTCGCTGCGATACGTAAGCACGCCGTTCCACGGTAGCACGCTAGTCAGTCTGTACGAGGAGTCGCAGCCCAAGCAACATCAGCAGCAGCAGCAGCAGCAACAACAGCAGCATCAGCAGCAGCAGCAGCAGCAGCAGCATCAGTTGGAGTTGGCCGCTGACGGCTCGTCGCGACGCAAGACCATAGCCGGGGCGCTGCAGCTGCTGTCCGACCCACTGTTCATCGTGATACTCGTGTCGAACGCCACCACGGCCATCGGATACACGAACTCGGCCATTCTGCTGCCGTCGTACGCCATCAGCATCGGCCACGACAAGAGCAGCTCGCAGTACCTGCTGTCCGTGGTGGCCGTGCTGGATCTAGTCGGTCGCATCGGCGGCAGCACGCTGTCTGACTGGATCCGGTTGGACAAGCGGTATTACTATCTGAGTGGTCTGGTGCTGTCCGGCGTCGCGCTGTTCGTGCTACCGTTCACCGACGATTACCCGACCATGTGCTGCGCTTGCGCCGCGTTCGGACTGAGCTCCGGCGTCGTGATCGGCATCACGGCCGTCATCATGGTCGACATGCTCGGCGAGGAGCGGTTGTCCTCGTCCTACGGCATTTCGCTGTTCTGCAACGGGCTCGTGCAGCTCATCGGACCGCCCGTGGCCGGCTATATATTCGAGACGGTCGGTTCGTACAGGCCCGTGTTCCACGGAATGGGCGTCATACTGCTGTTCGGCGCGTCCGTGTGGCTGATCACGCCGTTCCTCAAAAAACCCCATCATCAACAATGACACGCGAAGCCGCCTGTCTATTAGGGACGTCACACTACTAACACATACGCGCGCAACTCACCTCGCCCACACGTATATTAAAATACATTACATGACCTTATTATTTCTGACGCGTACAACATTGTATATTGTAGTAGGTACGTAAATAGATATTCATTATAATAATATTACCGAATGAACGCAAAATATTTATTACCTACGTATTATATAAATTTATTATACTTATTTATATATGTAATAAATTTCATGTGTTCATTCGGTAATATTATATATGTATATACATTGTTATTTGTTTGTATTGTATTAAATATTGTACGAATGTGAGCCAACGATGCGTTCCTGTCGACGCGCGCGTTCATGCGACTGAGATGAGACTACGTTACGATCAATTACCGCAAAACGAATGGACTGATTTTTATTTAAACTTGTCTGCATTGCATTATATTTAATTATCTACATAAGTATAATAGGTTCACACACATACCGACCGTCACGCGCGTGGAAAATTCCGTTTTCCAGAACGGTGGCGTACATGAAGGTCTTGGTGGAGAGATGGTTTGTTTGTACGGGACATCTGTCGAACGGGTCTGTAGTAAGGCCCTCCTCCGCACACGGTAGAACTGTTTTGCAACGAGAATCTCAAATGAGTTGTGTGAGCGATTGTTGTGCAATTGGTTTGCAATCAATTTATGTATTGTGTCCGCGCACGAGTTCGACAGAATTTCGACCAGTACACGCAGCTGTATGTGAATTCACGTTATAAAGTTTTTTGAGAGTATTTCAACAGTTAACATTAGGCTTTTGCAATATGTCGAGTAGTTCTGATGAAGATGATATAATTGACTACTATCAGTACCGTCAGGGGCGGATTTAACAATTTTCCGCCCCTATGCCAAATTATATTTGCCGCCCATATCTAAAAAAAACTTACTACCTCTTTAATAAAATATCCTCAAATAGATTAATTTTTTCAATACCTACCTAATATGCAATTTTTGCTTATTATAGTATTACGAGACATTTCTTAAACAATAAGATAAGCTATAATACAATACTATCGTCGTTGTCGTAGACGAGTTCCTGGGAAAATATAAATATTATTTTGCTAAAAATAAACAAATACAAAATCCACAATTTCAAGATTTTGAAGTGATAAATACAATTTAAAAAATTATGTACCTAATTTTACAAAATCAAAATAAATTTTCAACATAATTTTGCCGCCCTCCAAAATTTGCCACCCTATGCGGCCGCATAGTTCGCAGTGCCTTAAATCCGCTCCTGAGTACCGTAGACAATGAAAATTAGTGCGAAGGAAGTATTGGACGCATCCATATACAGAGAAAAATATGAAATGCAGGCTGTTTATATCAGAAGAACAACGGAATCAAACGGATACCAATTTAAATGCACTCTGCAGAATGTCAAAATATTCATATCGGGAATTGTTAAAGTAGGTTACTCCAAGTATACACGAAAGTTCGTTTTTTTTCTACCTCCTCAACGAATTATCAGTTTATCACAATATAATATTAAATTTAATATTATTTTAAGTTAGGCTTCAGGTACAATATATTAAATAAATTTAATACATTTTAAATAAATCATTTATTGCAATGAAATCATGCAACTGAAACCGAAATTCAACCTGCAAGCGCAATCGTACACGATCAGTTTAAAACTGATTACAAATCGGCTTAGTTTGAGTTGACAAATATACGGTTTCCTATTACGCTACATATGCAACGTCACCAAACGGTCGCTCATGCAACTGATTAAAGATTCTCGTGACCAAACCGTGTGTCTAATTTGACAAAGCATCAGATTTTCTCGGAGAATATGTTAAATCTCTGTTAACTGTCTCATGTGAGTACGCCACTGTTGCCGTGCACCATCAACTCTGCACTTCGACGAATTCGCCGTGCACTACATATCGCGAAAGCCTAGGAACTTAAAAAATCCTAAATTTTCAGCAGGGGTCTCATAATAATATATATATATATATATATATATACTTGTATATAATAATGTTCAACGGGTAGCACTTGTACATGTAGAGTTGATATACACACACAATAGAATATTCGTTGAACAACTTTTGAACCTTTGTGCCTGCATGATAGCGTAGTTGAGGATTTTCCAAAACTTTAAAAACGCACCATGCATTTTTAATTTGAAAAAAGTCGATTAGTTATCATGATATAACTTTAAATATGTGTTATATATTAAAATAATTTTTACTAACGAAATGTACGACAACACAAATGTATGAGCAATATAGTATTAAATAAATAGTTCTTTATTCGGATAAATATATCGTATTATTGTGTAGTATATGTATGCGTCATTGCTCGTATAACATAAACACAACATAAATAGCTACACATACAAATATTATAGTATTTACAGAGGTAGCTACTGTGTTTTTTATAGAACAATTATTGTCTGTATAGAATAATCGTTGGTGGCTCACTTTTTATATTTATACATGAAAAACATGAAAGAGGCTATACTTGAAAATAAATTCGATTATTCGATTTTTTTTACCTATTCTTCCAGACCCGTTTTTCTTCCGTTGACTCGAGAAACGCATGTATTATGTTATTATTTTTTACTATTATTATTCCACACAGCAATAATGATATGCTAATGTTTTTAAAAAAAAACATATATCACACTAAACTTGTGTTTTTTATAAAATTATTTTATACATAGGCTATTTTCCCTACACATGCTCACGACCTTTAATTTTAACTTCCACCAACTATCCACGATCTCGCCGACATCCATAAAATATAAGGAACAATTTTTTTTTCCACCCAAACGACGAATTTAAACATAGAAAATATAATGTCTAAATTGTTTGTTCGTACCTGTTTTTATTACGAATCTTCCGAGTCTGTTATATTGTTGACTTTTAGTGATTGTACGTTGTTTTAGTGTTTTTTTGTTGAAGTTATATTCGTCCGAACTGATAATGTAGTTATATAAGTAATACTATTAAATAACTGTAGTTAATTAACTAGATATTTTATGGCACCACTGGATAAATCAATAATGTAATATTTTTTTTTTTTTTTTTTATATTAATACAGTTTATAATAGATACATCGGAAACGTATTATTTTCATCCGTATTTTAGTTTAAAATATTAAAACTGTACGACAATTATTATTATTAGTGCGCATAAAATATTAATAATTATAATTTATGGTGGTATTTTAAATTATCTATATATATAAGCGTTTAGTTTACTATTTTTAATCAATCATATATATCTTGTATGAAAAATATATAAATTAATGTTATTTAAATAAAATATTATAAGAGTATAATAAATAAATTATTACAGTTGTAATTTAATTCATAGTCAATTTTTTTATATTTGTTGTTAAATCAATAATTATTGTAAAACTATGTTTACCATAATGATGACTATTATAGTACCTATACATTCCCATATAATATACATGAATATTATATGTATTATATTTAATATATTAATATTTCATTATTCCTTAATCCTTATAGTAAAAGGTATTTAGTTGGGTGTGAATATTTATGAAATGTTTTTTTTTAAGTTGCTATATTATTAATCCACCTAAATACTGAAACAATATGTAGAAATATCCAAATAATTACAAAAAAATGTTTTTAATAAAATCAATTAATATAGTATATTATCCTACTATCATATTAATTGATTTTATCACATAGACAGTTCAATAGATGTTGATCTAAGTTAATCGTTATGTTATCATAAAAATGTCGTAGAATTTACAATACACAAAGAATAACACAAAATTAGAAAGTATATAATTAAAATATTCATTATATGCTTATGAAATTATCATTTAAGCTGTATATTTTAAGAAGGAAGCAGTGTTCGAATTGGGGGGACGCAGGCGGACGGAGTCCGCTTTCATTTTTTTGGAGGTTT
This sequence comes from Sipha maydis, assembly GCA_034509805.1. Lineage (NCBI taxonomy): Eukaryota > Metazoa > Arthropoda > Insecta > Hemiptera > Aphididae > Sipha > Sipha maydis. The sequence continues at coordinate 8,352 of JASXSY010002003.1, forward strand.
CAGTGTCTCCCTCATTTAAATAAGCAAAGAACGCTAAAAATGCGTCCCCCCCTAGGGATATTTACTTTCGAACGGTGTATTTGGATTTTGTTTTCGTTTATTTTTGTTTTCTATAGCAAACTGCAAATTAATGGTTATTTTTTCCCAGAAAACGGTTATCGTTGACGACAATCACGGATCAAGATAAAATATGATAATAATATAATACTATCGAGCTGATATGAGTACAGTGGTTATTGTTTTTCATAGAATACCGAATGATTATTATCAGCGCGGTGGTTTTCGTTTCATCGTGTTCACTATGACTGTTCATCTTATATTCTGTTGTATACATTCTCATCGCACGTGTGATAATTTTAAGTGAGTTCGGTTATATAGCCGAATAGGTGTTTCTACTTTTGAGAACTTTTTGTTTAATCTTTGAGTCAATTAAAATTAACACCATGAATGAAAAAAGAAAAACATTATATGATTTTTTTTAAAAAAAAAAAAAAAAAAACCAAAAATTAGTGATAGTGACAGTGTGATTGTTGGGAATACAACAGGTGAATAACCTACTGGCTAGATAAATATAAATTGCAATGAACTATTAATTATAAATTTCTCATCTTATTAACATTTTTGTTAAATATTTAGATGGATTGAATTCGCGAGACGATTCAGTGGATCTTCCTTCGGCTGCATCTCAAGAAGGTAATACTAATAATACTATAGTACCTAAGTATTTTTTTACAAATTAAACCAGTGGCGGCTCGTGGTGTTCAAAGTAGGTGGTGTGCAATTATTGCAAAAGTTAATTAAACAAAAAAATAATCAGTTCAAAATATAAATGTAATTAGTAAAATATTTATTAGAATTTTTAATTTTGATATAGGTGAAAATAATATAACATATTATGTAGGTAATAGTGTATATCTTTTACCGTGTGTGTGTATGTGTGTGTGTACTGTATTTATCGCGTATTCGCGTGCGACCGCTCAACGAGTGTGCAGTAGGAGCTGCACACCAAAGTCACATATAATGGCCGATCCCCCCACTCAATAGCCAAACGTATTTTATACGGACTGGCGGTGTTCAAACTGAGCTGCACACCAATTGATGTGTATTTGTTACATAACTCGATTAAATTTTAGGAGTATAATAATAATAAATTGTCGTTTTTGTTTTTAAAATTTTTTTTTTTTTTATATATAATAAATAGGTACCTACAGTTTAACAGATATTGTATTAAAAATAATTAATTAGTATACATTATTATTATGCATTTTCACTATTATATCTATATTAATCTATTTGGTGTGCGCATACCTGCACACCTAGGCACGAGCCGCCACTGAATTAAACTAATCTGTCTTATAAATTATTTCCATGCTAAAAGATCATTTTTGTCATTATTTATAAATTATCATAAATATTATCATGTTTTTATACTGTTGTAATTTATAATGATACCTATCAAAAACATAAGTTAATGATTATTAATTTTTTTTTTCTAGGAAAAGAGGTCTTCAGCTGATTTGGAGAATTATTAGAACAAAGGATTTTAATGATAGGAAAAATATTTACTATTCGATGGGAAGCATCTAGTTATAGAACGTATGGACTAATTTTGCTGTCCTACATAAACATTTCCTTGAAGCTTCTTTGGATAATACAAGAGACACAAAAGAAAGATCAAAGTATGCAGGTTTAAATAAAATTTTAACGTCCAATGAGTTTATACTGAATCTAGGAATATTACTTGATGCCTTACATGAGTTTTCTGATTTATCATGTCAACTACAAAACCGAGATTTGAGTTTGGCTTTAGCGCATACTGTAATTGAGAGAACAATTCGTGTTATTGAAATTATGGTTGAAACGGCAGGACCAAAACTTAAAGAAGTAAATTTAGCGTCTCAGGAAATGAGTTTTAAAGGAGTAAAACTTACATTTCACAAAATCGTTCAAAAAATCAATTCTTCTCAATTTTTTAGAAGTTTTTCAAACAATCTTAAATCAAGATTATTCACTACACAGTCATCAAATTCTTTTAATAGTGCTTCTTCTAAATTTCAAGAAGAGTATGACCAATTATTGACTGACTTAGATATTTTTGTTCCCAAAAATTGGCCCGATAACTTCAATATACAATATGGTGATGATTGTATACGCCGATTGTCTAAAAAATTTAAGCTTGATGAGATCACTTCAGTAAGAGGCTTCCGTCAATTCAAAGACACAAAAGAAGATAATGTTAAAGATCTTAAACTATTAACTACTGCAATTAAGTGTATAGCAATTTCATCTTCTGAATGTGAGCGTTCATTCAGCTCAATGAATGAAATTGTATCCCCCAAAAGAAATTCTTTGGGATCAGTACATATTTCATCATTAGTGTTTATAAATTGTGTTGATCCGCCAATTGACAAGATTAACATAACAAAATGGATTGAATCGTGAGTTAAGAAAGGCAAACGAACAGCAGAAGAAGAAAATTGTCCTAAAAGGATCAAAATTACTGAAGAAAATGCATACAAGTCATTGTGGAATTTAATTAAAGAATAATACTTATATTATATTAAGCCGGGTTTTCACACAACAACAAATCGTAACGATGTGATTGACAATTTATCATCGTTTTTATTGTTCCAATTAATCGAAAGAGCGAATACTGTTTACACGCAACTATTTCTTGTCTAACATTCTTTGTCGATCGCGATTCACTCAGACTTCAGTTTGCCATCAGTACAACCTTCTCTATGAACAACCAATGCAAACTAAATAAAATTGTAGCGATAAATGGTTGCAACATGTTATAACCAATTATAATTTAATAACTGATAATAACCGATTATAATTTATTAACTTATAATAATCGATTATAATTTATGTATCGATAACAACCGATTATAATCGAAATAATTTTCAACATATCGATTATATGGAAATAAAATAATTGCGCGGCCCTAAACCTGCCTATTGAAGTTTTCGCATTTTTATCACCTCCATTTTGATTTGATTTTGGAATAACAATTCCAGCTTTTTATTTTTTCCTTCTTCTCCATTTTCCGCTGGTGTTATCCTTAACTGATCCAAATATTTTCCTCAATATTTTTCAATCTATCATTAAACATTTATTTTCATTAGATTTTTTTAATGGCCATGTTTCTGCTTCATACAGAATAAACAGCCGGATTAGTGTAATATATAATTACTTTTTAGTTCTTTAGATAATGCTCGGGAGCCTAATATATTTGCTAAGCCATAGTAACATTTATTACCTGTCTGTATTCTAGCTACAACTTCACTGGTAATTTTATTATGTTCTGTTACTATTGTTCTGAGTTATTTAAATTGTTGAACTTGGTTAAAGTTTTATTTTCTTATATTCAATATATTAGTAGCTGGGTACAGTTGTCTTCTGCTAACAAATATATATGCTTTTTTTCCTACTATAATCCTATTTTCGTTGCTGTTTCCTTTAATTAAGGGATTCATTTTTTGAAATTCTCTTGCGATTCTTCTAATAACACTGTGATTCTTGTAGTTTATAGCCTTGTAGATTGATATTAATTTCCTTTATTACTTTTTATAATACATACCAGGTTAAATAGATTAGGTGATAAGGCATTACCTTGTTTTATAACCGACTTTACTTGTCTGATCCAGAAATTTGAATCAGAAGCACTATAAAAATAGCAGATTAAATAAGTACCAAAATGTCCTCAGTTTGCGGACATATTGATTAGAAAATAGTCCCAATCTTTTCTTCAAAGACCGTGGTCTTACTGTTGCCCACAAATCTGAATCGATCACCAATTTTCATTTGGCAGTCATCATATACATCACTATAATATTACTGTCTTAGTATTTTTGTATTATTGACCATATTCCTAATTTTTTTGCGTTCAAATATTTATTTGCACATAAATGTATTTAATTACATTTATATTATATAAACACTTAAAAATATATTTAAATTAATCTTCATCACATAATTTTCCTGTGCTGTATAACTTAAATATTCATTATATTATTATATTATACTTTGTATGAGTATTATTATATATTTGTTATTGCAATATGGCAAGCATTCTGGGTTTCCACAATCACTACAATTCGATCCTCCCTGACCTTATTATATATATAAAATATATGGTGGTGTAACGTGCCTCTAGTGGTTTGAGGACGCTACGATAATGTTATGATTGAATAGTACTTCTAAGTGTTTTAATATAAGTTCAATAATTTAAACTTGAAAGAATAGAGTATAATATTTTATTTTACACTTAGAAAAATTAGCAAAGTATTAACAATGTAAATATGACTGTCGTAAGCGGAGTGTTTGTACTTGATGGCTGGATACGTCTGATGTTGGTGGTGAAACGGAGCCCTTATATACTCTGTTTGATTTTGTTGTTGTTAGTTAATTGTTTTGTTTTCGCCACCTGGTTGCCCTTGGCCTTGATCGTCAAATTCGAATGATGACGTTGTTTGCGGTTATTCGTGATTTGTAATTCGCACGTGGCTTCTTCTCTGTGACTATTTCACAATTTGTTCATGGTCGTGTGATGAAATATAAGGATATGTATTACATTGATTTGGTACTTATGATTGTGGCTTAGCTTTACATTACAATTATGTGTGCAATAGTTATTTATATAATTTGGAAGTATAAAATATAATTGAACATTTTTATCCTCGTATGACTTGGAAATATGCGTATTATTATTTGTTAGTAATTACATTACAATTATATTACATATAATGGTGCATGTTACACCTCACCGCCGAAGAAAAAATTTCAGGGTGAAACAATGAAATTTTTAAATTTACCGTATACAAACTTTGAAAATAATTGCTTATTCACTAATATGTTTTACAATATTTGTTGGTTATAAAGAAAAATAATAATAATATTTGAATTTATAATAAGATATACATTTTTTTTTTTTTTTTTTTTTTTATTATTATGTATACAATATTATGTTTCTTAAAACTAAATCCCACTTCCAAGTATATAATATTATTGTTAAATAAGTGATTGCATTATTATGCATATATATATTTATATATTTTATTTTATGAATACCCAATTCCTAGTTAGTATTTATGATTCTTTTTATTATTATTTATTTATTTTTTTTTTTTTTTTCTTTCCCTGCTTGAACTATCACTACAATATATGAAAAGTTTTGAAGGTTTTATTTTATTTAATAAGAAATTAAATATACATCTAGTGTATATTACATCAGTTATTGGGTCGTGTGCGTGAGTGATTTAAGGTTACCTCGTTCAATTTTCGAAAATCTACGACTATTCTGTATTTTTGGATTCCCGAGTTGTCAAGTTTTTTCTTTACCAAAAGTAAAGGTGCGTTCCATGGACTTATTGAAGGTTGGAGAATATCGTCATTTTCCATTTTAGTTATTTGTTTTTTTATTTCTTCTTGTTGACTAAACGGTAACCTATAAGGTCTTTTATAAATTGGTTGAACATTTGGTTTTAATTTAATTGTATGTTCGATAGCATTTGTAAATGTTAATTTATCTCCTTCCAAATAAAATATTTCCGAATATTGTTCGCAAATTTTAAAAATTGATTCCTTTTCTAATTTATTCATGTGATCCGATTTTACTAATTGTTTTATTTTATCTATGCGGTTATTATTATTATTTTCATAATTAATATATTGTGTGTCAAAATCGGTTTCATTATTATATTTTATTTTATTTATGTGTTCGTTATTTATTTTTTTATCGTGTTCGGCTATGTTCATTACCCTAATTATTATGTTTCCATTCTTTACGGAGCTGATAGTTTCTCCACAGTATACGTCCTTTATCAATTCCTGTTTCTCGATTAAAACATTTTTATTTTCCGCGAATTTATTTGCAATTGGTATAGAAATTATTGTTTCTGATCTTGCATTTAATATATAACAATTTTTTATTACTGAATTTGTATTAGGTTGATCGATTATTAATGTGTTATTTGCAATATCTATCACTGCTTTATTATCGCGTAAAAATGAGTGACCTATTATTCCGTGTTTTATTAAAGGTACTTTTGAGTTTACGACATGGAAACTGATTATAAATTCATTATTTTTAATTTCAATTGGTATAGTAACTATTCCTATTGTTCGTATTAATTCGTCGCTTATTCCGCGTATTATAGTTTTCTTTGTTTCGTCTACGATTAAATCTCCTTTCAAATAATTAATTTTTATAATATTAATATCGCTACCTGTGTCTAATAATAATTCTAGTTCTTTAAATTTAGCGGCATTTGATGTGCATTTTATGTGGTTATTAATTATTGCTGATTTAATGTGAAAACATCGTCGTATGTTTCCTCCGCGGTTATTTGGTTGACGGTACGAGGTCCGCGCGCCTCGCCCGAACGCCCGTTTCCCGAATTATAATTGTTACGTTCGTTATTTCGTTTTTTAAAACATTCTGACATTTCGTGTCCCGTTTTGTTGCAGTAGCTGCATGTTATATTTCGCGTGTTATAATTATTTGTATTGTAATTAGTTGGTGGTCGCGTATAATTATTTGACTGGTAGTTATGTGGTCGATTAAAATTATTACGATTGTTAGAAGGTGGTCGATTGTTATAGTTATTATAATTATTATCCGGTATTCTTTGATTTGAACGTTGGACTGGTTGCGATCTGCATTGACTAGCAAAGTGTCGTCCATTACATTTATAACATATTATTGGTTTTTTATTAAAATTGTTATTATAATTATTTCTATATCGATTATTTTGTTGGGGTTGAATATTATTACTCCCGTTATTATAATTATTACGATAATTAGTGTTTAATAAGTTTCGCGTTTCTTTTTCGGCGTTAAATTCTAACTCTTCCGTATTAGCTATGTTTTTAGCCTCTTCTAATGTTTTAGGATCCCTTGATTTTACTACAATTTTTATTGGTTTTATTAATCCTTTTATGTATAATCCTAATGTTTGCTCTTTTAATTGAGTTTGAATAATTTTAGCTTCATCTTTAGGTTTATTAAATGTATAAATATTGCATAGTTTATAGTATAGTTGTTCAATTCTCTCTGTGTAAGAGTTAACCGTTTCCCCAAGATTCATTTTTATGGAGTTAATTTGTAATTGCAAAGAAGATGCTGAATATTGTGATTCAAATGCTTCACTTAAATATTTTTTTATGTTTACCCATTTGGTAGTATCTTTATATTTTATTACATCTAAAGCTTTTCCCGATAATTTAGTGGTTATATATCGTATTAAAAGTGGTACATTTTCTCTATCCACTGAATTTACTGCAATATCGCATGCGTTTATAAATTGATAAACGTCTGTTTCCCCCGAACATGTGGGTATTAATTTAAATGCCTTCTCTAAACGTAGAGTGATTTCAGTTGGTGGTTGTGACATTTTAATTTTGGGTTTTGACTCGAAAGTTAACTGTGTGTGTTCAGTATTACTTTTACTTCGAGTATTTATTTGGTAACTGGGGCTGAGAAATTTTAATTAATTTAATTCTTTTTCAATATTTTCAATTCGATTTTCTCTTTTGAGACTAGTTTCTTTTTTCTTTTTATCAATAGGGTTCCCTTTTTTCGCTAGAGTAGCTAATTCTAACGGAGACGTACCAGTTTGCCCATCAGTATTCATAAAATATTTTTATTTTTTTTATTTTTTTAAAAATAAATATTTAAATTTTAACACACAATAATATTATATACCCAATTAATATAATATCTAAAATTTATCAACAATAATAATATTCCCCTTATAATTATCTTTATATAATATTCAATAATATGTTTTCGTATAACAATAATAAATCTCAGTATAATTCTCAATATAATAATTCTCAATAATAATTCTCAATATAATAATTCTCAATATAATAATTCTCAATAATAATTCTCAATAATAATTCTCAATATAATAATTCTCAATAATAATTCTCAATATAATAATTCTCAATAATAATTCTCAATATAATTCTCAATATAATAATTCTCAAAAGTTTCTAATAATTTTTTCTAACACCCACTTATTTGTTCTTAAAATTAGTCATATTTACGTAGAAATTATGCTTGGTGGTGACATATTTGCTGGTTGCTGGTTTTGATTTCTGGTGTCGTTTTCTTGGAGTTGGAGAAAAAGTGATCAGTTTTCTCTCACGGTGATTCGGTTGAATTGCCTCCTCGAAGTCTGTTCCACAGCGCCAAATTATGGCGTGTCTCTAGTGGTTCGATGGACGCTACGATAATGTTATGATTGAATAGTACTTCTAAGTGTTTTAATATAAGTTCAATAATTTAAACTTGAAAGAATAGAGTATAATATTTTATTTTACACTTAGAAAAATTAGCAAAGTATTAACAATGTAAATATGACTGTCGTAAGCGGAGTGTTTGTACTTGATGGCTGGATACGTCTGATGTTGGTGGTGAAACGGAGCCCTTATATACTCTGTTTGATTTTGTTGTTGTTAGTTAATTGTTTTGTTTTCGCCACCTGGTTGCCCTTGGCCTTGATCGTCAAATTCGAATGATGACGTTGTTTGCGGTTATTCGTGATTTGTAATTCGCACGTGGCTTCTTCTCTGTGACTATTTCACAATTTGTTCATGGTCGTGTGATGAAATATAAGGATATGTATTACATTGATTTGGTACTTATGATTGTGGCTTAGCTTTACATTACAATTATGTGTGCAATAGTTATTTATATAATTTGGAAGTATAAAATATAATTGAACATTTTTATCCTCGTATGACTTGGAAATATGCGTATTATTATTTGTTAGTAATTACATTACAATTATATTACATATAATGGTGCATGTTACAGTGGAGTCGGGTGTAATATGTATACTATTGAATGGTAAAAAAGAGGATTACCTCATGTTCATCTCTAGGTGTGGCTCAACGACAAATTAAGGCAAAATGACATCGATTTAATTCTTGGTGCTGAGTTGCCGAATCAACGAGAAGATCCTTCCCTATTTAATATCGTCAGTTGAAACATGATTCATGGCCATTTATGCGATTCATTTAACATGAATTCACCGTGTATGCAAAACGGAAAATGTTCAAAAGGTTTTCCGAAACTGTTTACTATTGCGACACAATCCGGGCAGGTTAATAATCACAATCGATAATCGGTGAATTGTGCCATATAAGTCTTTATTATTATGTAAATTTGACTGTCACAACAACATAGAACTTAGTCATTCAATATATTTGTAGTTATATTAATAAAGGATCTGATCAGGCTGCATTCTCAGTAGAATCGCGTGATGAAATTAAAACATTTCAAAATGGTAGATCTATTCATCACAAGCGGCATGGCGGATATTTGGTTTTACTATTCACGAACGGTCACCAGCGATTTTTCAATTCTTAGCACACCTTGAAAATGGCCAACGCGTCTATTTCACAGATCAAAATGTCGCGTAAGACTTGAAAATGTTAGAAACACCACTCTTATGGCTTTTTTGAACTTAGCTCCCGTGACGACTTCGCGAAAACATTGTTCTATATTGAAGTTCTATCTAATTATACTTTTACTAATAATCGTTTCAATAGAAGAAAACAAGGAGAGCCAATTGTACAATACTCCGGAGTCAAGAAATCCAATGTGCTCAGTCGAGTATACACTTTTTACCCAAGTAATGTTGAGTGTTATTATTTACGTATGCTTTTGCATCACGTTCGTGGACCGACTTCATTTTTAGATTTAAAAACTGTTGATGACGTTATCCACTCTATATTTCAAAGATCTTGGCAAATGCTTGGTCTGTTACAAGATGAAAGTCATTGGAATTCTACTCTCGAAGAAACTACTTTATTTCAATCCGTGTCGAATTTAAGAGAACATTTTGTTACTATGATAGCATTTTACCATATTACTAATTTAACAGACCTGTGGGAAAACCACAAAGATAATATGTTATTAGATATTTTGCACCAAGAAAGGCTTCGTTCTAGAAATCACGATATATTTTGAATAAAACATTAATATTAAAAGAAAATGCTCTTCTGAAATATCTGGAAAGAAGCTGTCTGATTTTAACATGGAATCACCGTTATGAATTGATAATAATGATAATAATTTTCTTAGAGTTAGGGCTTATATAGCAGAAACTTCTTATGATTATAATATACTTTCAAATTACATTCAGGAGAATGAACCAAAGTTAACAAACGATCAGCAAGTTGTTTATAATACTATTTTACAAAGTATATTGAAGGTAATGGAGAATTATTTTTTCTTGATATTCCTGATGGAACTGGCAAGAATTTCTTACTTGCAAAGCTACGTACGCAGAGAATAATTTCATTAGCAGTCGCTTCTTCCAGGATAGCAGCAACATTAATACAAAATGGCAAGACAGCACATTCCGCTTTCAAATTACCTTTGAATCTTCATAGTACCGAATGCCTAGTTTGTATTGTAAAAAAACCAAGTTCTTTAGGTAAATTATTAAGGGAGACACGTTCTATTGTTTGGAATGAATCAACAATGGCAAATAAAAGTAGTCCTGAGACACTTGATAGAAGGCTGAGGGATTTTAAAAATAATGATCGCCCAATGGGCGGAGTTGTTATTATTTTTCCTAGTGACTTTAGACAAATATTGCCAGTTGTGCTAAAAGATACTAAAAGCGATGAAATAAACGCCCGTCTAAAGTCATTATATCTTTAGTCTTACACAACATTTTTGAGATTAACGACCAATATGCGTGTATACCTTGGTGGTGATAATAATGCCGAGTTCTTCTCACAAAATCTTTTAAAAATTGGTGACCGAACTTTTCAGAATGATGAGGATACCAATGATACAAAAAAATTCTACATTTGCGATTTCGGTTCTTGATCAAAATAACTTAATCAACAAAGTTTATCCTGAAATTTCTCATCTTTCCAATAAATTTAATGAATGGCTCCGTGAACGTGAAATTTTGGCCCTAAAAACGACACTGTCAACATCGTAAACAAAAAAGTTCTTTCCATGTTCGAAGCTGATAAAAAAACTATACTTCCATAGATAAACTTACTAATCAAGATGAAGCTATAGATATCTCAACTGAATTTCTTAACTCATTAAATCCATCAGGTCTCCCCCCACACAAACTTGATTTAAAATTTAGTGCACCTATTATTCTCATACGAAATTTAAATGCTCACAAATTGTGCAATAGAACGAGATTGAAAATATTATATATGAAAAAAAAACCTTATTGAAGCTAAAATTCTTACCGGCTCAGCGAGTGGTCAAATCGTATATATCTCAAGAATACCAATGATAACAAACGAGTATCCCTTCGCATTTAAACGTGTCAAATTTCCTATTAAACTTTGTTTTACTTATGTCAATTAATAAGACACAAGGACAGATAATGAAAGTTGCAGGAATTGACATCAGCGATTCCTGCTTCACTCATGGACAATTTACATAGGCGTATACTAATCAAACTCTGAAATGAATCTTTCGATAACTGGTCATCTTCACTCACTGCGAAAAACGGATCTCTTTGGAGAATAACTGCCTAAAACAGATAACTACCCAAGCACTACTAAAAAATAGCAATGGTAACTAGTGCAAAACGGACAAAGAACAAACTGATACATTTTGTTTACACCTCTCAAGTTTTCCAACCCCATAACGACATTAGCCACAATATACTGGACACAAATATTGAAAACTTATTAATTTCTCCTTAACCTCTCTATCTTGCCCCCAAACCGCTCTCTCCAAGTGAAATCCAACATTATATCAAATCTTTTCCCCTTAAAAAAACTTCTGGCATAGATCTAATCACCGCTGAGATAGCTCGACAAGTTCCAAAAAAAGCACTTATCAACCTAACTCATATTATCAACTCTATACTCAGACTATCTTACATGCCTCTCCAATGGAAGGTTTCGGTAATCATCTTATTCCCAAAACCTGGAAAACCACCAGACACTCCATCCTCTTATCGCCCTATCAGCCTCCTCCTTTTTTTTTTTCAAAACTATGTGAAAAATTAGTTATTAAATGTATATCGAAAATCGTTAATGAAAATAATATAATTCCTCACACCCAATTCGGCTTCCGTAACAAGCACTCCACCATACACCAAATTTATCGACTAACAGATACCATTGCTTACTCTTTCGAAAACAAACTCTATTGTTCCGCAGTTCTGCTTGACGTTGCTCAAGCCTTTGACAGAGTTTGGCACACCGGACTCCTATTTAAACTAAAATAAATCCTTCCACCACCCTACTTCTTATTCTTCAAATTTTATCTTGAAAATCGCTTTTTTGTGACTAAAGTAGGCACAGAGTTCTCAAACCTAACATCCATCCTTGCTGGTGTTCCTCAAGGTGCTATTTCGTCTCCAATACTATATATCATATACGCTGCTGACCAACCTACTTCTCCCTATACCTCAATAGCTGAATTTGCCGACGACAAAATCATTTTTACCTCTACTTATAACCCTATTGTCGCCAGCCAACACCTACAAAACCATCTGAATGACATGGAAACATGGTACAAAAAATGGAAAATAAAAATAGACAGTGAAAAATCTTCGCATATTACATTTACCCTTAGACAAGGCGTAGTCCCTCCAGTATCCCTTGCGAATAATATTACACCATCGGTTACTAGTGTAAAATACTTAGGCCTTATACTTGACAAACGCTTAACATGGGCTGAGCATATAAAACAAAGTGTCTGTACCCACTCCTGGGTAACAGACTTGGGTAAAATACTTTTTACTCTTCTGAAACCTATTTGGGCCTACGGTATTCAATTATGGGGAGCTGCGAAAAAATCAAACATACATAAAATGCAAATGTTCCAATCCATATCACTTCGTACAATCACCAATGTACCCTTGTATGTCTTCAACCATACTTTACACTCTGATCTTGGACTACAGACTGTCACTGACATAGTCGTATGTTCTTACAAGTGTTTTCGCTTTCGCTTTAATTAATCACCCAAACCCACTTATTCTAGCACTTAACTCAGAAAACATCCCTGGAAACCCCCCAAGAAGACTCAAGAGGGGTTGGTGTCGTGACCTAATTAGCTAAATGATAAATTAAATTAATAATAAACAAATAAATATAACTTCACAACTAACATAACAAAAATCTCTCGTCAAGTGTTGTTACTGGGTAACTACTCACCACATGTATTCATAATATTTGTATTACCAATACGCTCATATGCTTATTGTAAATAATATTTTACAGATTGTATATTTCTAATAAATGTTAAAAAAAAAAAAAAAATATTAAAAAAAAAAATCAGTTTATATTAATTTTTATTAATTATATTTAATTTAATTAACATATCGCACTCTGGTATCAACACTAGGCAAGACGGACGACTAGTAGACGACGAATAGTCGTGACAGCTAACGAAATAACCGATGTGCTATCGCAATCGATAAGGAATAACTGGAGATTAATTTTTATTGAAACTCAGATACCCAGGAATAAATCATTTAATGAGGTGCTTTATCATATGTTCATTTTATACAGTGCTCGAAATGGAAAATTTTACGAACCGGAACGTTTATAAAATTAATATGCGGATTATAATATTAATTTTTTTGACTTTAATTATTTTAATTCGTGTTTACTTTACAATATACAATATAAATTATAACTAGTTAAATAGATAATAATAAAATAAAATATAATAAAAATAAATAATACAAGTAATTTTAAGCTTAAAAAATTTTGCAATTCAAATTGAATACATAGTTTATAATAATTTCCATAATGCTGAGTATTTGTCGTCAATTTTTTTTGTCACGTTTGCGACTTGCATTGTCATCAGCAGAATGTCCACCTTTGGCTAACCATGACCGTACATATTTTTCAGAACGATATTGAGTGAGTGAAGGGCCAACACAATTAATAAATAAAAGGGCAGAGACTGTACTAATAGTTAATGAAGATCTGAGGGGTGTTATAATTTCATTCATTGAGCTAAAATTTCGCTCGCACTCACTTGTAGATATCGGAATAGTCGCTACAGTTTTAAAAAGTATTTGTAAGTTGTCTGGAACACCTTCTTTTCCTCCTTCCAATTTGAATATTTGAAAACCTCGAACAATATCATTTTCTTTATTTAATTGAAAGTGGCGACACAAGTGACGTACCTATTTTATCATCTCTAAATGTAATATTTTCGACTTCATCATTATCGGAAGTAGGCCATTTTTTTGGATCTAGTACGCTAAGACTATCGATTAAAATTGTATAGTTATATATGTTATCCTGTTGATCTTTTTCATGTTGACTTACATGTGATGAATTAGTTGTTATCATCCGACTTCTTAAATTATTTGCTAAACCTCTGTATAGTTGGCTCGTATTAATTTGTTTTACCTTTCCATTATGAATAGGAACATTTTTATAAATATTCAATTCAATCGCTTTTAAAGCGCCGGCAAACTTATGTCCGGGCTCACTTACCATCGAATCAAATACTCTAATTGTTGTTCTAATGGCTTTATCGGCATCTACAAGAGTGATATTACGCCTTTGCAAATACTCCGATAAGTCTCCTAGTTCATCTAAAGCGTCTGCCATTGCATTAAGATTACTAACAAATTCGACGCTGGAGATCATAAATTTTAACCCGTTATACTTGCTTCTTTCTTTCGAATCTCTTGTTACACCTGTTGAAGCAGATTTAAAATGCTCATAAAGACACGAAAAATTATTTAAGACAGCATTTATAGTTCGTTTACTAGACGCAACCCAGCGAACAGACAAAATTCTTCCTATTTGTAAAATTTGTTTTTCTAAAGAACTTGCTACTTGTCTTAACTCATTTTGATTTTTTGGTGATTTATGATATAAAGAATACAATTTGTCCATAAATATTTTAAAATGATTTATTCCATTAACTTCATTTACAACATCATTTACGGCAAGCTCTAAACGGTGGTTCGAACAATGCCAAATAATTAAATTTGGAAACATATTTTTAAGTCGAGTTGCTACTCCCGAATTTTTCTCAATCATTACGGAAGCTCCATCGCACGCAAAACAAACAAGACATTCTTTTAAAAATTGTTGATCGAATCCATATGTATTCAAACACTCAAGTAACGCGATAGTAATTTGTTCGGCATAAGTGCTACATAGTTCTATTAAATCGAGATTAAATGTATATGGTTCACCGGAAAATGTTTCAAAAAATGTTCGCAAAACGACCACTAATGTAGTTTTTCTACTAAGGGTCGTTGACTCGTCTACCAAAATTGATATTTTTTTTTTTTGTCTAAAATTATATCTTTAAAAATAATCGTTTTCATTTCAGTAGCCAAATGGATCGAAATTTTCGCACAGGTTTTATCTGAGTGTAATATGTTCCACATACTAATCCCGTTTAATACTTGTAAATCAATATCTACCGGTAAATCAACAAATGGTCTTTGATTTTTAATTATTTTATAAACCGTTCTAAAGATTTTTTCAGTCGTTAAATATTTTGCCCGTTGTAACTCTTCAATACCTTTTTCTATCTGTTTTTTTTCAGATTGCAGTAAAATGCTTGTTGCTTTAATATGGGCAATAATAATTATAATAAGTACTTAAAAGTAAGACGCACCTCACACATATACTGATACACTAAGTGACCACTCGAAGCAAAACACAGACTAAATATATTGTGACATTGTCACTTGTCAAGTATTATCAAACTAAAATGAAAATATAATTAGGTAGGTATACACAATGTACACATGTATACCGATTACAGATTGTTGATAGATAGAGTTTCTTACAATTTGTGACAAAATACATTATCGATAGTAAATTGGGTATTTTTACGTTTTATTGCCTTTTATTGAGATCACAGCTTTAATTGTAGCGTAGCCTGTGGGAACTTTTCGGTCATTAAATCGTTTACGTTTTTATTGCGAATAATTGCGATAATACTAAGAAACGATTATACACGTGAAGCCTCATGAAGTTCTATAAAAATTGAACTTCTCTCTATATTAAGGCGGTTGGAAGCAGCGTATTTATTTCACGTTTTAGACCTAAAAGCCTGACAAGATTATGCATACTTAAAATCATCATATTTCAATTCTGTAAAAAGATTTGAGTTTATCAACCTTTTTTCTAGGTTAATGTGGAAATCGATTTTTGATATTTGTTTAAAAATTGTCTTTAAATCTTATTTGAGTTTCTCAATTTTTTTTTAATTTTTAGATTTATTTTACTGTCTTTTTTAAGAATGTTAAACAGTTATTCTAAAATCGACTTCCACAATAACCTAGAAAAAAGGTTGATCAACTCAAATCTTTTTACAAAATTGAAATCCGATCATTTAAAGTTGACGTATTTTTGTCAGGCTTTTAAGTCTAAATTTATTAAAATTAGTTTGGTTGTCGGACAAAATATTTTATTTCATCGATTGCAATGACCAGTGTTGGGAATAGATAACTAATAATTTATCTAGATAAAGATAAAGATGACTATACTAATTCTTATCTAGATACAGATAAAGATAGTTATACTAAATTTCATCTAGATAAAGATAAAAATAAGTACATTTTTATCTAGATAAATATGAGATAATTTCATGTTTAATTTTGAAAATATTTGGGATACTACAGCCTACAGATATTAGGTAAAAAATTCATAATTAAAAACATTTTAAAATAAATATCATTTTTTCAACTCATTTCAAATATTAATAAACATAAAATATAAAATAATTTTTTTTTGAATTAAACTTCATAAGAGGATGCCAAATCATTCTATAACTTAATATTAAAAAAATCTTAGATTTGAAAAATAAAATAACAATACATTTCTGTCTTTTTTTTAACAAATTTCAAACATTTTGAAAATAAACATATAATATAAAGAGTTATTTTTTTTAAAATGAACTTCATAAGAAGATTGTCATCTTGCCAGTTATTATCTGTGTAATAGGTATATAGATGTACAGAAAAATGTAAAAATGAAAATATAAAAACATTTTAAATTTTCAAATTTTATTTTTATTCTATTTAAATAAATTATCTAGATTGGTACTCATAGATAACAAGATTTTTATCTAGATGAAGATAAAGATAACTGAGTATAAATTTATCTAGATAAGATAAAATATAAATAATTTTTATCTAGATAACTTATCTAGATACATTTATCTAGATATTTCCCAACACTGGCAATGACATGTGCATGCGCGTACGAACCATTAATTGTTTCCAAGAAACGTTTAATGCCTGCGCGCAACGTCAGATAACAGCGAACCGATAATACTATATAGATCCCTATATAGACTTATTGTAAACTAAAATAAATATTGTATTATATTTATAATTTGATATATTTACTGTAATGAATTTTTACACATACTGTACATGCCGTAGTTATCTATGGATTTAGTCGACACTTACTTTAGTACTTACTACTTGTAAGTGCCACATCAAAGTGTAGTTTCAGATGTTTCAGTGCACATAGTATCAGTGCTTTAGATATTGGTGTTATATTTTATTATTTTATTTATTCCAAGTTCTCATAGAAAATGAACAAAGATTTTAGATACGGGAAGAAAAAACGTTTAAATCAATTAAATCTAAAGAGCAAAAGTTAAAAAATTTTATTAAAAAAAAAGAAACTCGAATTATTGATTAAATAAATTGATAAATGTTTAAAATTGTATTCTACATACGTGATAATATTTTCAAACTATTTTAAATCTTTTTGAACTATTTAAAGACATTTCAAATTTTCATTTTTGGGTTATTTTTTTTTTCAAATTTTGATATGAAATTTTTCGCTAGCTAAAAAAGTTTGAAAATATAGTAATTTAAAGTTTTTTGTAAGTTTACAGTTTATTTTATTTTTTATAAGCATAATATTTTGATGAAAACACAAAAATGTACAAATTATTTGGTAGTTAAAAATATTTAAAAGTTGTTGTATTCATACCAACGATTTGAAAATATAAAAGTTGAATGTAACTCTTTAAATATTTTTTTATAAAGGATTTAAGTTACGTTAAATTTGTTGAAATCATGTCCCTAAGCTTTCGCAGTATTTTAAAATGTATATTAAAAATGTATAAAAAATTCAATAAGTCGTTTTTAATAAAAAAAAAAAAACATTATAAATTATTTTATACAGGCGACAATTATTGGATACCGAACAAAAAAAAATACTTTTTATGGGAATTAGAAATAAATGTTGTGCTTTATGTCAAAAAGCTGAATTCAACGAAAAAGAAGTTTCTGTTCACAAATGTTGACTGTTGTAATTGTATTATTAGATAAAGTTAATTGACTAAAACCGGTTTTGTAAATTGTAATGAATATCACATCGTTGTACAATATGCGGGTAGCAGTGGTAGAGTGCTGGACACTCACGCAAATGTTCATTTACTACTCACACAACAGCAGTACGCAATTTCAACTGCTAAACTAAATGCCTATCGTTTACTCCTTAGAATCGGAGCGCTTCCGACCCCCTTAAGTATATTATATTAATATTATATTTTGTCGAAAGGAAATTGTATAATTTTAATCCTCTAAATTGTGATAGGTACTGTGCATTTTTACGAAACAGAACTCTTAAATTTTAATTTTAACCAACCGGAACGGACGCAAAGTTTATTTAACGAACCGGAACGCCGTTCCGGTGCGTTCCGGTCCATTTCGAGCACTGATTATATACCGAAATTACAAAAATATTCTCATATATTCTCTAATCCCTAAAATATGTTTTTTTTTATGCAAAATACATTTTTTCGTGTGAATTCTGTTTCATGAATTGTATAGATTTCTCACTCCCATTTAACTGCATAGGCTAGAAACAAATATGTAAAATCATAATTATTCGACCTCTACTTATAATGCATGTGAACGTAAAAGAAAACGTTGCGTTTTCACAACATATAATACATCAATAATGATTAAGATAACATTTATTCCATCTTAATCTATACCACAGAATAGACTAAATCAGAATGGAAACTCTTGGCCGCCAAAATTTTAGTCCGCCATATTGAATGTGCTCGAAATTGGCCAGATAAAACGAAAAAATTTCTCTATTCTATTTTTATTATTTAAATACACTGTTTATCTAAATTTGTGTTAACAAACAATAAAATATACTGTTTTGTTTTGTAAAAAACTAAAAAATGTAACGGCCCTAGGTTTGTTGGTAAACATCACTGCCATAGGTGTGCGCAGACTTTGACCGCAGGAGGGGCCCTTAAAAATTTTCCAAATATTCTTGTACTAATGAATACTAGTATAATTAAATAATTAATTGTTAATTTTATAAAGTATTTATTTAATTCAATAGGTATACAAATATAAAAACTAATATATTATTAAAAATTAAAATAATATAAGTAAAAAATACACGAAATATCAAATTTAAAATTTAAACGGCAGTTGTCGCATGAGTAGCATGACGTTTATTATATTATCATTTATCATGTTTGTTATCACTATTCACTATCTTATTACGATTATACAACAATGAAGAACGTTTCGTAACGTTCCGTACATGACACGAAAACGCTATAAACTAATAACACTACAACACTGATTCTCGATTACAACAAAATTATTATAAAATTTAAAAATGTTCGCTGTCTAGTATAATATAGATATCTTTGCATTTATTAAAGAAAAGGCCTGAGGCCGCAGGTGGGACCGCGGCCCACCCGGCCCCCTCCTGTGCGCACGCCTATGATCACTGGTCGACTGAAGACGTATTTTGTTTACTGATTTTTATTTTATAGTTGTTAGCATGTGGTTTTATACTAATTTTTACGATTTTTGTAAAAACCTGTTGTAGTTTTTATTTTTAATAATTAATATATTTTGTTACTAGGTACTTGATTCTTGTTGTACAAACACTATAAACAATGTCTAATATGTCGTACAATAGTCCTAGTGGCATGAAATGCTGTATTTCTGGGTGTTCGAGTAAATTTAAGGACAACGAATTCCTTTTCCTTAAAAATCAATGATATATTATAATTAGTAAATATGTGTCACAGAATACATTTAATTTATGTATATTTATTTACATTATTCTAGAAAAAAGCTAACATTAAGCTTAGTATCAGAAAAATATTTCATACCAGTGTATTTATTGTATTTCAAATATTTCATATTAAATTAGAGGTCTACGCAGATAAGCACTTTCAATATGACGGACCATATTTTTGGGCGGCCATAAGTGCTGTGTATTTTTTAGTTTCTATTCTGATTTTTAATCTATTCTGTGTCTAAACAGTACAGAAGTCTATGTAAATCATCACAAATTTTGATGAAAAGTCGAAGTTTATACCGTTGGTTTGAACACAAATGATGAATTTAAACAAATTTGTCTTTTTATTCATCCATTAACAATAACAAAATATTTCACTTGCTGAAAAGTTATTAATGCACTAAAAGGTATTAAATAAAAAGACTACCTATTAAAACATGAATGAAAACGTATAACTTACAACTTACTATCGGTATGTAAAATGAAAAAAAAGGAAAGGTATACGTCGACTAAAAGGGAGACATTAGGGTCACCCGAAGATTTTGGCGAATCCGCAACGATTCAGGGCCATCTTTAGGATACGATCGTTGCACTTGTGGCCGACGGCAGACTGATAGCGGCGGAGCTGGTCTACAATGCAGTTAATACGACTATCGCAGTCGGAGAAATGCACTTGGAACATCGTGGCGTACACCTCGTATACGATCCACTTGCACTGGGATGGGGTGACGGCCGAGCGTCTAATCAGGCCGCACACTTTACCATACATTAGCCGAGCGATGGCATGCACGGTCTTGAGCACGAACGCCGGGTTCAGGTGGAAGAAATACTGCTTGATGGCGGCGATAACGGCAAACGCCTTGTGTGCCACGATGAACGCCAGATTCCGGGCAACTGTAGACACAGAATTGAACGACTTGCACACCAGGGCTACGGGCAAGGGATGCTGGTTGGGCCTAGTGACCTTGGCATACAGGGTCCGGCCGCAAAATCCGCGGCCCAGCTCGTAATCGAAGAAGTGTAACGGCCGCTGGTTCCGGTAAGCGCTCACGTCCTTGGTCACCTCACCCGTGGACGGATTTAACCGGAACCCCAAGAACTTGACCGTCTCACCACTGCCGCCATCTTCCACGAGGTTGGTCTCGGTCTTGGAATGGTTCAGTCGTAACCCGTACTCGTCGAATCCGGCACACATGGCGGCCAAGAACCGGGATGCCGCGGTCCGGTCATGCGACACGAACACGTAGTCGTCGACGAAACGGTACAGCTGACCACAGCCGTCGCCGACCGCGTGTTGCAAATGGGTGGCCTGTAAGTCGGCCAGTAGCAGGTCACACAGTGCCACGGACAGCCGGTCACCCTGCACAACTCCCCGGGTCATGGCCCAACGACGGCCTCGCCATTCCACCGCGTTGCAACGAACGCACTTGCGCACTACGTCCCAGATGCGGTCCAGAGGCACTGCGGTCGTTCCGTCGTAGAAAACCAACGAGCCCGCCGGGAAATTGGGCACCGGTAGCCCGTCGCAGTACTTTCGCTTCTTGCAGTACACCGTGCCGCCGCCGCCTACCTTCACCACATCCACCGAATGCACGCGCAACGTCTGAGACCTATTGCCGAACCGTTCGTTGATCCGTTGCCACACAACCGCCAGCAGTTTCCCCTGCCTAAAGCTGGTGAAGGCATCTCTAAAATCGGTTCGTACATAGTACATGGATGACGACCGATGGTCCTGACGTTCCCGTTGCAGCGCGGTCCAACCGCGGAAGAACTGTGGCCTGGACACGGACCGGAACTCGGACGGATACGTGCGCGCCAGGCATCGCAGGAACGTCAGACAGTGGTCCATCAGCTGTTTGGCACCGTGCTCATTGCGCTGCCGCAGCTTGAATATCAGTCGAACACCACCGTTTGGTTTCTTCGCGTATGGACACACGTTCCAGTTCCTGTGAGACGAGTTGTCACAGACGTCGACGAGCTGTTTAAAGAAACCACTGGCACTGCCACCGCCCTCGCCGTCAATCAACGGTGAGATCTTCGCGTGACATAATGCAGCCCACCGGGTTTTATCGAAGTACGCGATTCCGTGGCTGGGAGTGTCCGTCCACACCACGCGGAAGAAATGAAGGATCCGATTGAACACGAACGAGTTGGTCAGCCACACCAACGTTCCCGTCAGCAACGCGGTGCGCTGGGCCGCGTCCACAGACTTCAGCCACCCGACTTTTGTCGTCTTGACGCCGTGCACAATGTGCTGCGCGGTGAACGCGTGACGCATGCCGAAGTTGAGCACTTTGCACAGATTGTCGCAGTACCGGTCCCGGTTTGCGGGCGCGCCGAACAATTGTCGCGGCACGATTTTGCGCACCACCGCGGTGGCGAATCGTTTCACTCTGCACAACGGGATCTCGCCCTGTCCCGGGTCGCCGACGGTTGTCTTGTAAATACTCCTGCACGTCTGCAACGAGTCTCTATCCGCCATCACTTTTAGCTTGCACTTCAACGCGGCCAGTCCGGTCTCATCATCGCCACAGCCTTGCGCCTGTAGTATTATCTCGCGCATCATGTCGTCCGCGTCCGTTCCGCGGCAGATCGGCTTGGCCGCCGTCAGCAGTCCGGCCACGGTGAAGCTCGCCGCGGTCGCTTTTGACGGTTTCGCTCGTTCGTTCCGCCGTGACCCAGCCGCCCAGGCCCGGAACGACTGCAGCACTTCGTACTGGCCCGCCTGATGCGGTGGCCCACGCACGCAGTAATAAACGTTCCGGTCGAGCGGCACGAACAGCACACATCCGTGCAACAGGTACTTCATCACGTACGGGCCGACGCCGTCGTAGAGCCGGATCCACGCGTCCATCCGCATCAGATCAGTGACCGTCATGCAGCACCGGTATCCGGCCGCTGCGGGTTCGTCGCCAGCCGCCACGAATTCTGCTGGAATTTTGCTTACACAATAGTATAAAAATTCATCCAGGCCGACCCATTCGGAGGCGGTCGGTGGTCTGGTGATCACGTCGTAACGTTTGTAGAAATCTTGTACGTCGTAACAAACTACCACTGAATGCAGGCACTTGACCGCGTCCATCGCGAGCACCGCGTTCGGTTCCAGCAACAGCAAAAGGAATTCCGGTAAACTGGTCGTGATCAAACGGTCCACACCCGTTGCCGGCATCGTCTTACGGCACAAATCATTCACTCGTTCGAATTTAATACTAATTTTTCACTACGATTTGATGATTACCGTCGTAACAGCCATCGGTACTTCGATCAATTATCGTTGCCGCACACTACACAACAATAATATGGACGACAACGCGACAGACGCGCACCCATTTTTATCTAATGCGTAATAGTCGTAGAGTTATATTTTTCAGCAATTACCCCATTCCGTCGCAACTAAAATAACGAATTTCGTGATAAGTTGATAACCACGTGTGTGTTTTATTTATCAGTAACTCGGCTTATCGCCGTGAAACGTAATCAACGGTTCCAACACGCAACCGTCGTACGCAATTTCGTTGTGTCCCAGAATCATTTCTAACTCATTAGAGCTAGTGGCGTAGTGTTCGGTGGATACCGTCCCGTTAAGGTTTAGTTAGACTTAGTTGAGAGAATTTGAATCTGTCCGTTCCGTCAATGTTTTGAAAATGTTTATGCTCAGAAAGTTCATCAAGAATCGGCCAACTAGCCGTTATGGCTTGGTAAGAAAAGATTTTGTTTTTCGGTTCGACTTTTGCCCACCTTAAAATTGTATACTTTTCATTGTAGACCAACCAACGGGACCTCAATGTTGCCATTATCGGCCAGAGTACTTTCGCGGCTGAAGTCTATAAATTACTAGTTAAAAATGGTCACCGTGTGGTCGGCGTGTTCACCATATTGGACAAGGGAAACAGACAAGATCCATTGGGTAATGATTTACTATTTTCCAACTCATTTTAATTTATCGACAAGTTACAATTGTATAGAACATAATATTAATTTTTTTTTTTAATGGTTTTAAACATAGTAAAAAACATAAATTGTACTTGTAATTTTGCATGCAATTTTTTTTTTTATTCATTATTTTAACCTATATCTGAAATGCAGAAAGAAAAAACTCTGGGAAATTGAAATCTTACCACAAAACCTCCAGAGATTTGTACACATACATTTAAATATTTTATTAGTCTATAATAAAAATGTATTACTTCCATTGTCATCTTGAATATAAATTTATAACTGAATTTATCTGTTATCACAAGAGTGCTTATTAACAGAATTATAGTTCATCGTTATTGAAAATTAAGCGTAGAATAGAATTTTTAATAATTATATTTTTTATGCCTTCAATGATGAACTTGTGATTTATAATTTCATTTTTCAACCCTTACAAATAATTAAAGTTAATTATAAATATATGAAAATATTATCGCATTCAAATTTATGAAATAATCAATAATTTAGAATATCTTAAATCTAGAAACTAAATTTGTTCTTAAATAATTCACAACTATATATTTAATAATGAACCTCTTAGAAATTAGGATGTATAAAGCAATTTATTCTTCCAATTAATACATAATTCAAAATATACAGCTTAGTATTTTAATACTGAAATATAAGTATATAAATATAATTTATATTTTAATTATTATAAAATTCAGAAGTACACATTTTTGTTTTATTTTAAATATTTATGTTTTTATGTGCCTACCATTAACTAAATTAAAATATTATTAATTATAAATAAAATGTTAATCTAAAAGCTCCAAAATATAAAAAAAAAAGTTATAAAACTGTAGGTAAAACATTTATATTTTCTATTTAATTTTAATATCTACAAAGTATTTATATTATTAAAATATTCTTAAAATAAAAATTGCCAAAAGTTAAACTTTGTACACATGATTAATTCCATTTTGTTAATCAGCATTACTTAAAATGTTACATTTGATAATATTTCAAGTAATTAATATTATTATAAATATACATTATCATTTAAATATTACATCAAACATTAACAAATTTTATTTAATTATTGTTGACAGTAAGTAATTTTTGTATTTTTTTTAATAAGTGTATTTTTTGATTGATGAGCATTGGTCAATTAAATTTTATCCAAATTTTATCTTAATATATTAATTTTATATACATAATAGTATGACAATATATATTGAAACATTTAATTAAGTTTGATAAACAAAAGGTTAATCAAACTATTCCCAATTATAATTTCAGTAACTTAATATTAATTAGTTACTAAACAAATTTTTCATGATAAAATATTATGTATATACTTACATCTATAACATAGTATTATATAATTATAAACTACTAATCGTATAATTATACTTAAACAAAAATGAATTGCACATTATATTTTATTAAAGTAAAACATTAAAAAAAAATTATGGATGGCTAGTATTTGACAAATACTTCAGTGCTTATATTTAAATGAAATACTACAATTTAATAAAGGTGTCGTTCAAAAACTCTTCCCAATAGTTTTCTCGTTTTTTTTTAGCGGCTATTGCATCAGAAAATAGTACTCCTGTGTTCAAAATCAAATCCTGGCGTAAAGGTGAACAAGCCTTGCCCGAAATTGTATCTCAGTACAAACAAGTTGGTGCTGAACTCAATGTACTACCATTCTGTTCACAGTTTATTCCGATGGAAGTTATTGAACACCCAAAACATAAGAGCATATGTTATCATCCTTCAATTTTACCTAAACATAGAGGAGTTAGCGCTATAAATTGGTAATTTATTACAAATTTCAATATTTAATATCAACTAAATAAGTTTTGTTAAAGGACATTAATAAATGGAGACGAAGAAGCTGGATTTTCTATATTTTGGGCCGATGACGGGCTTGATACAGGTCCAATACTGTCACAAAAATCTTGTCCAGTTTTGCCAGATGATACTGTTGATTCGGTTTACAATAGATTTTTATATCCAGAAGGCATCAAGAGTATGGTAATATGTACATTGTTTAAAACAGCTGAACAATAATTGTATTCATAAAATAATGATAATGAAATCTTAATTTTGTTCATTTACATTGTTTAAAAAATAATATAACCATGTTCCTAATTATTAACATTAATAAACCTAGGCTGAAGCTGTTGATATGGTTGCTAATGGAACTGCCCCAGTTATACCTCAATCAACAGAAGGTGTTTCATTTGAACCATCAGTTAGAAAAAAATCACTCCAGAAAGTATGTATAATACATTTTTATTATTAAACATGCTGTTGTATTTATCAATTATTGTAGGTAGATTGGTCCAAAAGCGGCAAAGATATTCATAACTTCATTAGAGGATTAGACAGTTCACCTGGTGCTTGGACTATCATAGATGGCACTGAAGTTAAATTGTATAAATCAGCCATTTGGTCTAATGATACTCCAACAGGTGAACTAATAACTGTTGATACGCTCCAAAACCCAGCTGTTGTTCATGATAATGGACTATTGATTACCTGTAATGATGGTTTAAAAGTAAATTCCAAATATAATACTAATTAAATGTATTAAAATATTATTAGAGCTTTTATTTAAATACCCTAGGAACATAAATCTTAATACATTTTAATAAATATCAATTTTTTTTACCATTTAAAATTTAAAGCTTAGAAAATAATATGAAAATACCAACAAAAAAGTATTAAAATTATAATAGTATAAAAATATTTTTAAATCCTTTAACTATAACTGTTATATTATTTGAAAAACTATATATTAACAAACACCAATGAGAAGTTTAGTACAATTCTAGTTTTAGATATAATTTGTACTGCCTACTTTCTAGTAGTTTTCTAGTTGCACGATACACTGCAATTATGTATTATTGATGTCATTTTTTTTATTTTTCTTATTAGCTGAACATAAATAGGTTATCTGTAGGTGGAAAAATGATGGCTGCATCAAGGTATGGAAAAGCTGACACCATTCAAGAAACAATTGAATTCACAGACGAGGAAAAAACGCTTATCCCAATTGTAGAGACTATTTGGAAAAATATTCTTAATATGGATATTGAAAATAATACACATTTTTTCCAATCTGGAGCTGGTTCTATGGATGTAGTCAGGTAGTAAATAAATAAGTTTTTGTTTTACATATTGTAAATAACTTGATTTTTATGATAATTTTATAGATTAATTGAAGAGATCAAAGATAAATTGAAATTGACTTTAAAAAATGATGATGTATTCATGTCTCCCATTTTCTCAGATTTTTGTAACACCTTGATCAAGAGGTCAAGAGGTATTCCTGATGACAAGAAACATGTAGAATATGATCCAGTTGTAGTTGAAGTTAACAATATGAAATTACAATTTGCCAAACAATTATTCATTAATGGTCAGTTTATAGATTCAGAATCTGGAAATACCATAGATTGTATCAATCCTGCTGATGAATCTGTCATTTGTTCTGTAAGGTTTTAGATTTATAATCTACTAAGTAATTTATTGTCATTGGCTTCCCAATATTTATTGTATAATATAGATTCAATGTGCATCTGAAGCTGATGTGAATCAAGCAGTTAATGCTGCAAGTAGAGCTTTTGAAGGAGAGTGGACTGAAATGAGTCCTAGGGATCGTGGAGCTATTATGTATAAAATTGCTGACTTGTTAGATAAACATAGAGAAGAATTAGCAACAATAGAATCCATTGATTCTGGTGCAGTATATACATTAGCATTGAAAACTCATATTGGTATGTCAATTGATGTTTGGAAATATTTTGCTGGCTGGGCAGATAAGATTCATGGGCAAACAGTTCCTATATCACATGCTAGACCTAATAGAAATTTAACATTTACAAAAAAAGAACCAATTGGGTATGTAGATTATAAACAGAAATATAACAAATATATATTTTTAATTTTTATAAAATACATTTTTTATTTATAGTGTCTGTGGTATCATCACACCATGGAATTATCCATTAATGATGTTATCCTGGAAAATGGCTGCATGTTTAGCTGCAGGCAATACTGTGGTATTAAAGCCAACAGAAATGTCTCCACTTACCGCTTTAAAGTTTGCAGAACTATCAGTTGAAGCTGGTTTTCCATCTGGTGTAATTAATATTTTACCCGGACTCGGTAATATGAGATTGAAATTTAAAAACTTATTCTTTACATCATCTTAATCCTGCAACTTATTATGGTACTACTAGGTACTGTGACTGGTAGAGCAATAGCTGAGCATCCTGATATAAGAAAAGTAGGATTCACAGGAAGTACAGCAACAGGTCATACGATCATGAAAGCATCATCAGAATCAAACTTAAAAAAAGTTTCATTAGAACTTGGTGGAAAATCTCCATTGATTATATTTGATGACTGCGACTTAGAGAAATCTGTTCGAATGGTACATATGATCCAAAGCATTTAGAGTTTGTTTTAAACAGTTGATTTTGATTATTATTAGAGTATGGGAGGAGTGTTTTTTAACAAAGGAGAGAATTGTATAGCTGCAGGTAGAGTTTTTGTGGAATCCAGCATACATGACAAATTTGTTGATAAAGTTGTTGAAGAAGTTAAAAAAATTGTAAGTATATTATACATAACTATCTTTTATTCATATTACAATTTAATATATTTTACTCAATATTAGAAAATTGGAAATCCATTAGAACGAGACACTCATCATGGACCGCAAAATCATAAAACCCATTTGGAAAAACTATTGGACTACTGCCAAAAAGCAAATAATGAAGGAGCTGAACTGAAAATTGGAGGAAAACGAGTTGATCGACCTGGATACTATTTTGAGCCGACTGTATACACAGGTGTTGAGGACCACATGTTTATCGCACAAGAAGAATCATTTGGACCAATCATGGCTATATCTAAATTTAGTGGCAGGTAATTAAAACAAATGTATATTTAAACATTACAACCTTTTATACTCTTTAAATTTAAGAATTATTGATCTTTAATAAAATTTGCCCAATAGCGATTTGGATGCAGTCATTAAAAGGGCTAATTCAACAGAATATGGTCTGTCTTCGGGTATATTCACAAAGGATATTAGTAAAGCTTTGAGATTTGCTGAAAAAATTGATGCTGGTACTGTGTTTATAAACACTTACAATAAAACTGATGTGGCAGCTCCATTTGGAGGTTTTAAGAAGTCTGGATTTGGTAAAGACTTAGGTATAGTGGTTTTTTTAGTATTATTTATTTCATTATTAAATTTACAAATCAAATAATAATTTTCTAAATTAGGTGAAGAAGCTCTAAATGAGTATTTAAAAACAAAATGTATAACAGTGGAATATTAAAGAATAATAATGCTCAAACATTTTTACTAATAACAGTTTTGGGTAAGAATAAATATTAATTAAATTTTACACTTTTCAATATCAAACACTAGTTTCTTGTATTGATTCCATATTGTTGGTGAAACTATACATACTGTTCCACCTCCACGTTGTGTTTGTTTTAACTATAAATTATAATATATTTTATGTAAAAAATGAAAATATTTTGTTTTATATAATAGTTAAATACTTATCAACTTACACTTCGATTTATGTCACCTATGCAAGTCCATGGTACAGAATTTTTGCCAGTTATAACCCATTTTGAATGGTCCATGGAGGAATTGTATCTTAAAGTTTTTAATCCTTTATTATCTTCAAAGGATAATGTTTTTATATTTATAGTTCTAAATATAATTAAATTTAAGATGATTTTGTCAATATGCTTAATATTAATTTAACTTAACTTACTTGTACCGACCGGAACAATTGGAATAGAACCTGTCATGTGTATTTAACCAAGTCTCTGTGTATACATTAGACTGTGTCATATTTGTTATTAAGTCTGCATACAAATCTATAATTGTATATAATTGTTTATATATATTTATATTATAATTATTGTGATAAAACAGTATGTTAATAATCTGTGCAATTCCAAACAACTCATTTATTACTGGTAGTTGCTTAAACATTCCTTTTTTTCATTTGTAAAACTATTGTCCCTGTTTGTTTCATTTTTTAAATAGAGTTTAAGTCATATTACATTTTATACAATACAGTTTGTAATTATTATTATGTTTCATGTATTAATAAATATGCTATAAAAAAAAAAATGTATACCATCACTAAATAACTTACCTTTTCCAAAATATCGATTTTTTGAAATTGACAAGAACTTAAACTGCTCTAAAGATTGAAGATGTTGTATTCTAACTCCATTGTTTCTTTTACTTGGCTTGCTGTAGGGCAATGTGGCATTGTAAAGACCTGGGTATGTATATTTGAGATTACCACCAAAGTGACTGCCATACACTTTAACTTCATTGTTGATTAATTGATCACCTGCGCTTAATAAGAAAGGATGTATAATCATAGTTATTATAAAATTTACATTTATTTTATCCAATCCATGACTATTCACTAACCAACTTTGTCCAATTCCTCAGTTATCATGGACATACAAAGAAAACTTTGGCCGTACTTCACACCAGTTATGGGATACATGTATGAGTTATTTTGGTAAGGCAGTTGCGGGAATTTGGGCACGCTGTGAACTAGCCAAAATCCCGAATTATTGTTTGCTACCACAACACCCTTAGAATGGCCCAGAATGTATGTCACATTACCATTGGTTGGTTCATCGTTGTATACAACCCACATTTTGGACTAAAAGGAATAAAATAAATTATAATAGGGTATTGTGAATTATGTGGGGAACAAACCATTATATATATTATTTAAATTGATGATCTAATTTTTATTTATGTGTATTATACTATAATATGTATATTACATACATAGTTAGTAAAATAGTTGCATTGAACAACGCCAAGTCTAAATGTTTAATAAACACTGGTCAAAAAGTAAGTAGTCAAATGAGTTTTCTCTATATATTTATAATATGTATGATAATTGAATTAATTATTGTACAACAATTAATTTTTATATTGAGGTATAGAAGAAAAAAATTTGAATGGTTGTGAACTTGTTCAGGACTGAGAAGTAAGATATTTAAGAAGAAAAGGTACTTTCTTTCTACTTTAATGATAATAAAATAGGCGGATCACATTACAACTAGGCTAAGACCATAAAATGGTGATCGCTCATGGTAGATACAATAATAACACATCAAATAATTCGATAAAGCAATCATACACCAAGCACGTTAGCTAGAAAATTTGTATTTGAAGGGGGGGACTTAACAATTTTGTATCATTTTACATAATTTGTTTTCTATGATAAACTTATAGACCATATTGAGCCTAATAGAGGACACTAGGGTATGATACTAGTTCTTATTTAACATCATGTCTATTATGAATAGACACAATAACTAACTTCAAGAATACGTTATCTACGAATATAAAATTTAATAGGTAGGTACATCTAAAAATTGAAATCATAATAAATCGTATTATCGAATAGTTATAAATTTATTTAATGTTCATAAGCGATAAGCAAAGAATGTATTGATACTTAGTAGAAGAAATTTGTATATTAATTTGGGGTGGCCGGTCCTGGGTCAGAGAAAATTTAAGGGGATCCGGACTTCCCAGGCCCTTACCTGCTGCGTACCTCTCGTACACAGACACCACTTTCTAACGTCACGTTCAATATCAGTCCCAACTTGTCGATTACAAAATTGTAATCGTTTGTGTTTAAGTGTAATACAAATGAGCGACACGCCACACACTTCCGATCACACAACACCAGTACGATAATCGTGATTTTTATAATATATTACATTGTTATAACGTTCGACGTAATAGAAGTAACAATAGTGATTCCTCTTCTAAGTCCATTTTTACTCTAAATAAAATAGAAATATGGAATGTACGCCAAATTTGTAGTTGTGTTGTGGTTCTATCGTCATCGATTAGAATCGGTAGAAGTCACCGGACTTCTAACGACCATATAAAAGTGATTCGATATTGACTACAAACGACCGCCGTAATGAGGTCTGTGTTACTTATCTGGTAAGTAACACACCAGGAAATAAATATATCCCTGTTAATAATTTTCTTACCACCCAATTATATTTTTTTATATCTAGTAAATTGTCAACGTCCATAAAATATTTTTTTTTTTTTACAATACCTAGTGGTACGTAAATAACGATTTTAAGTTTTACCTTTTATAAAAATAAATCTAATTTCATTGAGTACTTACTATATTTATAATATAATCAATATACATAAAGTTGCAATACGTTTTTACCATAATGTTATGATAATACATATAAACTATGATTTAAAATATCATGATCATAATTGGAGCTTACGTTATTATAATTTTCCGATGGTGAGTACATCTGCCTGACGGTGTATCCGATAGCGGACTCTTCGGTAGTGATGCCGGTCAAGAAAGTCCATTCCGAATTTTTAGAGTCCATGTAGAAGTAAACTGTACCGTCCGACTCGTGGGACTCGAGTTTTGGAAGTTTGATGGCCGTGAACCTTTTGTACACGCATAATGATGCACACAAAATTCAAACATATTTAAAACCTAATATTTATATATATATATATATTTATAGGCAGATACTTGCAGGCGTGAATTTAAAAATGAAAAAAGATAAAGGACTAGACTAAAAAATTTTTTTCAACTATACTTAATAATTATGATTTTATGTATACTTAAAATCATTGACATTAAGTTTACGTTATTAAAGTGAATTAAATAATAATCATACATAGTATCGTAACTACCCTCCAATTTTATTTTGGCGTTTATTTCAAACGGAAAAAAAGTCAATTTCAACTCAACTCGAACTTACAAGCCTTTTAACTTCGCTGCGCCCTTAACGACCGTCCATTCCGCCAACCTATAATTACGGCACTGAATTGAGGCCTACATAATCACAATTATGAATCATTCTTAAATGTCAATGAGTAATATTATACAGGGTGCAACATAAGTCGGTTCCTCAATATTGTGAATTTACCGTTGCCGACTTCCATGTTAATCGCGAGAAAATGAATCAAATTGAGTAAATGACACACACACCACACGTCCGTACTACACACTAAACTTTCCTAAACATCAATTACTTGAACCGATAATACCTGCTGCCATTAATGATAATCGCAATAATTATTATATAACTGATTCTAATTATAATAATAAATTAATTATTAATAACAATAATAAGCAGCTTTGCGATAACAAAACAGCGGGAACCGACTTATGCCACACTCTGTATAATATGCAGGACTGACTGGGTAAGGATCAATGCCGTCATGGAGCAAACAAGTTTTAGCCGCTTACTCCGTTCTCCCTTCTCATCACCAGAAAAAAATGTGTTTTAAGATCGTAACTTATGCAAGTGTCCAATTAAATGCATATATAAAAACGATTTTTAAAAATATATGTATATAGATTTATAATTTTATTGGATGAAATCGTTTGCAATTGTCTTACGATTTATATCATCCATTGTAGTGTAATTAGTGTAATTACAGTACTTATTGCAAGAGTCAGACGATTCTCTATATTATAAGTAGAGTTTTCATGAAAAATACAAAGTTAATATTGAACTGAAAATATTATTTACATTTTTTGTCGCTCCTTAAAATTTGTCGCTTGGAGCAAATGCACCTTTTGCACAAGGGTTAATGCGGCCCTGATAATATGTTATAAGTATAGAATTACTCTTTACTTTAATTAATATATTGAAAATTAAGTTAATCTTTGAAATATTTTAGATACTCAGACTTCAGCCCCTATAGCCTACCCTTGTATCCACACCTAGGTACTTGTGATCTTAAACATTTTTCTTGACTGATCAATTATAAATTATACCCAATCGTAGTAATTTTTAAACTATTTGAACACTTGAAAAATACAAAAATAATGTGAATATTATTTTTTTTAAGACACTGTAATGACTTTCTGTATTTTTTATAGTTTTATAACTGAACTCGCTATGTACCAGTAGTGACAAACCTATGGCACGCGTGACAAAAGTTATACGTTGACTAAATTTTAATGGCATGCAAAAAAATTGAAATTATTAAAAGTTGTACACAAAAAAAAAAAATGATTATATTTACAAAATATTGGTTATAAGAAATTCAAAGAAACAAATTACATACATTTTAAAATTGATAATATCCTTATACTTTCAATTTTTTGGTTGACTTACGCTTATGAAAATTTATTCTTCATAACGAATCAAATAAAATTGGAGGAAAGTAATTACTTTGACCGATAAAACAATTACTCTTTTTATTTCACTAAAAATGACAAAATACACTGCTGATATAAATACTTTATCGACTGAAAAACAGCATGAAATCATTAAATACATAATACCAAATTTAAACACAATAATTAAAACATCATTTATATAATTACAAAAAATATATATACCTATTTAATAAAAATAATGTAATTAATCTGTAACTTTATTTTTATTCTTGGAAAATAAAATATCCTTTGAACAGGTGAACGATTTTCAAAACCTTGATTTAAAAAATTTAGCACTTGACCCAAAAAAGGTTCGCCGTCCCTATATACAAATAAAGCGTTACGAAGAAAAACAATAAAAAAAAATATTCGTAAACTGGTTAATATTGTAATTTTAAAATTTCAGAACTCAAAAAACTAAAAAGTAAAAAACAAAATAACTAAAAAAGTATATTGTTGGTAATACATTTAATTTTTCATACAATTAATAAAATTAATAAATTTTATTTACTATTAAAACAAATGACAATATGATGTAACCTATCAGATTTTATTTATTTTTTGACCATTATCGTTTTTCCACGAAGCCTTTCAAATACAATAATGCGTTTTTATACCAAGAACTGAGAAGTAACCAGATCAAAATTATCGATTAAAAACGATCATAAAAACAAAATAAATAAAAAATATATCAATTGATAGACCCCCGCCAAGACGATATAATATAATCGGGCATAACAATAAGATCCCTTATACAGATACTTGTATTCAGAAGAGTTTTTGATTGTTTTGAATCCTTGTTCGATCTATTATACTATCCATTATATTACTTACCAGTCAACTGGATGTCCTTTGGGATCTTTGCATTGCAGTCGATCTCCAAACGTCGTCACAATGGCTATGAAGAAGACAACCAACAGCGAAATCGTACGTTCCATTTCAGAGATACTTACGACACTGACAATACAATAATCAAACTGTTCGTGAAAACGATGACGCCTTTCTAATATATAGCACGGAATTCATTAAACAAATACACAACTATGGTTATAATATTCTACACTAGTTTACAGTATTAGACACTTTATATGAGTATACAGAGTGATAGTGTCATAATGTGAACCAATTAATAAAAATCCTATTTTCAACAGTTTTTTGATTTTTTTTTCAGAAAAGTGGCCGTTTGTACAATATTGGGAGGGAACCTAATATATAATTATACATTATATATAATAAAAATTAATTATTATTATTATTTTTTTTTATGGTAATATTAAATCAGTCTGTATAATTGATATGATCATGAAATTATTATTTATCTTGAATAAAGGTCAATGGTTCTTTACTGTGCATATTAGTAAATTTATACTATTATTATTGTTATTATATTATTATATTATTACATATATTATAACAGAATAAAACAAATGTCACCAGACAGTAATACAATATTTGAATACCAGTTTTTTAAACTTTAACAACAAGTATTACACTTCTTACTGTTTTCATACTACCTGGTCTCATGTAAAATTATATTACCTATTAAAAATATAAATGAATTCGACGTAAACTATCTTAAAAACCATATTATTTATACTATCCAATCGTTTTATGGAATTTCTTACTGAAAAGTAAAAAATAATTAATTGAATATTAATTAATCACATACAGTGGCATCATTTGAGGGGGGGGGGCAAGGTGGACATTTGCCCCGTCTGATTTTAAAAACAGCCCGAAAGGCTGATTCCAGGTTGTTGAATTATAATCATTATTATATTTTATTAACACAAAAACATGTCTATTGTTATCATTTTTTCAGAAAATATTATACCGTGTATCTACTAAGAAATTATTGTCCTTTAATAAACTAACAATATGTTTTAATCGATAACAATTTTCATAACAGATTACAGAGTTTTGATTGGTATAGGTATACAACAGGCGTGTAGCTAGGAATTTCAAAGGGGAGGTGTTATTTAAAATTAATTGACAAAATTATACACATAAAACTTATACATTTACCTATATTTTTGTAAAAACGCATTACAAGTGAATAGATAATGGTTTATAAGAACTTATTAAAATTTAAAAATTTTTATCTTATATATTATAATTATAAATAAAAGAAAAAAAACTGTTTAAAATTATAATTAATGTCGGGTCTTTTTTTATTGCTTTACATTATTGTTATCGTAATAATCATTATTATTTTCGTTTTGATAAATAAACGATAAATGATGCAACTTTATCTTTATAAGACATAAGTATACTTCTGCTGGAAGGGGGGTGTTACTACACCTGTAACACCCCCCCTGGCTACGCCTCTGGTATACAATTTATTTTATAAAATATCTCTTTCCTCATATTTGCAATTATGTTGTTATCTAATAAAAAAAGTGTTAAGAGGTTTGGAAGCTGCGATTTTCTATCTTTGTCTAACACACGCATAACAGGATTATAGACGTATTTTATTTCCAACCTACCGATTGATATAATGAAGCGATAAGAATTATGAAAACTGATATGAAATTGTCGTCAAGTCTACTTTAGATCGACTTTTTTGTCACATTTTTTATTTTATCCCTTCAGAATCCTAAAAAAATATATATTAAAAAAGAGTAATTAAAAAATTGACATATTCTAATATTTGGAGAAGTTTAAATCAAAAAAATCAAAAATGTGGAAAAGTCAATCTCAAGAAGATTTGACGACAAATTCATGTAGTTTTCGTAATTCTTATTGCTTCACTAGATTAATCGGTACGTTGGAAATAAAATACATCTATAACCCTATATTAAGCGTGTGTTAGACAAAGACAGAAAATCGTCGCTTCCAATTCCTTTAACAATAAAAGAAAAAAATATTTAAATTTTAAAGTGAAGTGAGTATGGTAATTTGACAAAATGTAAGTCAATATTTTCTTACATGCGAAGCGATGAGTTTTTTTTTTTTTACTCATTTGGGCCGGTCAAAACCTTTGCCCCTTCTATTGAAAATTGAAATGACTCCGCTGATTACATACTTACCAAATTATTTATTTATACTGGTAATAATTACTTTGTGTAATGAGATAGGCACGATATTTTTTTTGTTAAATTAAAAAAATTATTATAGCATACAGCAACGGAAACTTATTAGTATTTATAATATATATTACTAATTGGATGCATAATGTCATGTTTAATAAAAGTATACCATATTTTAATCAATTTATGTTTAAATAATAACTCAATAAAAATTAACAACGAAAGAAATAATTCTAGATTGTAATCCATAATACCAAACATCCACAAAACCATTGTCCATTTCATATTCAGCCAATGGGACAAGGGTTATAAGGATAAACAATATTTTTTTTTTTTTGCAACCATACCTATATGATACATAAAATAATAATAATGTATATATAAATTAAAATATATATTTAAATATGCTTTGAAAATAACTCTTTAATCAAATACACATGGACCAATTTTGTAGAGTAAGAGGGAGAGGTAAAATTATCAATTGAATTAATTTATAAAACTAATTAAATATATTTTTATTTTAAAATAATACAATTTAATATGCTGATCCGTTTGTGCAAATACATCAACATTATGAACACCATTGAAATTATTCATGAAATCTCTCTTTATACAAAGTATACTTAATGTAAAATAACGAGACTACATTTTGCTTTTCTTTTTTTTTGGAGGTAGGATTTAACAATGATTTTGGGATTCGAAATTTTCCCTAACTCTCTTCGTGTACACCTACAAAAATACTTAATTAAAATAATTAAAAATTTAAAAAAAAATATATAATATATGCCCAAGAACATAATAAAAATATGTACTAGAAGCAATAAATACATGAAAAAAGGTGAGGAAAGTAACCATCCAATAACAACACTTCTCAATATTTTTTTTTTTTTTTTAACTTTATTTTAAAACATACAATCTGTAATTTAAATTTACAATAAGCATGTGTGCGGATATACATAGATTTGACATGCGACGCGTGAAAAAAAGAAGCCACCCAATAGCAACACTTTATAACAGAAGTTAGTTTAATTTATGGTTTAATTTATGGTTTTTTTTTTTTTTTTTTTTATATTAATTTTGGTTTAGATCACGACACCATCTTTTCTTTAATCTACGCGGAGGATTGCCAGGAATGGTGTCAGAGTTTAGTGCTGATATTAAGGGATTAGGATGGTTGGTTAGTCGTAAACGAAGTCGTTTATATAGTAGTCTTGCAGTTTCATCTACTGTGTTAACTCTTAGGTCGGTATGTAGAGTGTGATTTGAAACATAGAATAGAGCATTCGTAATTATGCGAAGAGTTATGGACTGAAAGGTTTGAATTTTGTTTGTATTGGATTTTTTGGCAGCTCCCCATAACTGGATGCCATATGTCCAAATAGGCATCAATAAGGTTTTATATAAAAGTAGTTTAGTTTTTATGTTAAGTTTTGAGTGTTTGCCGATTAAATAGGAGAGGGATTTACGTCTAGCGTTTAAGAGAACTCGTTTGCTTTTAATGTGGTCTGCCCAGGTTAGGCGTTGGTCTAGAATTAAGCCTAAGTATCGAGAGCTAGTGACTTTTGGGATGATAAGACCATTTAAAGTGACAGGTGGTACAACTCCTTTTTTTAAGGTGAAGGTTAAATGAGACGATTTAGTGTGATTAATTTTTATTTTCCATTTCGTGTACCAGGACGACATGTGATCTAAATGAGTTTGTAGGTTATAACCAACAGTTAAAGGGCTTTCGTGTGAGGAGTAAATAATTTTGTCGTCCGCGAAATCCGCAACAGAAGTATGATGTGTCGTGGGTTGGTCTGCCGAGTATAGGTTAAACAGAATGGGAGATGAAATAGCACCTTGGGGAACTCCTGCTGCTAATGGGGCTAAAGTTGAAATTTCACAGCCTACCTTTGTTGTGAAGTAACGGTCTTCGATGTAAGATTTGAAGAATAAGTAGTAAGGAGGGGGTAAGATTTTTTTCAATTTGTACAGAAGGCCGGGATGCCAAACCTTATCGAATGCTTGTGCCACGTCGAGGAGGACGGCGGAGCAATATTCTTTTTTTTCCATGGAGTTAGCTATTGAGTCTGTCAGCCGATGTACTTGGTGGATGGTTGAGTGGCCTTTGCGAAAGCCAAATTGGGTTTGTGGGATGGTTGATACGTTATTTATGAAGGGAGAGATACGTTTCAATACTAATTTTTCACAGAGTTTAGCGAAAAGAGGCAGAAGACTTATTGGACGATATGAAGAAGGGGTTTCAGGTGGTTTACCTGGTTTTAAAATTAAAATTATAATAGAAGTTTTCCACAGTAGAGGAAAGTAGGACAATCTTAAGATAGAGTTTAATATATGAGTGAGGTGTATAATAGCTTTTTTTGGTAGCTGACGAGCTACTTCAGCTGTAATAAGGTCTAGACCAGGAGATTTTTTGAGAGGAAACTGTTTTATATAATATTGGAGTTCGCCAGGTGTAAATGGTTTTGGAGGTAGGTAGAGAGGAAGGGGAGAAATTAGGGAGTTTTCAATATATTCTTCAAAGGCGTTATTTACAATGTCATGATGTGGTTGAAAGACTTCGGTTAAGTGAGAACGAAAAAGTTCTGACTTTTCTTTATCCGTTTTGCACCAAGTAATTATCTTCTTTTTTTAAAGGGGAATTTATAGGCTTTTGCTTTAAGCAATTCCGAGTCGCCTTCCAAAGAGAACCATTTTTTGACGTTAGTGAGGAGACCCAAGAACTAAAATTGTCGTTTCTGAGTTGTTTTAGAATTCGTTTTAGTGAAGATGCGAGATTATTAAATATGTTTTTATCGGATGGAAGTCTAGTGCGTTGCCAGATAGCTCTAGCACGTCTTTTTTTCGCTATTAGTTCACGGATATGGATGGGAATCGGGGAGGAGTTTTGGCTTCTAGGAGAGGTTTGAGTAGATGAGCTCCAAGCAGCTGATTGGATTATTTCTGTAAAATATTGGATAGCATCTTCTATGTCATTTGGGTGCTTAAGACGGGTTTTAAGTACCACTTTTTGTTCTATGATTTCGCGGAATTTATCCCAATCTATGGAGCCGTTCGTTAAGCTAGGTTGACGGGGCTGGGTGGAAGGTTGAGCATCTATAGTAAGTAGTACTGAGGTGTGATCAGAGCATGGTTCGAGTAAGTTTTTAATAATATTTTGGAAACTGCTGGGGATAAAAGTTATAAATATGTCTAATATATCGGGGCGCTTACTTATTGACGTTGGCCAATATGTTGGATCTGAGGGAGCTAGTATAGAATACTTTTTTAAATTAGCTAATTGAAGTAGGGTACGTTCTTTAGGATTAGTGGTGTGGCAGCCCCAGAATTGGTTTTTGGCATTCAAGTCTCCTCCTACTATGAAATAGTGACCCAATGAGTTGAAAAAGTGTTCATATTGTATTAGTGTAATTTTATGTTTGGGTGGGAAGTATGTTGCTGCGATTGTAACAGGTATATGATTTAATTTAATGGTTAGAATTGCTGATTGTAAGTAGTTTTCTTGTATACTTTGGCAGGGGGTATACAAGAGTGAAGACTTAATGATAATTGTGGCTCCCGCATGGGCGGTGTTGTCCGGGTGGTTTGAGGTAATTATATTGTAACCGGGTATTGAGAATTTAGTGTGTGATGTAAAGTGTGTTTCAGAAATCAGGGCCAAATCTATTCTTTTGTCATTTAATACAGTTATAAGTTCATTTCTATGATTGGATAAGCCGTTGGCATTCCACATAAGGATGGCTAAGGATTGAGATGTAAAAGAGTTAATTAGCATTTGGTTTTAAGAGACGGTCGAGAACAGTGGTGAGGAGAGAGAGTAATGGATTTATAAGCGATTTGAATTCGTTGAGGAAGTTAAGGAGTATATTGTCATTTATGAGACTATTTGATGTTTGGGAAGAATTAATTGGGGAGGCGGCCTGTGCATATGATTTGGGAGGGTTTGATGGTGTATTAGTATTGGAAGTATGCTGATGAGTGGTTTCAATATTAGAGTTATTAACATAATTAACATTATTAGTATAGTTACTATTTTTTTTTGAGATGGGTTTACGAAGCTGTTGGAGACTTTTGTATGTTTGACAACCTTTGTAATTCGCGGGATGGTCTCCCTTGCAAAGGGCACACTTGGCCGGCAAATCCCTGGTTTTGGTGCAATGGGTGGATGGATGTTCATCTCCGCAACGAACGCATCTTGGCGAGTAGGAGCAATATTTTTTAGAATGACCATAGTCTTGGCAGTTATGACACTGTAGTATGTCTCTCCATTTATGTGGTTCCTCAATTTTAATTTTAGTGTGGAGTATTGAGGTCACGTTGAATATGTCAGTATTGATTGCTGCTGGCTCAAGATCGACAAAAAATATTGGAAGATTGTTTTTTGTGGATTTTTGAATAACATTAGTGACTTGTCGTACCGAGAAGCCAATTTCTTCTACAGCAATTCCTATTTCGACTGTTGGTGTTGACGGGTGTAAGTTTCGGATTACGACTCTGAACGGTTTATCTTCTAGTGGTTGATAGGTATGGTACTGGGCTTGTTTTTCTTTTAAAAAGTTAATTGTTTTCCGATAGAATTCAGGTTGAGTAGTTTGTACTTTCAAATTATTTGTGGATGACTTAAATACAAAGTTTTCAGAACCGATCAATTTAATGAGCTGATTTCGAAAGCTGACGAAGTCCAGAATTCCACGAATAAATATTGGTGGAGGTAGTTTTATTTTAGCAGGTTGATCTACTTCAATATTCGTAGTGTCGTGTGTGTGAGTGTCAGATGACTCAATGATATTATCATCTGTGGAAAGAGGAGAGTAACGATTTGCTGTAATAAACATTGGTTTCTTGTATACTTGCGTATCAGATTTTGGTGAGGAGAGGAGACGTTTAGGTTTGTTTTTTGGAAAGAGTGAATCAAGTGATGTCTTTACCCCTGATGTAGAAATAGATGAAAACAATTTCGAATTTCCAAAAAACTTCTCAATATAAAACTAAAAATTTACAAAATCAACTAACAAAAGCAGACTATTATTTAATAAGTTTTTTTTATAAGTTTGTTGATAAAAATGTAGTTATTGGACTCATGAATAATCTAATGGACGAAATAGCAACAATTAATAAAAACAATAAACAAGATTAAACAAATTTTCATTAAAACTTTTAAAAAGTAAATCACTATTTATATAAAGATTATAACCGATAAAAGTTTTATGTATATTTAACTATAAAAAAGTTAAAAATATTTGTTTCTTCACGAGTTGTGTAATCAAATCCTCATATTTTTTTTTTTTTTTAAATACGCTTAAATAACTTTTTCATTAACGAATAAGAGATTTGTATGTGAAACTTTGTATTGAATTTTTCAGACTTTTTGTAAGCCCAAAATAATTTCATAGAAAAATTATAGAGATAAGAAAGGGCTCTTATGGGCTATCTAAAAAAAATTGGTTGGATTTAGACTTTGGTAAGGGAACGCTTCTCAATTTTTGGTGATTATAGCTCCCATTAACATTTTTACTTCTTTAATCACTAGTTAGTATGTGGGGGCCCGCTCTACTCGAATCCCAAAAAGCACTGTTGGTATTAGGGCACTTTTAAGTTAATGAAAAATCAAAAAATCAAAAATCAAAATATGAACTCATCTCGTTCTTCCACGTATGCACTTACGTAAGAGTGCTCCATTTTTATTTGCCCCGGGTGTCAAATTTTCTAGATGTGGCACTGCGTATGTGTTATGATATACCACAATTAAGTGTTATACAAGTTGATACTAGGCAGACTTTTTTCTGCTGATTAAATTAATTTGATAACACATTATAATGACATATTTACAAATAGTGGTACCTATATAAATAACCAATAATTGCACACGTGCTCATTGGCATTACCTAACCATTATCTTTATTGCCCATGTAGATAATACGATTTAGGAATGTACAAACATTTTATATTAGTTATTAAAGTTTTTTTATTGTTTTGATAAAATAATATACTAACGACAAATATTACCTATGTGATCTGTGGTTAGTCATAAGTTTTGTCTGGGGAAATAGCTTACAGTATGTGAAGTGCAGACGGTTCGATAAGTGCGTATTATTTATTACGTTCCGATATTAATAATTTATTTATTATTTACCTATTAAATATATTAATTTTAAACTAAATTTTGCCGATTTCACGCAATCAGCAGTATTATGAAATTTAAGTTGCTGATTTCATAAAGCTGGCAATTTTTCAGCCAATTTCATGTAATCGATAATTTCATAAATTTGTTGTAACGAGTGTACACGAATGTACGACAGGCGCGGATACAAGGGGGGGCTATGGGGGATGAAGCCCCCCCTTAGACTAGAACTTCGATACTTAAGATATTTCAAAAAATAAGAAAGACTTTGTACAAAATCCCGGGACGGAATGCGAATACATTTATTTTCTATGTATAGGTACGCGACGACTTTCGAGAAAATCACGGGTCGGAGGCACATCCGTGGAGGCCAATGACGATCGGTGCGTAGTGCGTACGGAGAAATGGAAGAACAAAAAGGTAGAAGGGGCAAAAGGCAAAGAATTTTTTCCTATCATAAAAAACATTATTGCATT
This sequence comes from Sipha maydis, assembly GCA_034509805.1. Classification (NCBI taxonomy): domain Eukaryota; kingdom Metazoa; phylum Arthropoda; class Insecta; order Hemiptera; family Aphididae; genus Sipha; species Sipha maydis. The sequence continues at coordinate 52,172 of JASXSY010002003.1, forward strand.
TATTTGCTACCATACCAGTTACCACAGCTAGTTCAGAAAGAAGTTTCTCTTTATTAAGACGCCTAAAAAATTATTTGAGGTCAACCATGGGACAGGAGCGTTTAAACGGTTAAGCTGTTATAAACATTCATAAAAATATATCTATAAATATTGATGATGATTAATATATTTTCAAGATCATCTAGAAGAATAAAAAGGAAGGATTGGTCAATTTAATTTGTTATGTTTATTTAAGTTTGTTATTATTAAATAATCTCTTATAATAAGCATATAATATATATCATTATATTATAATGATTAAAAAAACTTAAACTAAATGCCCATGTTTTTATATACTTTAAATACATTTTTTTGTTTAGCCCCCCCTTTTTTTATTTCTAGATCCACGCTTGATGTACGGCATCTACAGAAAAACTATGTATGTGACTTGCGTCTGTCTTCGCACACTATCGAAATAGCTAGACGTATTTTGTATAATTTACGACTCGAGGAAAATATTGCGATGAATTTCGGTACGGAAAAATGGGAAGTCGAAAAGTTATTTGGGACACTTTGGATGAACAGTGATCATGATTTAAGAAGAAGGGGATTGGAGGAAATCTCAAATATAATTTGTAAAAATATATTAAATTTAAAATGGAAAAAATAGTTTTATAATTTCTATTCCAATGATACCCTATTTTGCTATTCTAGTGGATCTGTATTTATATAAGAATCACAAAATAAATTTCTATATGCCTCTGATGATCGACTTCCTCTGCTAGAAGCACCTGCAAGGGACGTTTCTAGTTCTGAAAATACGTAGGAACAATGTGATTTGAAATCTATATCAATCTCTTCGTTGCATATAATTATTTAACAAACAGCATGTATTTTTTATAGTGATTGCAAATTATTCTCGGACATTCATTAGAAGGTGAAAAATACTCAATTTATTTGCCAGAATTCCAAACGTGCATTCAATTTCATCAGTTTTTTAAGGAAGCAACGGTAAAAAATGTAATTGAAACTAATATTAATAAAACAGACGTTGTTGAAGATAACGAAGGCGATAACGTTTAAATTTGTTCACCAGTTACCAAAAAAAAAAAAAAAATGTCGGTTTCGGCATTTTTTTTTATGTAATTCTCTTGTGGTGTTAACTCATCAAATATTGTTGTTATTTTTGGATTTTACTATTTTTATAAATTTTCTATAGCTACCTTTTGTTATTAGTTATTACTTTTTCTTTTTTCTAATATAGTTTTTCTTTTTTTTTTTAAAGATACTTTATTACTACTATCCTACTTTTTTTTCAGTATAGGAATTTTATTTTTTGTGATGTTAAAATAACTATTTTATTTAAATGTTAGATTTGTTTTGTATCTTACTAATAAGGTATCATTTATTTTTTTTTTTTTTTTGATTGTTACTCAACTACAAATTCTACGTCAAACTTATTTTATTCTTTCAAATTGTTTAGACAAATACATTTATAAATATGACATAATCTTTTTTTTTTGGAAAAAGCCAAGTAAATAATAAAACTAGAATAACGACTAAATATAAAATTGATATAAATTATACTATACAAGTGTATAGCCCTACTTAAAGTTGCTTAATGTAGTTATACATAATAATGTTAGGTTTAATAGTTAAACATTTAGCTTAAAAAAATACATACATCTGTTTAATACTTTTTACAAAATTATATTTAAACTTCAGTTATGAATGTATGATGTAACATATTATATATTATTTGTAGTGATCTGTACACCTGTTAAAGTAAAGTTATTCACTCAGAAAAACTCAAATAATACATTATATTTTTGTATTTAATCGGTTCCAATTTTTATAAAAATAGATTTTAAAATAAAATCTTAGAAAAATTTAAGTATTATAACATCAAATAAAAATTTTAATATTTCAGTAAGAACAGTAGTCTTGACTATAAAAAAAAAAAGAAAAAAAAAATACAATCATAAATAATAAAACGTATCACATATTGAAAACACAGTTTAATAATTTATTAAAAAATCAAAGTTTAATAGAATTTGATTTTCCTAGGCAATTATAAATTGGTGTTTGTTTTGGTGAAGTTACGCACCATTCATACCAAACTTTATATTCATCACAACACCTCCAAAAATGAACACTTATAATATTACCTGATTGAACAAGCATGGTATCTTTTATTGGAAAATAAATTGGAAACCAACTGAACATACCTACACTGTAAGTTGACGGTTCTATACTTATTGTAATGTCTTTATATAGTATTGCATCGAAATAGCCACTAAAACCATGTAATTGCATATTAGAAGTTATTTCAAACTTTAGGCATTTATACCGCGAATTGCTATCTATATTTGTTTTGGGATGGTTAAATGTAAATAACTTTTTGGTTTTTGTAGGCTTGTAGCTATTGGGCTGTAATACAATGTATGATTGTTCAAATACTGCATTTTTTGAATTTGAAATACATGAATCGTCCATGATAGTAATGTTGTTCATAGTTTGACTAAACAATTTATGGGACATTAAAGGTCTTAAATATGATGAATATTCACAAGGTATACTTATACCATCGTCTTTTAAACATTTTTGAGCACCATCTAAACATTCTGGCGATAATTCATTGTCTCCAAATGATCCCAGCAATTCAGAAACCATTATATCACATTTTTCAGGAGAGTCCCACTCACGGCCATCACTAAAAACTACTTCAACAGAGTTTCCCCATAAGTTTTTTTGATAATGCAAAAGTGTAGGTATAGCATTTTGGTTTTTTTCAACTGCATACACTTTAACGTCTACAGCTGCTAAATCTGCAGCTCTTAAACTAGCTTTAACTAGAGGACCTCGACCAGCTCCAATAACAGAAATAACTATCTTTTTAACTTTTTTATCAATAATTGCCATATGTATTGCTTTTTGGTATTGTGAATATTTAACTGGATCCTGTTCAAAAACATGGTAAACACAAGACATAAGGTTATCTCTAAGTGGTTGCAAGGGTAGCTGTAAGAGATCATCACACTCTATAATTGGAGATGGGATGATTATGTTCTTAGCAATAAACATTATGTAATAAAAATAGTCTAACATATTTGGTAATGGTTCACCTGATAAAATTATAATCCATTTTTGCTGTATTGCAATTTTCAAAATATCTTCATACTTTTTACTGAGCACTGGATAGCCTTTTTGATTTGAAATAAAAATATCTGTATCAATCGATAAAGCACGCACAGGTTCACCAATCCACCTACTCATTTCATTAAAAGTTGGAATATACTTTGTGAGGCACAATACTATACTAAGTTGTTGACTATAACCGATCATATTTCTAAAAGTATTCCAAAAATCCCAAGAATTTTCTGTTACAGGCAAGTTAAAATAAAACAATATTGGTTTTTTTAAATATTTGCATACCACTCGAGCTAAGTTAGCATAGTCATTTGGTAGTTTAAGATCGATTAGAAACTTTTTTATATTAAAATTATACAACAAGCTAAGTTCTTTATTAAATTTATTTTCCATGTTTTTTTGAAGTTTATAATCTGTATGATCAACTTGTGGTAGCTTTGCAATCACTTTATTTATTAAGTCATGGGATAATATTGTACTTAAGTCTCTAATTTTACCATTATCAAATAATTGAATACAGCCCATTTTGCAGTACCAAGTAGTAAGATAATCCAAACTTTGTTGTACATCATTATTTATAGAGTTGAAATCAAATGCCAAATCAACATCAATTTTAGATGTTACTAATGAATAATAGTTTACATTTGAATTGTTTATAATGTTCATCCTATAAAACAAACAAAATTGTAAGTATAAAATATAATATAATATGTATTTCCTTACTTTATAAAATAATAATACTATAAAAAGTTCATGGCTCATAAAATTATGTGGCTGTTAAGTTAGTTAATTTGCGTTAGTGTAATGAATTGTGTCCTGACAGCAGCATCAAACCAAAAATTATTTAGCCTCTCGAGCAATCAAAACTAAGAAGTCATGGAAGTCAGCATTTTATTGAGAAAATACCAATTTTGTAGGTATATTTTTACACAGAATACACAGAAAATACTATAAACAATATTATAGTAATACAATTTTTAAACTTTAATAAAATTTTCAATTGAGCTAGTCTAATATCAATGGGCCCATTGAGACTATTGTAAAACCTTGTAGATTCTATCAGGCCTTGCCAGATTAAGAGACAACTCATACATAGAATATCTAATCTATTACATTTAATTATTTATTATCATTTTTCCTAAGTACAATTATTAAAAAAAAGTATAAATTAGATAGATACAGCAAAACTATTTGGTTCCAATTTAATGAGAATAATGTTAAATTATTAAATGTAATAATACATTAACTCATTCTTATCATATTTTTCATTCTAAGTTCTGGCTTCCAAATATAAACAATTATTTATATTCATCCACTAAATTTGAGTTAATCAAAACATCTAATGATATGTTATGTTTTAATAATAAAGATACTAAAATAAAAAAATAAAAATATTATCTTAGTTTGATAATATATAAATAGCAGTAAGTGAAATTGTCTTAATTACACAACAGGTTTGTATAATATTATCAATTTATAATAATCAAATGTACAAAATACAAATATGAATAAACTAGCTCTCAATTTTTTATGAAGATACTTACATGCTTATAGTCTACAAACATTAATGAATTGTATAGGTTTTAGACTTCCAAACTTAATTATAAAACAATAATTTAAAAAAAAAAATGTATAACATAAAAAATTAAAGGTATCTGATCATCTTCAATAATGCGAAATACACATGTCATATACGAGTTATCAAACAGTCAAATGACACATAGATAATGGAAATTGGATAACATGAAACCACGTTTAGTGAAAATTCTCTACACACCGTAGATGAAAAAGAATAACTTTATAGTCTATGGTTTTTTGTAATTATTCTTGTTTATTGTTTAATTTATTACTTATATCGATTGTAAGAAATTTAAAATAAATTTTTCATTATAATCATAGGTGTGACTGTTTATATTTAATATTAGCATTTATTATTCTGTGATATTAGATACGTATATATATTACTTATATATATTCATAATCATAGAACCTAAACCATTTTAGAATTATTTGTTCGCCCTCATAATCATGTATAATCAAATAATTTTGTGAAACTCATAAATAACTCATTTTTACTAAATTATAACCTAACCAATTTTTAATACTATTCAGTACCTATATTTAATACTTTTTCATATAGGAATGATAGATGATATTAAATTACTTATTAGTTTTTAAAAATATAATGACCGTTGCATGTCCATTTAAAGAAGGGGGAAAAAGAATAACTTGTTAAGTCGTTACCCAACTATCATCCTAAATTCTAAGGAGTCAGGAGACTGATATTGATATTGAAAGTCCTTCGTTGCCCGAAAAGTTAGAACTTACCAAGTAGGTAGTTTAAATTAGTCTACGAGTACTTAATAAACAGTAAATACCGGCTATTGATAATATAACTCAACTATCAAGATCGCGTTTTCATATTTCACAATAAATACTGTGGTACAAGTTATAACTTTGAGTTACAAAGTTTGAACTTTTAATATTTGATATCTTAATTCTATAGACAACTGAAAAAAGGCGAAAAAGCAAAATTCGCCACCGCATAAGTGTTACCAACAAAACGAACTTGCAGTCCGCTACCACCAAAGGTCTCCAACGATCACATTCAGACTGTATGGTGTTTTTTTTTCCCCCTATTTCAAATGCTAATAAATTAATGTTTTTTTATCTACTCCAGTAATGTGTTGTTGTTATTGTTGTTCACCGTTTTATGTGATTTTTCACTTTCCTCCGTTTCCCGCACAATCGTCACAGTACGTGGTGGTTATGCACGGTCGCCGTCGTTGACCCACTCGGCACTCGTTCAGTTAAGTTGTCCAACACCGGAGCGGCCCGGTCGTTTTCCACCGTTCAATTCGTGCTCACCGATCGATACATGTTAAGGAACAAAAAAGTTTCGGTGAAAAAGATTTGTCCTGGCTGTGGCTTGCAGGTAACATTGCATTTTATTAATGACTATTTACCAATAATCATGAGCAATTGACGTTTTTCTCGAATGCAATGTCGTTTGAACAATACATCACGACGTGATTCAATCGATGTATGATTTGCAATTAATCCATCTCATGTTAACCGTGTTTTGTGTTCCAGTTCCCAGTGGCCGTAAAGACTTGTACAAAATGCAAGCATTCCTTTTATCTTTCGAAAAAAGACATAACGCCCAAACCTGTGGCCAAGGTGACCACAGCGACAACAGCCGTGTCTGCAACCGAACAACTCAAAGATGCTACAACTGGTACTGCTACACGTTCAGATGGCCGTCGTAGAACTGAACGGGTACGCCGTGAAAAGCCCAACTATTACGATGCCTCTGCGTTCATACGTAAAACTCGGGTAAATACATTTAAGTGCATTCATATTGTGTTCTTTGAGTTAATATTTGTTTAATTTATTAATCTTTAATGAAAATATAAATAAAACTAAGTTGTTATTGCTGTTATAACAGAGTTGTATTTTAATGTAATATGTAATAAGTATGTATTACATTAGTTGGTTATCAATATTTTATTTTCATATGAGAAAATTATATTTTTAAACAAAAAAATTGGATAATATATTAAAAATGTTTTGTGATTACATGGGTAAAAATGTATAAAATTAATTCTTACATAAAATATTGATATCAATGATTATTAATTTATAAGTTACCTTAAACATTTATTGGAATGTTTAATTATTGAATTTTATAACAAAGTATTTATTTTATGTCTTGTATTAAAGTAAAATACTATAACAGTAGAAACTTTATTCTATTTATTTTAAAAATATAATTATCAATGATATTTTGGCTTAAATATTATTACAGAAAAGGACTGAAAAACCAAATCCGAAACAAAAGGATAATTTTCAAAACCGCCAAGGTGTACAGATAACACAACCCAAAAAAGGAGTGACTTCTCAAAAACAAAATTATAAAACTAAAGTTGTTCAAGATCCAGAAGACAAAATATACCACAATATTATGAAAAATGATAAAGCTAAAGTTTGTGCTTTAATTTTAGCTGAATTGAATGATAAACTAATGTTTACTTCTTGGAGACCTTAAGTACTAAGGTAACTAAATTAAGACTTAATAAAAAAACTAATTAGATGTTCAAATCTTTAATTTTAATATTTATTACTTTTTATTTAATTTGTAAATTTTGCCTAAGTTATATTTTAAATGAGTTATATTCAACAAAATAATCAAAATATCAAAATTAATTATTTTTAACTTAAATCAATTAACTGGCAGTTTTAAACTAAGATAATTTACATTTATTTTTATTTCTTGGTAAGACACTTTTATTAAACAGGAATGGTTAGTTCCTAGTTTTTTCTTATTATTATTTTAAAAGTAAAACGTGCCATGCATTTCCATTTATTGAATAAGTTATAGTATAATAGTGAATTCCTGTTAAAGTGTATAGATAACAATTGATTATGCTTACCAATTTAAGCATTATTTAATGAATGTTTTATCTATACTTTTTATATTTATTAAGACTTAAGACTTCATTCATCTATCTAATAAATGTTATAATTATGACATTTACTTATTATTACAATTTTATCCATACAAAACATATTTATTTGTAAATACTACAATTGAAAAAAAATGTGTTCGAATTAGTTGTTTAACTTTTGTTTTTATATTGTGTATTAATTTTTAAAAAAAAGTGTATTTGCGTTTCTGAATCTTTTATTATACATATACACTCATTAAATCTGGTTATTATGATAAAAATATAATTTTTCATGGTAATTGTGTTAAATATTAATGTCATGGTTTTTTTTTTTTTTTTTAATTTAATATCGTGTTTATTGATATTGTTTTTAAAGATGTATTTACGAAAAAAGAACTGAATATATAATATGTTTTGATTTTATATACTACTGTATCTATTATTTATTTATGTATTTGTTCTTTGTCTAATTCCAGTGACAGATTTAACATCTAGCAAAATGATAATAAGAAAATAAGTTTACTAATTATTAATTACTATTAGAAATACCAATACCCAAATAATAGATTTTGTATAGAATTACTATTCAAAAGTATAATTTAAAATTTTAAATACTAAAAATAAAACTAAAATCAATAATTTACTCAGTATATAAAATAATTCAGATTGTCTTAAAAAAATAAAAACCTCAAATTGAAACCTTCAACTGTTAATCTTAAAAAGGATCAAAGAGGCAAATGACAAACTTTTGCCATTATTATCTTATATGCTTTTTTAACTAATATAACTATACAGTTTTATGATTTAATTGTTATAATTGTCATTATGTTGAACTATTTTTATTATTTTTAATTAAATTAATAAAGTATAAATATTTTTTTGCTGATATTAAATCAAACATGGAAAAATTATATAGACATAATTTTGACTAGCCACCAGATTCATAAATTATAGTAAATATTTTGCAAATCATTAATTGTATAAAAATGAATTATTAACTAGAGTAAATGAAAATGGAAATATTAAATTAATCTACTCAATTTCCATCAAACATTTGTATATCACTGTTTAGTGATGGATAATTACTAGATTAATGCGAGAAGGAGAGAGTTTTACATTGAATAATATTTATAAAATAGGTATAGTTCATCCCACGAGAGAATAATCAGTCCGTCGACCAGTTTTCGTCGGTGTTCGCGCATATTGTCCCAAAGTTCGGTCTCTTTTAAGACGCTTGAAAGGGGTAATTGAGGCCTGGCATCACCAAAGTCGTCAGTCAAGATGCGCGAAAAGTGATTATTCTCTGGAGAAATGGACTGTAGTATAAAATGACACAGTAATGTACGATAGGTATGAATTTTTTTCATTGTTTATTTAGTAATTACATATTTTGTAACCTTTTCACCTACAATGATGTACCTATTCATTGTAGTACCTTTAACCATTGATTATGTATAATTAATGCTTTAACTGTACAATAACGAAGGATGAATGTCTTCTACGCATGACTATTTTTCTGAGAATTTAAATAAAAAGTATTCATTCGAAATTTCAAGAATTCGATAAATACAACATGTTAGTAATTTGACAAGATTAACTATGATAGCTTTGTAATGATACATTCATCAAGACAAAAAAACGAAATACTTTAAGTATAAAAGTAATTTAGTTAATGGACAGTTAATAATAATAATAATAATATAGTAAGTATAATGAATAGTTTATTCAAATAATACTCGTATATACCTTGTGGCATTTTTTAAAATAAAAATTTTACAAGTCTTTATCTTGCGATGTATTTGTTGACCTATAAGAATTTCTATTGCCAATTTTTAGTTGTCGAGATAAAACACTAAGTCAATGACTTATTAGTATTAATGAGAAATGTATCTAATATTAAATCTGTACATTAGTACGATATAGGAAATATAGGAAATCATATTTAATATGATCTTAATGATACAATTTATATTTACTCAAATGTATAAGTTTAAAATACTTAAATACCTACATACATGGGCGGTGTTTAACACTATTTAACACGAGAGATTATTAGTCACTTTCCTCGTGCGAAACCAACAAATTATTAAGTTCGCAAGGCTGACCTAACATTTTTATTATATGCTATATTATTTAAAAACCACGACATTCATAGGTGGGAATTTATATAATCTATTTATTAAAGAGATAACATATTAAAAAATACGCCTCAAGTATTGTGTTGTATATATATGTATATCATTTACGTAATACAGGTATTATTTCAGAGAAGTATGAATTTTATGTTTTCATACCTACTGCCCAATATAATTTATTGAACTTTGTAGTAATGTGTAACTATGTAGTAGATACGAATAATAAATATATATCAAAAAAAGTAAGGCCAGATAAGTGATAGAACATGAAATTAATTGAAGGTTAAGGAAAAACAATTGATAAATCTGACAATCAAATTTTAAAAGCCATTTATAAATATATACACACACACACACATAAGATAAATATAAATATATATTTAATATAACTGTATGATTAATCAATATTAATTTATATATTGTGATTTATTGTTTGTACTAAGTATTAAAAATATTTTTATGGTTAATTATTTATGGTTTTATCGACACAACTAAATTATTAGATCTTCAGACTCATCAGGGCATTAACATACTTTAACTTTAATTTATGTGGTCATTGAATATTAACTTAATATCAGTATGCTTTATTTGTCAAGTTACATTCAGGCAGGGGCATAGATATAAATTATTAATGGAAGGGATTTTCGAAAGGGGTTCGAACCCTCAAAATTCGCCCTTACTTACGCTCCTGTGTACAGACAAACAGTGTTTAAAACTATATTACGTGATACATTTTTGATTATTTTCTATCGGTAAAACTAAAAAAATAGTATTATGAAGTTGTTATGAATGTCAATGCCAATCCTTAGGCAGAGTTTTTTAACAATCTGTACTTGAACAATAATAATACTAAAATACATCAACTAACGATTACAACTTATTAATGGGATAGTAATGATTATTATAATATTTTTTATGTATCGATAATGTTTGTGGAGTGTGAATAAATTATGTATTTTTTAATACCATGGACTTTCTTTACGATTTATTATCACTGTCGTACTAAATCTCTACCTATTTTATTTGAAATAAATTTAAATCTATAATGTTGTTTTTGATTATTTCTTTCTTCTCATCATCTTAAATTTGCTAAATCATCAAATTAAGTAAATTATGAATAATGTTGCATCATGATGACAAATATTACTAAATCGTCCACAAGACAAGAGTAGATTAATAAAAATTAAATTAAAATTAAAAATTATTAAATGGTAAATATTCGTAAATTAATATATAAACAAACAAATAATTTATAAATATAAATAAAAAAATGAATGCTTAACCTGGAGTATTATTATATTTTTAAAGTTAGACCGGATTCTGATTAAAATTTAATCGTCATGTATATATATATATATATATATATATATACACACACAAAATGTCAAAAATAAGAAGGCAAATAAAATAATAAAGGCTATTATATAAATGTTTGGAATTTTGATTAGTGATGTGAAACTAAAGGTAGCTACATATTTCACTTATTCTTATTCATAGGTATCTCTATAATAAAGTTACTTATGATGTTAAGTTATGAACTCGAATACATATATTAAATTGTTTAATTATCAGAAAAAAATATGAATGTATAATTTTATATCAGTTATTTAATTTAAACATTTTTTGAAAACTAGTTATATACTTATATAAATACAAATTATAATCCGTAACATATTTTTATTATTATTACTTTACTAAATTACATGTGTCAAATATTACTTTTGTTAATCCATAGTTGCTTAATTACTTTAACGATGAGTCAGTGGCGTAGAACAATTACCTGCTTTTTTAGTAAGTGGGGGTCGATGTGTACTCAAAAAAACAATTTATGTACCATATTAACTACTATATATGTTTTGGTGGTATAATCTATGGTGGCGGATAATAATAAACCATTTTTGGCTCCCTCTCAATTTAATTTTAGTTAATTTAGTTCGACGTCACTGCAATTAATTCTAATTTAAAATGCATAGATATTGGATTTAAACATTAAGTGAGAAAAGTGAGTACTTGCTACTTATAAAAGTTGAATGATATTGACACGTTCGTCGATTCGACAATGCTGATCTGAGTTTGAAAGTGTTTAAAAGCGTTTTAAATGATATGGTTCAAAAGTTAATATAACTATAAATGAAAATGTAGGTACTTTTTACATATTTCATATATTAATATTTTATTTTATTTTTAGTTTTATCTTAACATCATTATATAATATTTATTATATACATAATATTATCTTATGAAAATGTGAACACATTTAATTTATATAGAGGTATACTTAAACGTTTAAACATAAAAAAAATAAAATATTTTCACTTATATTTATGACTTAAATATATAATTGATTGTTTTATGCTCGTATAAATCATTAAAAAACATGGTTAACAAGTATTATAAATTTATATAAATGTACACGGTTTCCCGATGAAATACTGCAAAAGTTAGATCTTTGTTACTTCCTTACTATGGGACTTGTGATTAAAACGACCAATTCATAGTAAAACAAGTTTTTCTTACAATGTTTACATCGGAAGGTGTATCAAAATATTTCAGGAACGAGAGGAAAACAATCAACAACAAACGGTTTTCGACTGAATTCGTGAGAAAACACTAGCTCGACCTCAGATCGCATTACAGCGGTACGTCGTTTGATCGTGACCTCGGTACCCGCAGAAGATTGCAGATCAAAGGGTTCTCACGTAGCGGCCGCAACTGTTTTTAGCGTAATGACTTTTGTAAAGGAACGCGGTCGTCCACGCTATGGCTGTAGCTAACAGGCAGGATCCGAGTGCATAGAGTGCAACGGACGTGGAGATCACTTGATGGCCGTGCGGGCGACGGCAGTCGGATGGAGTGAACAACAAGTTGACGGCCAGTTGCGCGACACCCTTTCCAAACAGCGTGGTGGAATAAGAAGCGGCAAGCCGTTCGGAGCCCAACACGCGGACGGCCACGAGCGGTTCGAGCGCGACCACGGCGCCGGACGCCAACGCCGTCGCGACGAATAGACACGATAAGGCCGACGGTGACGGTGGCCTGTGCAGCGGGTCAACGAGCGTGGCGGCTGTGGTCAGCAGCACAGCTCCACCGATGGCCACGGCCACGGCGTACAGGTAAACGGACGCCGAGCCACGAGGCGATAACAGGTCCGAGACGGCCGGCATCAGAACGCGACCGGCCGCGTTGGCGGCCGCAAGCCGTAGCGCGTTCGAGGTGTGCGAAATCAACGGCGCGATGGTAGCCACAAACGTAGCGAAAGCCAGATGGCCAGCTGCGTTGACGACAGACACGGCCGCGAATTTGGCGGTCGGTTTGCCGCCGAACAGCCGCCGGATGGTAGATGCGGCTCCATGTTCCGTGTCACCGCCGCACCCGTTGACGGCCGGTGTGGTAGGACTCAGTGACGGCGATGAAAGAGCGTCTGCGACGGACGCGTAGTAATCGCCCTCAGCCCTCGCCGACGACGTGGCCGCCTCACGCGTTTCGATCGACATCGTGGACGAGGACAAGGACGACGACATCGGTGCTATAGTTCCGACGAATCGAACATATTTTTCCGATGGAACGTAGGTCAGCGCGCAAGCTATTACGTTCAACATCATTCCGGACACGATTAAAATTCCTCCTCTGAAACAATACAAATATGAGCATTTTTTTTTTTTTTTTTTATTTATACATAATGATTTTTGAGTTTCGCAGGGGCTCTGTTACGTTGAAATTATGTGATAGCAGCAGGCGATTGTAAACTCGGCCAAGTTTTTTTTCAGATAAAAATGATTTAGGTGTAAATTCGGCTAGAAATTTTAAATTTGGCACGGGGGTAGGGGGAACTTATCGTATAATGCGCATACCTATAGCCGTACGACGCGGTCAGGAACTTGAGATAAGTTGGTAGTGCGAGGGAACCGATCGTGGTGCCGACCAACGACAAGCCATTGGTGATTCCTCTGTATTTGTCGAAATACTCGTTGACTAGCAGTATACCGGCTGGATAACATGCACCTGCGCCAAATCCTACCATAATCCCGTAGCTGAAAACATAAAAACTTTGTTATAATTTTTTTTTCATTTTATATGAACATTATGGTACATAAAGTATATACATAAGACTTAGTGGAGTACCTTACGAACAAATGCGGTATAGAATTGGCTAAAGAACTTGTCATCATACCGACGAATGCTAGAAGTCCACCCAATATCGTTACGGATCTAAATGAGAGTAGTTCACATAGTATGCAGGATAGCGAACCTAGAAACATCAAGTAATAATTATTGCATTATTTCTCATGAGCTAAAAATAATCTTATACAGCATATATATAAAACGTTTCATAATTTATTTTTTAAAAGACGTAACGTAAAAAAATCAGTACTTATCAACAATTAAAGCACACTAATGGATTAACAACGTGGAATCTTAAACCAAGGTTGCAGACGATCATTTAAAAGCTATATTTGGTTTTTTGTTTTTAACATTGCTCTAAAAAACGTATGGAAAATTAAAACTTGATGGAAATTAAAATTTTAGACTCATAAAAAGTAATTTGAAAAAAATTCTTAAGACTTATAAGCCACTATTATAAAACTACAAAAAAATTACGAACAACCAGTTATCATAATGTACACAAATATTTTTAATTTAGTCGACTTCAGTTATTTTGTTGTAATACAGAAGCATTAACTTCATTATAGAAACTGTAATAGTAACTTGGCGTTATTTTTTTTTTGATAGATATTAATTTGGTGAACAGACTCCCGGGTCTCAATACAATGTAATTTTAGTACAATGGAGATAACTTATTAGTACTTAGCGGAAAACTATAAACCATTTATACGGTAAACTAAAAAATTTATATGCGTAGATAATGTATTCACTTAAAAATCACGATCGTCTATCTCTCAGTCAGCGAGATTAAGCTGATGTAAGTTACATAATATTTTTAATAATCTTATTTAGGATCTATACCTACTTATAAGGTACATATAAATAGAAAAATATTAATGACGGTCAAAATGTCAGGTTGATGTTTCCATTTGTGAACTTAGACTTTCCGGTAATTACAAATTATAATTATTATTAAGTATAAATTGGTTATACGCCAAATTTAAAGACGTTAAAGTTGCGATCGGGCAGTGTCAATTCGAGTGTTATCTATAAACTAACGGCCAAAAAAAAATGTGCATAATACGTGATCCGTGGGTTTAAGCCATGATAGAAATTGAAAATCGATAACCTTTTATTGTATACGTAAGACCATCATGGTATAATCTTAATATTTTATAATAATTTCCAGGAGGTATGTCTGCAAGGTTAGGTAACACGTACGGCGATTCATCAATTCTTACATATATGAATACGCGAGGTACGCCAAACACTGGGTTCTAGATATATTTTATGACGAAGAGAATCGTATTAAAAATTTCTTATGACAAGTTGGGATAAAATAATAAGAATAAAACCGTTCCACGGAGTCGTTGAGAAATTTTAACAATTTTTTTTAATGACCTACGCTCCCTCCTGATAGCAGTAGCATCGTTGAGAGCGAGTTCACACTTATATTTTTCGACCATTGTTTTATCCTCGATCATACAGGATGGTTCTTTTTGGCCGCGGATCATCGGAACGCGTAATCCTGTACAGCACTTACTCTCGTACGTGCTACATATATATAATTATACGTATATGACGTATTGTAGTTTCATCGATTACGATTCGTTTGCACGTACCCGCTACATAAAACATCAGATCGAACGTGGTCGGTATCCAACGGCTAGCGTATTGGTAGTCGAACTCGTAGATCTCCGTGAACTGGTCTAGGACGTCCGAACCGAACGATCTCAGCATGCCGGGCAACAGGAAATTGGCGAACGCGCATCCGCTTACCACGTACCAGCCCCAGTCACCGTCTGAAGCGACTATCCGTTGCTTACGACTCGAAGGTTCTACGATACACATACATACACACACACACACAAACACATCAACCATTAGTTGTAATATAATACAAATATATCATTACCATACACAAATATTGTAGATATGCAGTGCCGTAACTATCATCCGTTGCGCCCTTGGCCAATCTTATATAGAAAAAAAGTCAATTTTAAGTTAACTTGAACTTACTCACCCCCTATCTTTGCTGTGCCCTTGACATCCGCCCATTCTGCTAACCTCTAGTTACGGCGCTATACATGTGCACACGTCGAATTCGGTGAACAATCAATTTAGTGCGTAAACATTTCAAGATAATTTATTTTATTTTCACTTTTGATCCAAACACTTAGATTAATCGATTTTCGATTCTTCATTTACCGTTTATTTAATTTAAACACGTTTATATGTAGTTAATATACTATATATATATATACCCATGTTGGTATATTTCTACAAGTTATAGACTATTACATACTTCGGTAATCAGTGCCGGATCTAAAACATTTGACGCCCGGGGCTAATAAAAATGTAGCGCCCTTACATAGTATTAGTTACGGTATTAGCAGTATTTTTCATAATCTTAAGAGCGCCCGTGGCATGAATACCCACTTGCCCCCCCCCCTAGATCCGGCACTGTCGGTAATTCGTATGGTATTTTTAAACAAAAGGAAATAAATTGATAAATGTATAATATGTAATATAAATGTAAAATAAATGCAAATAATTAGCATTTTATTTTCTTATGTAGTAAGAAAATTTATTTGTAATTTGTAATAACTGCGACTCATAATATATCGCTTATATTATAAAAATACAAGTAATATAATTTTTATTCGTGAATAAAAGTTTTTTTTATGAATGTTTGCAATCTTTTTTATGAGTTTTAGACAAAAAAGTAAGAAATATTGATTGATACTATTAACTAATAAATATATAGGTATGCTATATAATTAACCAAGTTAGATTAAAGTCACCTTATAATCTAAAAGTTTATCTCTAACATTATATAAGACATTTCATTATTCTGATCTATCAAATAAAACATCAGCATTTCGATATATGTAACGCGATTCTTTAATAATACTATGAATAATAATATTTGAAAATATTAATTCAATATGAATTTATATAGATTTTAATTTTTTACATTCTAATGATTAAAGTACCTAATTATTTAAGTATAAAATATATTATTCATCTATTTAGTCTTACATTACATTTTTTGATTATAATTGATATTTCATTAATTAATTGATATACAATTAAAATTGGTACGAAGAAACAAATTTCTTAATGTCAAAATGGTCGGAATTAATAAAAAAAAAAAAAAATTCAATGATAAAAAATAACTAAATCAAATATCAAAAATATCATGTAGATGTCACCTCAGTTTTGATATATAACACTGGTTATCTACATATATACAAACAAAAAATAGTGGATGAAACCGTTAATTTTTGTTTGGTAGGACAGCTGACAGGATAAATCATATCTATGTTATGAAATATTAATTTTAATCTAGTTAAACTATAATTATACATTCTTTAATAAAATAACAAGAGTAATATACAATACTGTCTACTGTGACTATGTCTGAAATCATTATTTTTAATTTTAGTAATCATGCTTATGAGGAAATAATGTTAGTGTTACAATTATTAAGATAACCATAAGGTTATTCACCAATAATGTTTTATCATAATTATCATTCAATATTTAAACATACAAAACATAACTATGGTAAGTGACTTTTTGTGAGAACGTTTTATTTTAATGTTACAGAAAAACATATGAAAGAATTTAGTATAGAATATACTATATATTATATTATATACATTTGTATATCGATTATTTTTAAATTAGTTATTGTCTATAGAAAATTCTGTAGCTAAGAAATATTTATGCCTTAGATATTTCATTATAATATCGCAATTAATTAAATTAATCTTTTTTTTTTTAAAAAAATTAATGCCACAATTAATTTTAATATTTACTATTCATTCTTTGTAACTATGAATTATTATATGTCAAGTCTCGTTATAAGTTATTGTATCAATAATCCATTATTTCGTTTGATTTGTATGCTGGATTTTTTTTTTTTTTTAATTCAATTTGGTTCTATTCAAATTCAAACCGCCAAAATGTGACTGAAAGACGTGTATAATGTGTCATAAAAAAAAGAGTTCAACCGCCATGTAATCCGAAGAAAGATAGCACGAAACAAAGAAGTTGAAACGTTAAAAAGTTACAAAACGGATTATAACAATTTGTGTACGAGTGCGTATCTTAGGAATGAGAAGGTATTACGCATTGCACATCAGTCACACGTGCGCGCGCACACACAACATGTGTATATAATTATATATATGATGTTATTAAATTTTTTTTTAATTCAAAGTTCAAACGGTGGAACAGACGTACAACGTCAACGGAACATTGTTGGCCGTTGTGTTACGTTTTCGTTGTTGGCTTTATGATACCGGTAGGTGGAAGTGTTTTCGTACGGCCGCGGCATTTACGTACATCCGTCCTACTGTTCGTACGGCGTTAGCGCGCACGTGTACCAGTCGTCAGTGGCGTACATACGGTGGTAGGGGAACAAAAAAGAAGAAGAAAATTGTGATATTACTGATGATGTGTAATATATTCGTAGTTTCATTGATACGCTTTGAACTTGTTATACCTTTTGTTTAATTCACCTATTAATATTTATAACTATTTGTGTGTAAGGAAAATGGGTGGTTTTCGTGTTCGTTAGTTTTGTTAACCCCCCCCCCTCCTGACAGATAAAGATTGAATGTATTAGTATGTTATTTACTGTACCAAGAATGTTCGAGTACGCACTTTTGTCACAGAGCATGTACGACGATTCATCGGGCTGCTCGCCGTCCCGGTCCGGAAGCATTGTTCCGCATACCATTTGCGAGACCGCAACAAAAAAGCGCGCGCGACTCGTAACACACCCACGTGCCTCTTGCGGTGGGGGTGCGCTGCAGACGGCGTATCACTTGCTAGGCCCCCCGCATGGATCTGCTGCTGCTGCGGACCAGCGACGCGTCTGGGACGACAAACTGCACAGCAGAAGCGGAGACGGTGTGATAATTAATGTTTTACACTTTTACACCGCACGGTACGCGCCTACACGCGGCACACGGAGATCGGGCTGTGCGGCGCGCGTACGGAGCGATTGCCGTTATTATTATTATTATTATTGTCTCGTTATGTAAGCCGCGCCGAACAGCGGGTAACGCGGGCACGCGGCCGAACGACGGAACCGTAGTGGAATCGCGTCTCGCACGCCGCGATCGTACAGACTCGTACGCCGCGCCCGACACACGATACACACTGCCGCTCCGCACCGGACACGCACGTGCACTGCGCGCACACGTAGCTCGGGACTCGATGCGCCGCACTATGCGCCGTGTACCATCACTGTTCTATCACCATCGCGTTTCAAACGTTATCGATCCCGATAATCGACATTATCGATCCGTCATCGATGGACGGAATCCCGCGTCGATCGGTTCGTTTTAACGATCGTCCGCGTTACGATGCTGCTTACGCGTCGATGCTATTCCCGGTAAACGATATCGTGACGCACGACCATCGGGAACCGTTTCGATCGAGTCCCCCTTGCGATCATCGTTCGACTTGGGTTCCACCAATGTTTTTCAGTAGTTCTTCGCAAATACTGTGTTCCGCAATCGTTATTGTCGACCGCGAACTGTGAGAGTAATAAAAAAATTTTTTTCGAACGTTACACACAATTTCCGGATCGTTTAACACGACCTCAGTCGTGAGGGCTTAACCGTACTTTAATTAATTATGTAAAATGTTTGATGACGGCCAGGCAAGAATATCCTTCATAGATTTTATTTTAATACGATTACTAATTGATCCCTATTTTTTACCACATTTTTTTAATACTGTACTTATTGAAATTTTCAAACTCGTTTACGTTTCTATTTCAAACATATTTTGCAAGTATACCGAAATGAATTCTGTAACAATGAAGTAGTGTAATTCCAATGTATGGTATTCTATTTTATTTCCATATTGCTAAATAAATATTATTATTACTATTTCTAAAAAAAAAAAAAAATTTAAATAAATAAAAAATACCGTCCAACTATCATATATAAAAAATGATCCGTCTTCTCCTTGTGATTATTATTATCTTGAGGCCGGTGATATCTAAATGCTACTTGCAGTAATACTTTGTATACGAAAGGTATTTGTTGACAGATCGAGTTACTTTCCATGATCCCATACTCGCCATATTTGCCACAGAAATTGCATTTATTCAACAGCAAATAATGCACAGCAAGGATGGGCAATTGGTGGTGTGTGTTATTTGGTCACGTTACCTTTTAAGATTTTAAGTTTAAAAATAAACTTAATCAAATGTTGAGAAAACGTGAAAATGTAGAAAACATGTTGCGCGTTTATTTATAATTATTAATTTAATAATATTTATTCTAGTATACATACTCGTATTAAACATTATAGTATTGATATCTGTTTTCGAACTCTTTTATATTTTGATTATTAAAGTCTAAAAATGACGTATCTAAAATTATGTAGAGCTATAATATTCATTGTATTCTATGGCCGTGTACTCGTGTTTGTTGTGTAACTCGGTCTTGGTTTCAGTCTTTACTTTTTGGCCCGCTAGATTTCAAAGGTTCAAAAACCGACCAGCAACTTGAAATTGTCCATCCTTGATAATATTCTGTTAAAATTTCTGATGCAACACGACAAGCTCGACATTATTCTTGACCTCTTTGGATCCTCGACAGTTCCCCCTGAGATTCGACTGTATAATGAGGCGATATCCTTAATGGAAGTGCATGACGATCGCAACGCGTGGACTAGAATATTTTACGAAATATATCCGCGACAATGAAAACAATTCCGGATCGTCGAGGATGATCATTTGTATTCTACGTGCGAACGGCATGTCTTAATATTAATTTAACTCTGATTTGGCTAACCGTAGTATGCATTCAAGTGTGATTGTCAGTGATACCGGTTGTACGGATGTCCAATAACTATATAAATCTTTAAGTCTATATAAATATATAACTATTATTATTCATCAATTGTTCGCCATTGATAGTGTCACAAAGTCAAATATGGACACTTTAATTATGTTCGTTTTGTTGTCAAAGCAATACTTTATTTTATTCATTTATGTCTACGTCTTTAATCTGAACAGTCGCACAATCAAAATTAGATGAATTGACGGAGAGTCAAATTTTCTAATATTTTATTACTCACCCGCTGTAATAGGCGTGTTATATTTATTGATTTTCCAACAAAATTAATAGAACCGATATGGATGTTGAATAGTGGTTAGACCGGAGAGTTAGTTTAAAACGAAGTATCGAAGTGGTTCCGAAAAATTTCGTTCTGTAAATATAATGATAATATTATCAGGAAAAATGCAGAGATTATTTTAATACATTTATTATCTAAAATTTGTTTTGTTATTAATACGATTTCCATAATTTACAATTATTTATAGTAATATGTGTAACGCAATCGTGATACGATATTTTATATTTCGTTTTGGAAATCAATTTTGTTAGTATTTGAATTTTATCGTTATAGTTTTAAATAAGCTTATTAAATATTTTAATAACCTAACTTCTGAGTTACGAATGAGACTATGTTCCATGGTTATATTTGCCAACACCAATACTAAAGTCGAGTAGCGTAGCAAAAAAAATATTTTGGGATTTTTAAATTTTAAATTATCTCCTACACGAGTACCAATTTTTATTTTTAATAAGTCAATTAAACATAAGTTAAAATATAAAATGTGATATTATTCAGTTTATTGAAATTTAATAAACACAGTCTTTAAAAAAATGTATATATATATATGTATACATACATATATTAGTGCTCTTGATACCCGGATACTCGGGTACTACCCGGGTAACCGGGTTTTACGGGTATTACCCGATTTACAAAATTTCGGGTACCCGTTATGATTTGTATACTCATTACTAGAGCTGGGATTTGAATGTAAATACATATTTTTTTTTAAAACATGATTAATTAATTAACTATTGTAAATGATAAATTCGTTTCACATGATTTACAATAAATTAAAAAATATTTAATTTTACATATTTTTACATATTCTGTAAATTTTGACAACAATTCCAATATATATTTATAATTCGATAATAGTAAAAGTGTAGGTATATAAGAATATGAAAGTATTAATAACTAGACTTTAGTTTATCTTATCTGTTTCTGTTCGATAACCATAGCTTAATGATCTTAGGTATGTTAAGGTATGTATATTTTAGATTATATTTTTATAGATGATTTTTATATTTTCTTAGATGTTTTTTATTCGAATAATTGTGTAATGTAAAATTTAATACTGATTACCTCTTAGGAGTTAAGACTTAGCTAAACCGTTTACGTACATCAAAAACCATCGGGTACCCGAACATTTTGGGTAATGGGTACCCACTTTTTTTTTTTTTTTTGTGTTAAATCACGGCGCGGAAGTGGGGGGTACTACACCCATGGTTGGGTCGTCCTTCCCCCTCATCCTAGGTATCGTTTATTGTTTATTGAAGATAAACATTACATTTTTCGAGGTATTATATAAAAGCTGTGCACATACAGAAAAAAAAAAAAAAACCGGATGGGCCTCGCTCTGCTGTACAGTTAGGGGTGGAGTGCACCTCGCTTATAGGATAGGTCATTATTATAATGGATTTGTTAAATTTGAATGCAATGATAGATATCATTGTATACGAATAACGATTCTGAACGGAGTTCATATGTTTGTCTAGGATATAATACATTGTTATTTATAAACATTGTAAAAAGTATATTTTATTTTGAAACGATAAATATATTTTTCAATTAGGATGGGTTGGCAGTTGCATACAGCGATATAGTTTGTCAGTCTAGAACATTCTACATTATATTATATTTTACATGCAATTTTATGTCAATATTCGATGTTCAAACGCTTATAAAAAAAAATTGTGCCTATGGATTTTAATAATTTTTGAATGACATTAAGAACTACTTCTGTGGAATCTTCGATTAAATTTTCAAGTATTTTGTAGTAGCCAATTTTTTTTTATCACCGATTATAAAAATAAAATGTAAAAAAATCGAATATTTTAAATGACTATAAGTGGCTTAAAAATCAATATAATATTTTAAAAAAAATATTGCATAAAAGAAATACCAATCTTAACAGCTGGTAGAAATTTCAAAAATCTGCGACTTATACTTTTTGAATTATAACAAATATTTAAAATCGTCTGAGAATAAATCGCTATTTTATGCAATTTCGTAAATATTTAAATTTCAAACAGTCATACAATTTTTTCCTCTTAGTCCGGTAGAAATTTTTTTAAAGATTTTTGAAGAGTAGCTCATAGATAACCTAGTGTTAAAATTTTGAACCTTAAGTATGAATAAAAAAATTTTTATGAATTTTTTCTACAAAATAATTTTCAAATTATCGTGATTTTTACACATTTTATACAAATTTGAGCTTTAAGGGCTTATAAAAAAAAAATTGAGTTAATCGATCACCGATATTTTTTAGTTACGATAAGTTTAACTTATTATAAACCTAGTATAAAATTTTCAAGAGTTTTCGCTCAACCAATTAAATTTTATAGATGTTTAAAAACAAAAATTTAACAAAAATCGAAAATTTAAATTGCCTATAAATAAGTCAAAATATGTCAAAATACTTTGAAATCTTAACCATGTATAGAAAACGTCAACATATAGATTTGGTGAAAATTTCAAGTTGTTGCGGTTTTTCATTTTTGAGTTAGAGCATTTTAAAAAAAACCAATATCTTTGTCAGTCTAGAATATTATACATTATATTATATTTTACATGTAATTTTATGTCAATATTCGCTGTTCAAACGCTTATAAAAAAAAATTGTGCCTATGGATCTTAATAATTTTTGAATGACAATAAGAAATACTTCTGTGAAATATTCTATTAAATTTTTAAATATTTTGTACGAGCCAAATTTTTTTTATCACCGATTATAAAAATAAAATGTAAAAAAATCGAATATTTTAAATGCCTATAAATGGCTTAAAAATCAATATAATATTTTGGAAAAAATATGACATAAAGAAAATGCCAATCTTA
The DNA here is from genome assembly GCA_034509805.1 of Sipha maydis. Lineage (NCBI taxonomy): Eukaryota > Metazoa > Arthropoda > Insecta > Hemiptera > Aphididae > Sipha > Sipha maydis. The sequence continues at coordinate 75,981 of JASXSY010002003.1, forward strand.
ACAGCTGGTAGAAATTTCAAAAATCTGCGACTTATACTTTTTGAATTATAACAAATATTAAAAATCGTTTGAGAATAATTTGCTATTTTATGCAATTTCGTAAATATTTAAATTTCAAACAGTCATAAAATTTTTTCCTCTAAGAACGGTATACATTTTTTTAAAGATTTTTATAGAGTAGCTTATAGATAACCTAGTGTGAAAATTTTGAACCTTAAGTATGAACAGAAAAAATTTTATGAATTTTTATCTACAAAATAACTTGCAAATTATCGTGATTTTTACATATTTCGTATAAATTGGAACTTTGAGCACTTATAAAAAAAAGCTGTGACTTACGATTTTAGATTTTTTTTTATCAGTTAAGGAACAACTTATAAGAAACCTTGTATTAAATTTTCAAGATTTTCTGGGGAGCCAAAAAAATTTTATCGTTATTTAAAAAAAAAATACTTAAAAAAATTGAAAATTTCAATTGTATATAAATAGCTTAATAAAAGTCAAAATACTTTGAAAATTTAATGGTGTATAGAGAACGCTAATCTAAACATTTGGTGAAAATTTCAAGTATTTACATTGATTAGTTTTTGAGTTATAGCAAAATAAAAAATTTGATTTTGTCGAAAACTGGTTTTGCGTAAAAACTCCCGTTTTTCCCTTATTTTTTTAGGGTTTTTCCCGTCGCATTTAAAAAATATTGGAAATTTTTTACTTTTGACCCCCCAAAGTACCAAATAGATTCACTTTTCTTTCAGAAAAGTTGCTACATAAGGCAATCGAAGCATTTTTACTGCCCCAAATCGTGTCGATAGACACAAAAAAAAAAAAAAAAACACACATCATTGTAAAATCAATACATTCTTCACTCCGTTCAGAATCTAAAAAATAAATAAAAACAAAATAAAAAAAAAAACACACATCATTGTAAAACCAATAGATTCCATCACTCCGTTCAGAATCTAAAATATTATGTTAATAGACATTTTATTAAATTAATAAATAGAGAAATATACGTTTTATTGATTTTATAAATCTAATGATAATTTGGTTTTCAGTAATTTGTTTAAATTGTTTATTGAACGAATATGCTCCAAATTAAAGAACAAATTCCTCCTTTGAATGGTCCCAGTGGTGTACTTGCTGTATCACATAATGTTAAGGCCAATATTTTTGGAAATTATCTCTCAAAAATATTTACTCCCCACCCAAAAATAAACCCAGATTCTGAACATCTAAACACAATAAATAACTTATTGAATAGTCCACTACCCATGAATCTCCCAGCAAAGCACACTTCTCCAAATGAAACAAATAATAAGTAAACTAAAAATAGGAAAATCACCTGGATATGATCTAATTTCTAACAAAATGCTAAAATATCTATTAAATAAAACAACTATTCTTCTCACATTCATATATAACTTCATGTTAAGACTCTCTTATTTCCCTTTAACATGAAAGTTCTGTATAGTAATTCTCGTACACAAACCTCATAAATTAAAACATTTAATATCTTCTTACAGCCAATCAGTCTTCTTCCTACTTTAGGAAAAATATTTGAAAAAATTGTCTTGAAAAGAATAAGACCAATAATAAAATCCCAGAATATAATACCTCATTCACAATTTGGTTTTAGAACTAACCACTCAACAATACACCAAATCCATCATCTCATTGATAAAATTGCAACCTCAAATTTTTCAAAAAGTATGTGTAAAAATTGCAGTCTATTAAGCACCCATAGCCAATTACTACTGAAAGAATTCTAGTGGTATTATTTTAAAATTTTAATATGATTATATATTATAATATTACTATAAGTATAATATTATAATATTAATCAGTATTATTTTTAATTAGTTTAATTTCGGATTTTTAAATGTCATCTTAATCGTATATTGTTCATATCTACTCATATCACACCCGATACTTTTAATTTAAAGATCACTTATTGTATTAAATATTATATTTGATCAGCTTTTCAAAAACAAGTGTGTGTATTTAAAACAAACACATAGTAGCTTAGGAGTTTAGGTGTAGAAGTTCGTAGAAATAAAACATATGAACAATATAATTTCAGTGGAAATGTTGTTCATAAAAGTGTATCTTTTTTTGGTTTTGGATTCAACAGTGGTGCTATCTAAAATTAATCAAAATCATTTTGAAATTATTAAGCAATATGTACACGTTTCTGATACGAAAAATGCATACATCAAAGACGTTACAATCCAAAAATCAGAACGTTGGAGTATATATAATATGTACAACGATTGTCAAACAAAAAAAATGAAGGAACACACGATTCATATATTTTATACTGTTATAAGCTGTAAGTTTGCTGATTGGATTATACATAAAATATATGATTTTGTTAAATCGTCCCCAGCATTTTATAAACAAGAATTTCAAAATCATGATCGTATATACGAAACCGTTTTTCATCCATTGTTCGAAAAATCTTTAAATACTTTGATAATTAACATTAATAAATACATTGGACGTTTAATAAGTATATTAAATAATTTTTTAAACGAGAACTCTTATTATTCATATTATTATAACACAAATATTCTAAAATCATTAGTGTCGTTAAATATAAAATTTCAGTTTCTGTCAGAAAATATTGAAAATAAAAACAAATATATTATTAAAATATCAGACAGTGCTATTATTCGATTAATTTTAGAAGAAATTAATGCTCTTCAACATTTTTTGTCAATTAATTGTAAAGATTTACCGGCTAGTTATAGAAATTCAACAGTTTATGGTTACTGGATAATGACTGATAATGTGCTTATTAATGTACCTAATATCAACTATTTTTTATTTAATCTTAGACATTTAGACTTAGAATCTGACCCATTCAAATGTCATGTTTCACAAATCTCCTTGGACAATATTGCAGGTATTACATCAATCAATCACATTTCACTTGATATTGCATATGCAAAAGTCAAAATTACAGACATGAGATACGTAAAAATTAAAGATATATTAACACAATTAAAAAAATCATTTGACATTGATTTAGTATATTTGTACTTAGATTCGGTTTTGATTACTATCATGAAACTTATTTATCAAAAAATATTTGTAATAAAAGAAAGTGTTTCATCTAAAATCGTTAATAATATTTTGAAAATAAATGAAAAAATATCAGAAAATAGTATAAATTTACCAAAATATTTTGTTGATGGGTTTGCGTATTTACAGGATATTAGAAATATACAACCAGAATGCCACAAAGCCCTTATACGTTTTTATAACGAATCATTAGACAGTATTAAGTTGGGAAAATGGAAAAAATCTTTACTTCGACAAAATCATGCTGAAATATTTAAAAAAAAAACAACGGATAGCGATGCAAGAATAAAAGAAAGTGAAATAAAACGTTTAGTTTTAACTGAATTACAACCAAACTCAATGTTAGATGATTTCACTTATTTAGAAAATATTACGAAAAGAATACTGAAAAACTTTGATGATTTAAAATGTATCAATCAAATTTTCGAAATTTTATATAAAGAAAAAAGTAGATATTATATACCATTAATCGATAATATAACAGCACATTTTCCCATTGAAGAAAACAATAAAATATTGGATGCAATATGTGACTTTGTCATAAATACTTACTCGATTTGTTATCAAGTTATTACGCTTATTAATGGTAGTATCGATGATAAAATATCAATTATTTCAAATGATGCAGTTTTTGATAGAGCAAGAAAAGCTATCAGTAGTATCAAGAACTATTTCCTCGCATTTATGAGACAAAATAAAAATATAGGATTTCTTAAAATGGCATATAATATAGTTATAATTTTGATAAACCTGAAAGAATCATCAATAGAATATAAAAATGTTTACAAATTGAAACGTATTTTGAACGTAATCATGACTGAACTTAATCAATATGGAATAAAAAATTGTAACTCCCCAAAGTTAAATTTTTTGTTATTTAATAATATTAATTTTATTGATTTTGGCAATAGTCATGTAATTAAAAAAACTATGTCAGAAATTTTGGATTATAATCCAGACAATTTTAATACAGGCACTTTGTTTTTTTCTAATGTAATACCACATTTAGAAGATTTTCCATATTTAGACATAGAATACTTGTATAAAATATTTATTTTTAAATCTAATGTTTTTAAATTGTACGCATACAACATAAGAATTCATTGGAAAGGAAAATGTGAAAATATTTATGATATTTACAGTGATTTAATGAATTTTACTATAAACCCTTTGGATTTATATGCATTTTATGATATTTATTTTACGTTCTATGTTTCTGTGGTCTATTATGAAATCCGTTATAGTATCAAAAATAACCAATTCCAAAAGATAAAGAACCGTTTTACAATGATAAGGGAAATGACCAAATTTAACAAAGCTTACTTCCCAATTAAATTGCACAAATTAATATTAGATATAGAAATGCTTTTGGAACTTCCTGAAATGTCTAATAAGAACCAAAGTGAAATTATGGCTCAAATATTGAAAACTGGAGAAGAAATCGAAGAACAACTAAGAAAGATTAATTTTTCTTTCGAAAAAAATACTATATGTGTTACAATTAAAAAAGGATTGAAGACAATTCATTTATTTTCTAAGAATGCTCTTGAAATTATAAATTCTGAACTTAAGTCTAATGTAAATGATTTCAATGCTTATTTCATAAAATTTAAACAGTAATTATAAGTATAAACATAGTATATACATACACACATACATAAATATATATATATATATATATATATATATATATATACTACGCCTGAATTAATGGCATTTTAGTTTTGTAATAACATTTTATATATTCCTTGGTATTACATTCCATGTAGAAGATTTTTTCTGAAAAATGTAATTAATTTGACTTTAAAGTAGGTATACTGATATTGAAATATACATTACACATTTATCTTTGCAATTAAATTAAATATGCTGTAGTAGGTACATTGATAAAATACAAAAGGTTTTTGAGAAATGACAAAAAAATAAGTTATAATAATGTACATAGTAAGTAAATTTAAAAAAAATTTATTGAACTCCTATACGATTTTTATTAGTGAAACGTTAAATTTATTTAATTGATTACGTGCAGTGAGCCCAATATAATTCACAAAGAAAGTACATATATATATATTTATGTAACCTAAATGAAAAAGATATGCAGTAGCATATGTAATATAATAATAATATAGAATATAGATAATAATAGTATAATAATATTATTGATATTTTTATAAAATTCAATTTGTTTTAAATTCTGTATTTATGAACAATATTAAATTCAATCTTTTAGGTTAAATTTAAACAATATTACTGTAAAAAATTTTTTTAAATAATATAAAATGTCATTATTATCATTATATTTAAATCTTGTGACATATGATTGTAATTTATTTTCCTTAAAACTAAGTATTTTCGGTACATTTATTATTTAATTTTGTTGTTGTACCAATGTAGTCGTTACAGACGCATTGCACATCTGTATTGATTCAATAAATATATAGTTAGGATGTTTAATTCTTACAATATTTTTTATTTTATTGTTGAACCCTTCTGACACGTTGTTGGTCCGACCATAGCCTTCTTTTGTAGCATTGTAAACGTTACACATGTGCGATGAAAATATTGGTGGATGTCGTAGAAAGCGAGTTGTACCGTTTTCCCTTGTTATAGATTTGTGTGTCCCGTTGACGTAAGTTGAATCAAAATACACCAAAATATCGTATAATTCTTCTAATGATTTAAAAGAATTGGATAGTAGTGACATTTCTACATTTTTTGTTAAATACTCAAAGATTACATACATTTATACATTAAAAAAATTATAATTTACCTTTTTTTACAATATTTGCAGAAAGAAATGCTAAGGCAGGAATCTTTTTTACAGCCTCTCTAAATTGTTTGTCTTGTTTATATTTAACGGCTAATCCCAACTATTGAATTTTTCGCCAGATAGATTGGTTTAAATGGTAAAAACACAATTGCACCGATACTTCATTATTAAATACTTCCTTAATTGCCAGTACCACAGAATATTCGAAATCGATTGATACTATTGAAAGTGATTCAAACTAATCTCTTAGAGTAGTCAGTAATTCAATATAAGTTTCTTTATTTTTAGGCTGAAGTAAAGCGTACACCATAGGAATAATAATATTGTCTGTACTTGCGTGTAATATATAAACTTGATAAAATTCGGAGGGGCAAGTAGAAAATGTTCCATACATATAAATAATTTTGGTACGTTTTAATACGTCAATGCACTTTTGTGAAGCGAAAATTATAATACGGTTTTCACTATTTTTGTTGTCATAAAATAAAAACAACTCTGAATTTTCTTTACCAGCCATACTTCAATGTGTTTTAGTGAAATTTCATCTATTTTTGAAATTGTTGGATATATATTGCTGCGAATACGCCGCAAACACATTTTTATCGAATTTTCATTTCCAATTAATTGTTTGCTTTCGTCTGGTAAATTAACCACATTTCGTGCATAAATTCGAGACGGTAAATCATAATTTTCTTTTGCTGTGTTTTTTATTATACATACTCTTTCTGCGTCAATAAAATCTGTATCACCTCCATGATTGTGAGCTCCAAATTTTAGTTATTTCTTCGTCAGTTGTTACTGTTCCATTACACAAGTCTTTATGAACATACACCCACCGGATTCCTAATTTTACTTTTTTTTGTTCATAGTATAAAAAATTGTTGTTAATTAATTTTTTTTATTTCTTTTTATAATAATACACTCCATATTTGTATTATATACGCACAACACGAACAAAATACAACTGTGTACGATGAGTGTGTATATTTGCGGAAATAAGAAGTATGTATAAACACTTTTTATCGAATAGGTTTATCTTAATAACTTATGATATACTAAATATCTAATGCCTATTTGAAAACTTCATCATTAAAATTTAATGTATTAATATAGATTTAGAATTTCAGTTCACAAACATTTTTGGATGTTTAGTGCACGTAAAATTTTTATTACTTGCCTATAGTCTATATACTATATTAGACATTACAGAATTGTTCATTAAAAAGAAATGTATTAATTGTTAATAAAATAATGAGTTTTGAAGAAATTAATAAATAATAATGATTTAAAAAACCTGAGAACCAAATGTCCTTAAATCAAAATATGCCGGGGACCAAATGTCTTATGGCTAATAACCCTCCGGGAGAAAACGTCCTATCTAAATAATTGCCGGGTACAATAGTCAGTGGACTGGTATTTTTTTTTGCCGGGGACGAAACGGCGGGGGCCAATCGTTCGTTTACCGCCTACATTATACACGTTTATCAGCGTGAGCATATAAGATAATATTGTACACTAAGAACCGTCATGGCCAATCTCAGTTTTCCTAAATTTTTAGGAAAAACAAGGAACTGTTTTGTTGCCAAGAGTTTGAAATTTTTGATAAACCATTGGACAACAATAAACTTTAAATGATGTACTTCGGATAAAACCTAATCAGATTCATAATAACAGCTTTGATAATGTAATATCTATACATTTGATAAACAGTGATTAGAATGAAACATTATTAAATTTTAGTGCAAAGTAATTTTCTGAAACGACTGAAATACGTATATAAATAATTCGAGATTGACTATAACGTAATGGAGGCTGCAGTCTCTCTAAAATCTCAAACTGTTACCACTTATCAACCCGTCAATTTTATTGTCTTGCGTTCATATATTCATACAGTGAAACCTCTATTAATGGACACCTCTCAATAGTGGACCCTTCCCAATAGTGGACACTTCTAAATTCCCCGGCAAAAATGTATGCGCATATAAATGTATGCGTAATAGGTTTTCTCAATAGTGGACAACTCTCTATAGTGGACAATTTTTAATTCCCCGTGGCTGTCCACTATATAGAGGTTTCACTGTATTATATTTAAAATTTAATTTAATCTATTCTGTGATGTCAATAATAGGGTAAATGAGAGGAGGTTAGCCCTCGAAGAAAAGGGATTGAGAATTAGTAGAAATAAAACAGAGTATATAGAGTATGATTTTGGACAAAGAGACCAAGAAGTTGAAGGAATGAGGAGACCGATGACAATAGATGGTGATGTGATAGGTGAAGTTGAGAGCTTTAAATATTTAGGATCTTTTGTTCAAAAGGACGGGGGCTTTGACATTGATGTAAAACATAGGATTAAGTGCGGGTGGATGAAATGGAGAGAAGCATCGGGCGTGTTATGCGATAAGAGAATTCCAATTAGGCTGAAAGGTAAATTTTATAAAAGTGTAGTGAGACCAACTATGCTGTATGGTTCAGAGTGTTGGGCGGTTAACAGGAGAATAGAACAAAGTATGAGTGTCGCGGAAATGAGAATGCTTAGATGGTTGAGTGGAGTGACAAGAGAAGATAGAATAAGGAATGAATACGTGAGAAGTAGTGTTGGTGTAGCGCCAATTGTGGACAAGATGAGAGAAAATAGGCTGAGATGGTTTGGGCATGTGATGAGGCGAGAGGAAACGAACGCAGTAAGAGTGGTTATGAAGATGGACGTTGAAGGGAAAAGAGGAAGAGGAAGACCAAAAAAGAGATGGTTGGAGACTTTGGAGAATGACATGAGGGCTGTCGGTGTGTGCAGAGGAGATGTGATTGACCGAGTGAAGTGGAGGTGTAGGACAAGGGTGACCGACCCCAAATAGTTGGGAGGAAGGCGAGGCAGAAGAAGAAGAAGAAGAATTTAATCTAGTCTGTGATATCATTCTACCTCCAGTACCTCAAAACCACGGTCTTAAAAAATCGTCTAAGAACGTGCTCAGAACCAAGGTTTATAGATAGTAGGGATGGGTAGTTCGTGAGTGAGTTGACTCTTTTAAGTGAACTGCACGAGTTGACTCAGTGTTTCAAGATTTGGCGACTGAATGACTCAATATGGTAACTCAGTTTGCTTTAGTTCAGTGACTCAATAACTCAGTGATACCACACTGATTCACTACAACTCATGAATATGTGTTACCACTTATCAATTCATGAATTATGGGTAATACTACGGATTAAGATTTACTGATTCATCTAACTCTGGTCATAAGTATAAAGGCTATGATGATAGTACATAATAATATTATTCTAATACGTAACCATATACGTAACGTAAGGTATGTTAGTAACGCGTATGATTCGCAGTGGTAGCCGTGATATTGTGACGTAAAATATTCGTTTGTATTTCAAATTAAGAACAAATGGGGGGCACATTATTTTTTTTAAAAATAAATAAATAAAAATATATAATAAATTTATATAAATATATATAAATTTGAAAAAACATTCATATGTTCACAATAATATAACATTTTAAATTAAATTTTTATATAAAATAAAAGTTCAAATTAATTCCTCATTGTATAATATTTTAATATACATACCTACTAAATAGTAAATACGAGGTGTGTTCAATAAATACCCAGACTAAAATTATTGTAGAAAAACATTTAATGTTATCGGAAATGTTATTGCACCAAAATAAACTAGAGATAATGACCATTATTTCAGTATATAATAATAATCATTATCTCAAATCAGTCATCGACAATATGCGTTCGAAGTTGGTCTTTTTGTATAAAATCGCGATTTCACAATGGATAATATTTCGAAGCAACGCGCGTGTATTAAATTTTGTTTCAAAATTGGTAAAAATGCTACGGATACTTTTGAATTGATAAAATTGGCTTTTGGAGATATTGCACTAAGCCGTTGTGTGACTTTTGACTGGTTCAAAGGTTTTAAAGAAGGTCTTATATCCATTGAAGATGACCATCGTCCTGGGCGTCCATCAACATCAAAAACAAGTGATATCATTACTCTAGTTCGAGACAAAATTAGATCCGACCGAAGATTAACTGTCAGAGAAGTAGCTAATGAAGTTGGCATATCAATTGGTACTTGTCATTCGATTTTATCAGATGAATTGGATATGAAAAGAGTGTCCGCAAAATTAGTGCCAAAATTGTTAACCGAGAAGCAAATAGAACATCGCATTGAAGTGTGTTTGGATCTAAAAAATCGGGTTTCTAATGACCCAAGTCTTATCAAATCAATAATTACGGGCGATGAAACATGGGTGTATGGATATGATCCCGAAACCAAGGTCCAATCATCGCAATGGAAGACCGCAAATTCACCTCGTCCAAAAAAATGTCATGTCCGGTCAAACATCAAAGCAATGCTCATAGTTTTTTTTTTATTTTTTTGGTTTAGTTCATTATGAGTTTGCACCTACAGGTCAGACAATAAATCAAGTGTTCTATAAACAAGTATTAGAAAGATTAAGAGAGAAAGTGCGCCGTAAAAAACCAGAAGCGTGGAAATCAAAGTCGTGGTTTTTGCACCACGACAATGCACCGGCGCATTCTGCACTTTCCGTACGTGAATTTTTGACATCTAAAAATATACCAGTGGTACCTCGTCCACCATATTCACCCGACTTAGCTCCCTGTGATTTTTTATTTGTTTCCGAGACTAAAAAGTACCCTCAAAGGCCACAGATTTGAAGACGTTAACGAAACTATTCATAACGCGACACAAGAGCTAAAGGCTGTACCTATAGAGGAAATTCAAAGATGTTTCAAAAAGTGGCAAGACCATTGGGAGCATTGTATTGATGCTAAAGGACACTATTTTGAAGGTGATCCATTTAAATAATTTGTAAGTTTGAAATATAATTTTTAATTATTTTAGTCTGGGTATTTATTGAACACACCTCGTACACAAGTATATGACATATTATTGTATTGAATTAAACAATAAAAACAATTTAGTAAATTAATATTAAATAAGGTCTTCATATATTTTTATAAATAAATAGTTCATATATTTAGTGATAGATGATCTAATACTCTGAAGTAACTCTTTAACGAATTTTCATACGAGAGTTATTTAATTTAATGAACTGATAACTAGGAGTTAATGGAAATCGGGAGTAGACTCACTGAGTTGACTCCCCGAATCAACTCATTTGAGTGAACTGACTCATGTTATTGAGTTGAAAATCCCATCTCTAATAGATAGTATATCTATCTATAAACCTTGCCTCAGAACCACGAACTATGATTATAATTAGTGATGGGCATAATCGAATGATTTTAATAATCGAATGATTAGTAATCGAGACATTTTCATAATCGAGATATCACTCGAAATAATCATTCGAAATGTCCAAATGAAATATTAATAATCGAGATATCACTCGTTCAAAATAATCGAATTGTTTTGAATGAAATATCGAATAATAACAATAGACGGGTTTCTTTTTCTTATGTTATCTTTACATTATTTATACTTGGTAAATATCAACAACTTTACTATAGCTATGTCCTACCAAATAATCCTATGGTTAGAAAAATATATTATCCATTAAGTCAACAACAATTTAATAATAGTTTTATTATAGTTTATAATAGTTAAATTCCCTCGTTTCATTGACGTCATTCATTCATTCCAAATAATTTATATCCGATTATTAACATTTTGACTATTTTGAGGCTAAGAATTCATTGTTTTAAAAATAAACTTAATAAACGAGATATCATTAGAAAGTATGATTCGATTATAATAAATCATTCGAATATAATATAATCGAGATATTATTTTCGTAATCGAAATATCTCGATTATATAATCGATATAATTTTCATAATCGAGATATCTCGATTATATATCTCGATTATGCCCATCACTAATTATAATCATAGTTCATGCTCAGAACCTCTAAAATATCACTGATAACGATTTTAAAAAGGCCATGTTGCCATTTTCATTTATTAAAGCGAACCTGTCCGTCTAATCTCTAACTATAGTGACAAGATTTTATCTCTAATGCATATTTTGGCAAGCACGAATACATTGATATATAAAACGTAAATTCAAATATTTTGAGATTAGCCGTGATAGTTTTCAGGCCACTAGTTTGAACTTACCGTCTTCATTGATATTCAATATTATTAATATTCTTGTGATCCGTTTCAACTTATGGGTTTTTTTGATGTTGTGATAAATTATAATTAATAAACATTAAATTACAAGCATTGTAACTATTAAACATATTTAAATGCCATCCGAGTGATATGGATAAAAACAATCTATCAATTCTACAGCCGTTTGAATTGCACAAGCAACTACTGGACAAATATCTGGATTATTGCAAGTCTATTGATGTTAAAAAGTATGTTCGCTAACCATACCTTACGCCTACCAATCGGTATCAACATAGATCTGTTTTAGACGTGAAAAACGTGATATTGATGTGATTCAGGAAAACCATAAATTTGTGTGGGATGAAGACGACGAAGTTGTTTCTTGGGAGCAGAAATTGGCGAAGAAGTATTATGACAAGTTGTTCAAAGAATATTGTATTTGTGACCTGAGTCTATATAAAAAGTCTAAAGTAAGTTGGAATTGGAATTAATTGAATTAATTACTTACTACATAATTTAATTGATAACTGCATCAGTCAACATTTTAAATTTAAATTATTGTACTAATTTATATTGTTTTTTTGAATTTGGTATGAAATAATTTGTGCATTCATAATATGCGTACATTCTATGATTGAAATTCAATTATATACAAATAGTTTCTTGTATAAATGAGTAATGACATGTTTATTTTATTATTTGGTTTGTTTTAGTCAGTTAATTAAGCTTATTTCCTGAACTAGATTGATATTATTCTGTGATTTATTTATTTTTTATTTACTCTAAGATCTAAATACATATGTTTCAAATAATTCCCTTACAGAAGTTATTTTATATTGTATATATTTATCATATAACTAATAATTTAATTATACTTAAAGTTCTTGCTTAAAATATAAATAATAGGTACTTAATCATAAATCATTTAAGCTTAAACCACTTTACATTTTGCAATTTATTTTACTTGAAAATAATTTATATTTCAGAATATAGTTTATGTATTAAAATTTTGTTTTGTAATAAAATATATGTATATAAAGATAAATTATAAATTGAATAAGATTTAATTAGTACCAACCAAATATTCCATTATATAGTAAATTTAACATTTTATACTTACATAATAATATAACGATTGTTTAGGTAGCAATGCGTTGGCAAACAGAAAAAGAAATGATCAGTGGTAAAGGACAATTCATTTGCGGTAATAGAGTTTGTAGTGAAGTAAAACATTTACGGACATGGGAAGTCAATTTTAGTTATATGGAACACGGGGAAAAGAAAAATACTCTAGTCAAACTAAGTATATATACGCTTTTATGTATACATATTAACATACATTTAATTTAATTTTAAATCAATTTAGGACTGTGTGCAGACAAATGTTCTAACAAATTAAATTATAAACATAAAGTTAAAGAGTTCAAGCGCAAGGTTCCAAAATCAACAAAAAGCAAGTCCACCAAACATTTGAAAGATCGAAGAACACCTGATCGCCAGCCTACAACCAGTGTTCAAGATGAGGTACCAGTTACTTCTAAAATAGCAATTGAAGATAATGTATGGTGTGAACAACTTCAAGTAGAAGATGAAAAACCTAGAGAAGATGACTTTGAAAATTATTTAGAACAGCTGCTTTTGTAAATTAAGATGTTTTAATAAACTGGTAATTTTTAGTTTATTACTATCTTATTACATTGAACAACTTCTATAAAATTATTCAAAATAAAAATAACAATAACATGATAAAATATATATAGAAAAAAAATTGTTAATTGCTATAAACAACATTAACAATTATAATATTTTTATCAACGTTTTTCTTCGTGTAGAAATAAATTGTCTTTTGTGTGAGTGTCTCCTTGATTCAGTATATTACGTGCTGTACTCTTCTTCTTCTTTCCCGTGAATACGCGTGCAATTTGAATGAATTTTTTCCTGGAAACTGAAATTAATTTGTTTAATATTTGAATTTTTTTTTTTTTGTAAAGTTTGATTAATTTAATATGATTGGTATGATCTACAATACCTATTATCAATAAAAATATGTATTTTTCCACAAAATATATCTGATAATTTTTATTTATGATTATTGATTCCTACCTTTTCCCATATTTTTCAGCCTTTCTTTAAATGCTGCATCGTCATCATTTGATGAATTACTCGTGACAAAAAACCTTTGTTCTTCCAAAGGACTATCTGCTAAAATGCATCGTTTAAAAATACCATAAGATAAAATAACTTTGATTTCTATGCATACTGCATAAATATATATAAATATATATGTATTTACATGCTTACATTTATATATATTTATAATATATCTCATTCAATATGCAGATTAAAGTATGGAACTTTACATGCCTTTTTGAAGAGTGGAGAGGAAATGTTCGTTTTTACGTAGCTGTATGAGGAATTCTTCATTTTGTAATAAAATAGCTATATGTTCATCATTGAGTTCGTTCTCTGAAATCTGTTATTATATATTTCAGTATCTGGTTTACTAGCGAGGCCTCTTAATGTAATATTATTACTTGTGAGTTGCAGTTTATTGTTAGTCTGAGAAAGTCATTGGGTAAAGGTCCAAGCATCGGTGGATTCCAACGTTTCGAGCCTATTTGTCTGTCTTTCTTACTGAGGTTGTGTAGAACATCAGGTAACCTAAAATATATTAATTGTAAGGATTATTTGTAAAAATAAATAGATACTACGTGATTAAAATATTTACATTGGGTCAAAGAATGCATGTTGGGGTTGGGCGTCTGGTAAACCGCCATCATCGCAAGACATAGAACCACTTGGTTCAAAATCTATCCGGCAATCGTTGCTCATCGTCAACAGTTGGTCGACCGTCGGGTCTACGCTACCTTTGTTCGAACGCAAGACCGCTTCGATCACGTCGTCGTCCAACGTGGGAAACATTATCTTGAAGTCACTCATGGCTTGTTTGAAATCTAGACCGATGACAGGCAACGAATCGGCAGAAGACTCGGCCCCATTCATTGTTTTGCTGTGTAACGCTCTAGATATATCTAAAAATGTACAAGATTATCGATGATATTTTGAACATTGCGTTTTTGAAGTGTAAGACTAACAAATATTACTTACGTTCAAAATTATGTGTAAGTTTTTCTTTTTTGAATTAAAATGTTCACAAATTTACCTTGAGTAGAATGCTACCCTTACAAGTTCATCGGGATTTCGTACACACGTGTATAAATAAAATTATATTCGTGTACACCTTATCATATATGAATAATTAAAACGTAATAACAAGGAGAGGTAGCCAAAAATGTTAAAAGCGTAAGCAAGAAAATGCCATACGGTCGAGTGGAAAATCAATAATACCCAGTGCTGACCCGTTTTTCTTAGCTAAATATTGTGCTGGTTACGATTCATTTCATTTGTACGGTTAGAACGATGTATACAAGTCCGGCGCGGACACAAGGGGTGAGATCACCTTCTCTCCCGAAGTTTATTAAAAAAAAAATGTTTAAAAAAATAATCTGACTTACAAATTGAATAGCTATTTCAAAGTTTCCCGTGAGACATGCAAATAAAGTATATGTGTACATATGATATGAGTAATAAAGAATGCTATTTATCAATATTTAACATATTTTCAAAATGTCCTCGAAATGTTTTACTCCGTTTGTCCCCGGTGTAAGTAAAATATTCTTACGATAAATTAATTTTTATCTTATACTTTAATGTTTACGCTTTGTCTTTTAAATTTAGTAGAAGTCTGATTTGTCGTAGGTTGGTTTAATTAAAATTATCGATATTTTCTTTTTTGGTTTTTACAATAGCTAAGAAGAACTGATGCTGAACTATCTACCCACGAAAACATACAAGTGTTTAAAAGAATAATTAATATTTTTAGTTTCTTTTGATTAACTAAAAATGTAAATAAATTAACTAAAAGTATAAATGTTATCTAAAATGGATTTAAATTTTAAAAATATTTGTTTTTAAAAGCTGTGTTCTTCGATAAAATTATAGAAAAAAAAATATTGAATTTTATTGAAATTACGAATTGGTTGAAAAAAACATTTTAACGCTCAATTATTTAGCAGAGAAAACTTCTTAGATTTCCCAAAAACTTAAAATTTACAATTTTTCTAAGAAAATGTTATTCTGTGGTATTTATTTCAAAAGATTTTTTAGGTAATACCGATAATGACTACTTATTATTTGTCACTAAATTAAGTTTCAATTAATTATTACTGTTATATTAGCTACATTATCAATAATATAAAGATCTATAAATAATAATTTTATACTAGAAAAAAAACTGATTCGTTGCTTTAATAAAATAAATAACATTTGCATTCTACTTTGAATCATATTTCTAGTATGAAAACTTATTTAAATACAATAAAATAATTTTCCATATCTTCCGTATTAGTTTAACATTAATAAAATCTTGTAATTTTTATCCATAAGAATTATATAAATATTCTGAATTAAGTAAAATACTTTTTAAAAATATTTAGAATAAATACTAGAGTACTTACAAAAAATAATATTCCGAATATGTATTCAAATACTTTATACAAATGTATTCTGAATACACTTTAAAATACTTCAAAAGTACTCCGAATACTTTAGAAAAAATTCAAGTTTTTCATACTTTAAAAATTATAGATGTCATGGAAAATATTTGAAATTGTACCCTAAATTTATGTTATTGTATTAAATTTTTAAATTATATAACTGTAGTAATTTATGATTTACAATAATAAATATCTGATAATATCTTGTATAAAATACGATGGAAAATTATTGAAATCATTTAAAAAAAACATAATTTAACTTTTTAAAGGTATTCGGAATACTGTATTTAGAATACTGCTTAAAGCTGCATTTTCTTAACCTTTATTTTTTAACATTGAATGAATATGCAATAACAAGTATTCTGAATCGAACATTATAATCAGTGCCGGCGTTAATGGGTGGTGGATGGGGGTGATGAAACCTTCCTTGTAATTTTTATGTAAATTAGTCGGCAAAATATCATTTATACACAAAGTCGGCAAATTTAGAAATAAAGATAAAAATGAGAATAAGTACTATTTTTCTTGATTCTTGATACTTAAAAAATAATTATTAAAAAAAAAATCTGAATTTTAAATATTATTATGGTTTCGACTTTTTGAGTTACTCAATATTTGTTACTCATTGCTATAGACTGTATTCTTGTAGATATTTTGTATATATTATATTATGAGGCACCCTGAAACTACAACAGTGCAATCATTTTAATTTATAATCATCAATCGTGTTACGGATATAAATAGATTATTAATAGTATTGGTTGTATTTTCCCATTTTAGAATTTTGCATTCCAGGAAATTCAATTTTCCATAACAAATAACAATAACACATTTTAATTTTTAACTCAAATAAAAAAAATGTCTACGCAATTTTGTCTGCTCAATTATAATAAATATTAAATAATACCCATTTTTTCAAATAACTGTCAATAATACCCTTTTTTTTAAAAAAATTCTATAAGTAAATAAAAATTATTTTTTCTCAAGTACATTCTAATCCTTATTATAACAATTATGAATTGTTTATTTTAATTTGAACTAATGTCAATTTTTATAATAATATATCATATCATATAGGTATTTTATTCGTCATTATCTATACTTTTGATTCTATAGAAGTATTAAAATTACAACTGAATAAATTATCTTATATGAATAAAAGTTACTATCTAGACCAGCGTTTCCAACTTCTTTTACGTGCGGAACCCTTGCAAGAACTTGAACATTTTGAGGAACCCCATATTTTTTCTATAAGTATAGTCATCATCTATCAAACGATCTTAAATCTCAATTAGCGAAATATAGATCTGAACAATTTAGTCAATACCTAAGCACTCTGTCTCCAAACAACGGCTCCCTCTGGAAAATAACCAAAAAGCTAACGAATCAACGTGAAAATATCCCTCCTCTTGAACGTCCCGACAAATCATTAGCTATCACTGATTTAGAGAAAGCCAACCTCTTTGGTGCCCACTTATTTTCAACTTTCTCTCCTCATCCTGAAATAATCCCTAGCCCTGACCACACTGACCTAGTAAACTCATTCTTGTCTTCTCCCTTGCCCATGTCCCTTCCTGCCAAACCGATTTCCCCATCTGAAATCGTAACAGTCATTCATAAGCTTCGACCTAACAAAGCTCCTGGTCATGATCAAATCACAAATAAAATAGCAAAGAATTTATCTAAAAAGTCAATTTTGTTCCTTACCCATATATATAATTCTATGTTACGCTTGTCGTACTTCCCCCTAACCTGGAAGCATTCAGTTATTATCATGATCTCAAAACCAAACAAGCCTAAACATCTCACAAGTTCTTATCGCCCAATCAGCTTACTACCTACATTTGCAAAACTTTTCGAAAAACTAATTTTACATAGAATCTCGTCATTAATTGACCAACAAAATATTTTACCTAAATCTCAGTTTGGATTTCGTCGTAAACATAATACAACTCAACAAATCCACCGAATCGTAGATAAAATTTCATCCTCCTTCGAGTCAAAACAATTTTGCCCTGCGGTATTCCTCGATATATCACAGGCCTTTGATCGCGTTTGGCATGACGGACTTCTTTTCAAACTTAAGCACTTTCTCCCTTCACCTTATTTTCTTTTAATTAAATCTTATCTTGATAATCGGTTTTTTTCAGTACGCCACAAAAATGAATTTTCTACTATCCAAAAAATTAAGGCAGGTGTTCCTCAGGGCAGTGATCTCTCTCCTTTACTTTACAATATCTATACCTCTGATATGCCCACTTCTAATCAAACTCTCCTCGCCACATTTGCTGACGACACAGCTATATTTGCTTCAAATAATGACTCAGACACCGCTTCACACAACTTACAATTGCACTTAAATTTAATTGAGTCTTGGGCAATTAACTGGAAAATTAAAATTAATGACAATAAATCCGCTCAGGTAAATTTTTCCCTTAAGAAAAAAGAATGTCCCTCACTCAAATTTAATAACAAACCAATTCCTCTTCATCAATCAACTAAATACCTAGGTATCACTCTAGATAAAAGACTAACCTGGGCAAATCATACAAAAAATAAACGTAAACAACTTAACTCCCGCCTCCATTTACTCCGACCTCTTCTAAAATCAAAAATAAATCTCAAAAATAAAATATTAATTTACAAATCTATCATAAGACCAATATGGACCTATGGTATTCAAATATGGGGCCCAGCGAAACCTGCTAACATCCGTCCCATCCAAGCCTTTCAATCCATCTCTTTAAGACTCTTAACCGGTGCTCCGTGGTATATCACAAATTCAGCTCTCCATAACGACTTAAAACTTCCAACAGTAAATGAACTTGCAAAAAACTACTATAAAAAATTCCATTCCAAATTAATTAACCATTCTAACCCCTTTATCAAAAACATGTCTTCTCTCACACTACCTCTTAATATTCCTCGACGGTTAAAAAGAAATTGGGCTAGAGACCTTCTAATCCAAATCTAAAATTAATTTAAAAAAAATAATAATAATAATAAATTAATTAATAAATTAATTAATAAAATAAAATCAATGCCCGAACTCAAATTTTCTGAGGTTCTGTCACTGGACAGTCTCCTCTTCATGTGTTTCATGTCTTCTTTAATCTTATCATCATTGTTACTTATTGTTTTATGTGTAAACAGATTGTAATATATTTTAATAAAAAAAAAAAAAAAAAAAAAAAAAAAGTATAGTAATGCAGATATATGTTTTGTACATTGAAACGAGTGTGTTTTTGGACACTTCCGGCATATAAGTGTCATTAATAAAATTTAAAAAAAAACATAATTAACACGGTTTTAACACTATATTTTGTTTATAACTATTACACAGTATTATAAAACACAAATGATCATATCAAAGATTAAAATTTAATATTTGTCTCTTATTACTCTAAAATAGATTTAATGAGAAGATTGGAATCTTTCCATAGTTTTCTTCATAACTGTTTTTAAATCTGGAGTTATTCCTGAAAGTTGGATTCGTAGGTCCGGAGCCGCGTTCAGTTGATTTCAAAACTTATTCTTGGTCTTTGTATACGCTGAAAAGCCAGTTTCACACAAGTAGGAAGTTGCAAATGACAATAAAACGGTGATAGCTTTTATGGACAATAGTTCGTAATCACTTTCCATGGCGATCCAGAACTCCTCAATTTTAAGTGACTCGAACTTGATTTTCAATTCAGATGAAGATTTTACTTCAAGCAAACTTTCATATTCAATGAATGATAATTCTTTTGGCTTTTTCTGAATTGAAAATGGATTTTGTACCCACAAATTATCAGAATTTTCGTTTATTCTTGGAAAGTAGGAAAGTAATCAGGATTTTAAATTGATTAAATAGTCTTTTATTTCTTCTGAATTTATCGGTGTCACTGAGCTCTCATTTTCATATAAGAATTTATTTAAGTTGGAGAAATATGAAAAATCATTCGATCCAAAAATCCAACTTGTCAATGAGAGCTTTAATCTTGTCATTGGCTTGAAAGATCGAAGTTTCTTTTCCTTGTAAACCCAAGTTTGTTTCGTTTAACTTGTTGAAAATATCAGAGAGGTAAGCTAACTTTATGAGCCAATTCTCATTATGAAACCACTCAAAAAGATTTGTTTTCGTATGCTCCTTCAGAAAAATTTTTACTTCATCTCGCATTCAAAAAGTCTTGTTAAAACTTTGCCTCTGGACAACCACCTGATTTCTGTATGTAAAAGAAGATTCTGACGGTCACTCCCCATTTCCTCACAGAGCTTCTTGAACAGCCTTGTTTTTAAGGCGCGTGATTTTATAAAGTTTACACATTGAACAGCTACGTCTAGTGCTGATTTAAGATCTGGCGTAAGTTTCTTAGTTGCTAACGCATGACGATGTAAAACACAGTGGCTGTTACTACATTTTGGAGCTACCTCTTTAATTCTGGTTATTACACCTTTTATCTTCCCAACCATTGCAGCAGCACCACACATTTTTGCCATGATATTTTTTTTTCACTAAGTACTTATTTAAAACTTCGAAAATTTCCTCTCCTGTGGTATGCGTTTTTAAACTTTCACAAATAAGCAACCCTTTTTCAATGGTTTTCTCATGAGTATATCTGGCAAAAACAAGTAGTATGGACAATCCAGAAACATCGGTGCTTTCGTCCATTTGTAAAGAAAATTGGTTACAGTTAATTAATCTGAAGACAAACTCATCTTCAATGTGGTCAGAAATTCTATGAATTCGATCAGAAATCGTATTGTTTGAGCACTGCACTGCTGCAACTTTTTTTCCGCATCTTCTCCGAGAATACAAGAGACCACTTCTATCATACTAGGTTTAATCAAACTTTCGGCAATGGTGTGAGGTTTTCCGGCACGTGCAATAGTATAACCCAATATAAATGAAACCTCTGTGTTTTTCTCATTTTCGTCTTTTACATACTTAGTGAGAGAACTCGCACTTTCAATTGAAATGTCTTTCTTCATCCTAAAAAATTCCTGATCTTTCCCTTTCAGATTTGGATGATTAGATTCCAAATGTCGCTTAAGCTTCGCAGGAGCCAAAGAACTGTTACTGAGAACTTTTTCACAAACTACGCATCTCACATCGGGAAACGTGTATACTCCAATGGGAATAAATCCAAACGATAAATATTCTTCATCATATCGTCTTTTTTTACCTTTTGAAAAATTAATTTGATTGTATTCCTTACTTGGAGATGCTTCATTTTCAACATTTAGTTTTTGGGGAGGAGCTGCTTCACAGTGGGAAGTCGAGTTTTCCGATGGAACAGACGAAGCATTGCTTTTACTTGTAGATGGTAGACCAGTCTTCTCTACTGATAATAATCGCCCCGTTTTGAGCCATTTGTCCATTTCAGTAAAAAATATGAAGGAACAGGTACCACTACTGATAATATTTCCGAAAAGCAATACTACATTTTAAATCACATAGTCTAAAAAAATAATAATGTAATCATTTCGATGCCCGCCGCATAAAATTGTTAAGATTTGTCGGCGTCAGCACTCAGTGTTAATTTAAATAACTTATCCCAGGCAGCATTTTTTTTTTTTAATATTATTATAACATTATAATCATGAATAATATTATTATAAGGTTATTATAATAATATAATAATATTATTATTACAAAATGCTGCCTATAATAATTATTTTAGCTTATTTTATTTAAAAGTACAACTTACCAGAAAATTAAACAATATTCGTGATAGTAAAATTGAACACTAAAATTCACTATAAGAAAAAAAAACTGTTTCTCACTTCGTCAAAGCAGAATGAAGACTGACAACTACAAAATATATAAATATTTTGTAGTGGCGAGACCCATTGACCGACTTCTCGCTAATGACTACAGATAAGATAAATGAATACCTATAGTAGGTCCTATTTATACACAACGATAAATCGAAACAATTCGATCGTTACGATAAATTGCTAGTTATTGCTAGTTTATCGTTACGATAAATGCATTTATTGTTGCGTGTAAACCCGGCTTTATAAGTTTATAAAATGTATTATATAAGATATTTTATCATAGGATAAGGAAATTAAAAATAATTTTTATATTTTCCCAAATTTCTCACGGAACCCTTGGCGCCGGCTCACGGAAGTTCCGCGGAACACCAGTTGGGAAACGCTGATCTAGACATTTAGTTTCAATTGTAAATTACAAATATATTAAATTTGCATTGTTATATTTGTTAAAAATAAGTATAATTAAATATGCGTCGATTATTAGTGTCTAGTAATAAATTAACAATAATAATTAATAATTAATTTTATTATGATTATCGGACCACCAAAACAACAAACTATTATACAGTAGGTAATGTCATAGACGCCGACTTTTTAAGATCTTAACATGAGGGCAAATACTCAAAATCAAAATACTATTTTTACGTTATACCTTAATTTTATAGTTGAAGTACTGGAGTGATGTCTCTTAAAATCAAAGTATAGGGGCGCATATCATAGTGGGTAATGAATTAATGGGTACCCATAATGGGTAATGAAATGCTTGATGACTCGATAATGTTCTTATCGGTAATAAACGAATTATAAAATAAAAGTTATAAAAGATTTTATCATTATACCACTACTTCTCAAGGGCGTCTCTGGTCCTGTTTTCTGAGTGGTGCGATACATTTGATACAATTTTTTTAAAAAAATAATAATATATGCAAAATCAATTTATTAAATTCCAATTTATAAGTAAATATAGTAACTTTTTGCTATCTATTTTGAAATCCATAATCGAAAGAGTATTGATAGCTGTTTTGACAAGCTGATTGAAGTACATTGACGCTGGTGTCAATCTTACTCGTCAATATAAGTGACAATATTATTGATCGTCTAGGGGCCACTTTAAATAATTTCTTCAAAAGGGTAATTTACAATAGAAGAAGACATACAGTTGGCTGAATGTGTCAGCAGACATCCATGTTTATGACTTGAAAAATCCCAACTACAAAGATCAACAGATTAGAGATAATGTTTGGAAGTACATGGGTTAGTTGTTATGTCTTCCTCAACTAAATTCAATATAAAATTAAATTGATCCCAGCTTAACCTAAAAAATTCCCGGAATTTGGTTTCGTCTCGCCATAAATGTTTTTCTATCAACACACTGAAAAATCCTTCAGCTTCCCTGGATAAGTATATTTCATGTACTTCATTTTTTTTATTTGATAGTACGTGTTTTATGATGGCTTGTTCTTCTTCTATTTCTTATAAAAGAAGTAGTTTTACGATTAATTTTTGTTTTTTTGTTAAGGACATAGTAAAACTAATGGTAATAACTAAACTGGTAGTATTTGAAAACACTTAGGCCGGGCGCACACTGATAGAGCAAAACTGTTCCGGGCTAGTCGAAACATTTTGTTCCAAACGGCTCCGAACAAATTTCATTCATACTGACAAAACAAAACCGAACAAGACAAAATAATTTCCGATTCGTTTTTTGTTTTATACACCAGTCGTCAAGATGAGTTCTGATGAAGATGATGTTGTTATACCGCTTTTGTGGCAATTTTTGTTAAATAGTGAAATAAATGAAAATAATCGTTCCATAATCTGTCTTGGGTGATTCTATTGCTATGCTCTTTATCGGTAAAATCGTAAATAGATTTTCTTAAAAAAACAAGATTGATCAATTTCTCTGGATCGCATCCCATTTTAAAATAATTATGAAATATTTATGAAGTATAGTATTAAGAATAAAATCATAAAAATCTGCGAGTGACACCAAAATAACGAGTGTTCTGAACCTGTATTTAAAAAACCGAAAAAAACTCAAGTTAAAAATTCGGCTGCAGAACAAGTTGCAGGGCCTATGATCGAATTTTTACGTTCAAAAACAAATAAGTCAGCTGTACAAGATGTTGATTTATTATTTTTTAAAAGTCTTTTGCCCGATTTCAAAAAATTAAATGGAAAAAATCAGCGCCAGTTTAAACAGTTTGTGTTAACAACTTTAAATACATACATCGACAGCCAAGAAGCTCAAGAATCACTAGGTAATGATAAAGTATCATATGATAATACTACATCAAATGTACCAGTACAGGAATTTCAAACCTACAACTATACTTTCAGTCCACCCGGATATTCATCATCAAATAGCTCAACATACTGAATACTTATTTTAAATAATTACTAAATTATTAATCCTACTCATCGCATAAATTTAAAAATAAATAATACATTTTAAGTAAATAAATAAAATAATTAAATTTTTAAATAAAAAAAACATTATAAATTGTATTGTATAAATTTGTTTTTCACTTACTTCACTTACTTACTAAAGTTTGATTAATAAATATTTCTAGTATATAATTATAGTATTAAAATTATTTGAACTCACCTCAAGGTTACTAACAATTTTTCAGCAGGAGCTATACTTTGACGAAAATTTGTGTCTTGTGATCGTATTGCCTCACCAATTTCATTTAATATAAAGTCAAAAGTAGTTGAACTCATGCGAGTGAAATTTTTAAATTTTAACTCATCTTTACGCAATTCAGCCAAAAAGTTAAAAATTGTATTATTTTCTGTACGTTTTTTATTTATTTCGTGCACCCAAATTTTACGTTTACGATTATTTTCATTTATTTCACTATTTAACAAAAATTGCCACAAAAGCGGTATAACAACATCATCTTCATCAGAACTCATCTTGACGACTGGTGTATAAAACAAAAAACGAATCGGAAATTATTTTGTCTTGTTCGGTTTTGTTTTGTCAGTATGAATGAAATTTGTTCGGAGCCGTTTGGAACAAAATGTTTCGACTAGCCCGGAACAGTTTTGCTCTATCAGTGTGCGCCCGGCCTTAATAATATATAAGTATATTGTATAACCATTCCAAACAGAGGACTTGATACAACTGCGTGGTACCCACGTGGCTACGTCTATACTCTATTTAGTTTAAGAGTACACCTGGCGGCGGACGAAACCCGGTCCTGACCGCGCATGCTATTCCCCCACTATCGGTTATCGGTGGTGCTGTTAAACTGTTAAACGATTATTACCGATCAATTAATTTTGGGGGTCGGGTAGCGGGCAGCGATTAGTCGTACATGCGCAAACTGGTGTACTCTTAAGTTGAATAGAGTATAGTTCTAGTCCTATATAGTGTTAGCCGCACGACTCCTGACGCGTACATAGGAATCAATATTGGATCGCGCGGCCAAAATTCAAATTGCGACGCGTCGGCCGCGCGGCTCTAGCCGCGTGCATAGGAATCATACCTTAAGGAAGTGGAATCCTCTAAGGGAGTGGAATAATGAACATGAATAACGCTATGGACGTATGACACGATGCATATGTAGAAAAAGCTATTTCTTTGAGATAATTTAAAATTTGCTTGTGGTATGCGCAGTTTGGAGATGTAATTTTTTTTAAGTATTTTGAAGAAAATAGGTTGAACCTATAGGTTTCCACGATAAAGATAAGGTTAGACATACATTTTTAACCTATTTAAGTAGAAAATATTTTTAATACCTTTTGGTGGTCACTTACGAGTGTCATATGGAGACGGTCTGCCGGAGATATATATACGACCGCGACTTCACCTTGGACAGTAATTGGAACTGAAACCGAAAGAAGTTTGAAGATTTCAATTAGTGAGACTGAATCCTCCGATTGTGACACATCTGTTTGGATTTTTTGTTAACGGATTTGGGTGGCAAAAATGAGGATAAATTTCGTTTGTATTGTGTATTATTAAGGTATGTACGGTTTTTATAAAAATATTAACACTACTTTTTAATGAACAATTAACCATTGAAAGGTAGGCATGACGGGTATATGTCAATTGCACCAGAAATCACAGGTAAGGAAAAAAAAATTATGGGATTCAAAAAGTTTATACATCAACTGCGCCGGACGATATTTAGGTCCAAAAAAGATTATACATTAATTGCGCCAGCAATACTGAAGTTGAAAAATAAACTGATTACACACTAGGCGATTTGAACGTACTCGTCTGCGTTTATATTACACGGACGATTTAAAATCGCGACATTTTAAACTGTACATACTATACGTTATCTATCTACATGCAATAAATTGGTCAAATCGGAATATCCGCTAATAAAAATGAGATAACGTAATATTATATAACAATAACAAGTTATTTTTCTTTTTTCCAAATGATCAGTATCGTGTCATCGATCGTATAAATTCGTTTACGTGAAATAGTCTATAGCAATACCAATTTCGTATAATATTATAATGGAAGTAATTTTGAGTGAACGTGGGAAAGAACTAACTCTTTATAAAAATGATAAATTTTCATGAAAAAATCTTACTAAAAATGGACGTAAGTGGCGGTGTACAGAAAAAACTTGTAACGCTAAATTGTATGTTGACGAGGTTAAAACTACAATATTAACAATATGTATTTTAATTTTTTAAATTACACTTTATTTTATATGTTTGATCATTATATTATAATCTAATAATAGTATAATAATATGATATTTTATATTGATATTTGATATTTTATAATATCTTCCTGGCACAATAGATATAATTATGTATACCAAATTAATTTGTGATAAATTTATTGACGCAAAAGACGTATACCTTTTTCGTTTGGGATAAATCCACCGGCGCAAAAGATGTATAAATTTCAGGTAGTTAGTCTAGAAAAATCGGCGCAATTGACAAACACCGGGCATGACAATTGTGATAGCACCAACGAACGCCATGCATGTGTAAGCTGCGATGGTCAACATAGCACTACTAAACTACGTATAATAGTTTATACTTCAATCACAATGATTTTTAAGATGTTAAGAAAATATTCCTTTTTGTCTATACAATTACCTAAATTTTGACCAATATTTATTATTACTAGTTTTATTTTTTTTTTCAGTGTATATATATAGAAGAATCAAGCTAGAGACTCCTTTCTGTGCGTAATAAACACGAAAATCGACCCGACCCGATAGCGAGACTATTTTACATTAAGTTTTGTCTTGACACTCGGACCTCTCACTCGCACGCGTTGGTTGTAGGCGGAGTGCGAGAGAGATACAACTAAAAACTGCAATTTTATGAGTCTCATTTTTCGTTCGCTCCGTGGATCGTACTTGGGTACTTTCCGGCGTTGTGTCAATAACATTTCTAATAATAGTAATAACAATGGGTACTCGCGGCTCACCACACGCTATATATCTAAATATGTATAATATGTATTAAATATATATATATATATATATATATTATACTATATGCCGGGAATTTTAGATTCTATTATATCATTGTCTATATTTATTTAATTATACATAAATTATTCATATTATATTATATCCCTACATTATTATATATTTTATCATTATATTTATTTAATCATATTATATGATAACCCTACATTATAATATATTATATATTTATGTTAAAAAATATTTAAAAAAAAAATCATTTTTAACTACATCTGTAGAATTTTTTGTTACAGACATTCCTACGTCTGTAAAAATGGGAAGGAAAATTTTTTTTTTTAAATTTGACGGGATTTAGTTAATGATATCGTTACATTTAAAGGTGTTTATATTATAAATTGCACGGTATGTTCCTGTAAAATTGTCTAAGAATTTCAAACAAATATTTTGCAAGTACCCATTAAAAATGATCAAAAAAAAAACGCTTATGAATTTCCAGCGTTCAATTAAAAAAATTTGATAGTTCAATTACAGTTGGAAATCTCCGATAATAGCAACCCCGGGGATTATATATTCTGTAATTACAAAATAAAGGCTTTCCCAATGTCTGTACTAAAAATTCACAATCGCTTCTATAAGTTATACAGTTGCATTTTCTATGAGAACAATCTTAAATCTGGCAGATACAGAAAAATGATCAGGGAGAACAAAACCAACTGGGTATACATAAATAACATAATCACAGAAACACGCAAGTGGCCCCAGAATTCCAAAAACGCTCACACTTAGTTATTTGAAGCAAAATAATCTGAGTCCCGAGATATGTAAAAGGTGCTTTGGAAAAATAATTGAAATTCTCAAAAAAAATACTTCAGAGAAGTAAAAAAGGCCTTCTGTGCGTAAGTTGAAGCGATTTGGGGAAAAGATGGAATTTTAATAAATTAGAGTTTACAAGTTAGATTTATGAGAATTTATGCTTTTTGCTGGACACGAATATACTTTTCCTACAAATGATGATATAACAATACTCAACTTCTTACAATCAATTTTTGATAAAAATAATCATATTAATGATATCGTTACGTTGAAGTGTTTATATTAAAACTTGCACTGTATGTTCCTGTACAATTTTCCAAGAATTTCAAACAAATATTTTGCGTTCCCATAAAAATTATCAAAAAATACGCACGAGTTAAAAACGCTTATGGATTTCCAGCGTTCAATTAAAAAAATCTGGACTAGATGTTTAAGTTGTAACAAGGATTAACAAAAATTTGTTACAGATTAACTCGGATTTATTATCATTAATATACGCCGTTCTGTGATAATTTTATTTTCAATGTTAGTACAGTTGAACAACTTGAAATTTTTGAGAATTGATATTTCTTCTAGTCAAGGCACAACATTTTGGGAATGATTTCACTTCTTTTTTAACCTCAAAATTCCGGAACTTTTTCAACAATGTGCCTTTTCGGCACAGAATTTGGGTATTAAATTATTTTCTTTAAGTATGAACCATGTTAAAGAATACCTAATACAGTTTTATTAGGTTAGGTTTTTATATAATAATTTACTTAAATAAAATAAAAATTTGAAGGGATACCAATTAACAATTATAGCCAAATAAATGAAATATTTATTTTAAAAGTAAAAAATTGTCATTTAAAAATATAAAACAATTAGTCTTCATTTTCTTGATTATTTTCTAATTTCTTCTTTTTTGATTTTTTTTCCTTCTTAGATTTTTTACGCTTCACACTAGTGTTAAGACTTTCATTCTAAAAATATAAAATAAAATGTAGTCTCATTACATGTAACGGAAAGTTTAAAAATAAGTACTTGTTCTTGCAAGACGAGTGATTCTTGAAAAGCATCATGCATAACATCAACATTTTTAGGAGGTTTTTCACCAGTTTCAAAATATTTAAGTCTATCTTCACATTGTTGTTTCATTTTTTGACCAAAAATATTACAAGGATTATCTATAATAAAGATGCATTGATAACAAAAAAATATTATTGAATTAAAATAAAATAATAATAACAGTACCTGCAAAAGCATCAATGCGGCTGGCAATACTCAATTTATTTGAAAGAAAACGAGAGGCACGTCCTTTAAATTGTCTGCCGGCACGGCCAATAAATGTTGAATGATAAATGAGACCATATTTTGGTGTACTAGTTTTGGTCTTCATTGCTCTTAAAAATGAAACAAATTATACTAAGCTAAATAATAATAGATTTTTAAGATTTTAAGTTTTTACCTAAAAAGAGCTTTCTCAGCACCTAAAATTTGTACTGTAGATGCTGGGCACTTGGCTAAATTTGTCAATGAACCAGCTTTAGAAATAAGTCTGGCTCCAACTTGTTCACCAATTAAAGCAGCCATGTTTGGTGCAACAGTTCCCATTTTATTCTTTAAATACTCTGATAAACTTTTTCTATACTCAGACAATGATACAACACGATTGGTAAACATCAGTACATTAGTTAGATCAACTGGAGAAATATCCATGCCTAGAATAAATTAAAGTCACATATGACTTTAGAAAAATACAAAATTAATATGATTAAAGGCAATTACCCATTGATGATTTGGCTGCACTCATAATTGCTCCCGCTTTTCCTGCATCCATTACTATCTCTTCAAGACCCTCTAATTTATCGTCATTAAGTTGTTTACGATCTCCTACATATTTTACTACTTTAGCAAATAAATAATTTTCTGGTACAATCTTGTAAAGTTCTGGGAAATGATAGGAGTACCATTCTCTATTGCACAAAAATAATTAAGTTATTACTAACTTATCATATTGATACAT
Organism: Sipha maydis; assembly: GCA_034509805.1. Lineage (NCBI taxonomy): Eukaryota > Metazoa > Arthropoda > Insecta > Hemiptera > Aphididae > Sipha > Sipha maydis. Next base: position 106,504 of record JASXSY010002003.1, read on the forward strand.
TAATTGACATTACCGGATACGCATTGAATAGGTATTTAGGTCTTTGTCCAACTGATCAAGTAAAGAAACACTATGTATAATCATGTTGTCAACTTTATTAACATTGAACTTCACTTTAGCTCTAGAATAACTATGGCCTAAACCCAATTGGGCAACACCCTCCAACTTAGGAGCAAATCCTTTCATGAGGGATGGGAAATGGTATCTAATACCTGCATAATACATTATACAATTATTTTAGTTAAATTAAAATTAATTGTGTATATATGTTACGGTCCAAGTGGACAAATCAATCATTGTAATACAATGTTTTAGATATTTGGGGAAAGTAAACAAACCATATTTAATTCCCATATAGACTAGTCAATGTAATACAATGCTAAAACTCGCGTGGGCAATGTTAATATTTGAAGTATTTTAGTGTTATATTATATAATTTCTTTTAGGCACTACTTCCTACGGGTTACTATAACTTTTATCAGTAGTGTCATTAGTAGATAAACAATAATTAAGGCTATGACCGCTGCACTTGTGGTCAAAAATGTGAAACAAAGAGATGAAAATGTAAATCTTCTGGAATTTTATGAACTCTAAATGCCAGAATGGTAATACTTGTAAAACAATAATTAATATAAATAATTTATAATTTATAATAATTTTATTTTTTTTGTTAAAAATAAAGTAAGATAATATTATATATATATATATATTTATTCATTTGGCACTTTCAGTGTCGGTCATTGTATACAATGTCTGGTTTAAGTAAATAATTATTTACATGGCTTGAATAACTTGGACCGTAAAATATAAATAAATACAGAAATACATTTAATAAATCATTATAATTTAGTAATTAATATTACTTACCTGAAACAAAAAAAAGACACATTTATGAATTTAATGATAATTTAAAAGAAGTTATATTATTATTTAAAATGTGTAAGAAAATGATTTAATCAAAGCATAATAAAAATCAAACTGTTTGTTTTTAATTTTTAAACCAAAGCAAAATGAAACAGACCTCTCAATATCTCGAGTACAAATCCTGTATGTTGTATCTTGAGCCCAAGTTTTTCATTTATGCTTGCACCCAATTTGCTGTCCGCAACTCCCAATGTGACTTTTGACATTTTACCCACTTTAGGTACATTGGTTTCTAAAAATATTTGTAGACTCTCTGGCAATACACCTAGGAATGTGATAATAAACAACTTGATGAAACCTGGATACAGCAGACGGACATCAGATTTTAGTGTTTTGTACCTTCAGAAATGCTGTTGATGGATTCCAATGCATCAACAGATGTTTTGAAAGGAGCAAATGCCAATAGCTCAATGATTTTGGTGAAACGTTGTAAGTCACGCACAGATTTTTCAACTTGTGCTAATTCTGAACCTATTTCTTCAAATTCTTTTACTTTAAACAGCGTGAAGCCGGTGGCGTGTTCGTAAAGGACTGTTAGTTTAGCCTGCGGAAACGAAGATATTTAGAACGAAAATTCTACTAAATCTAGTATTTAAACTTAAGCCGTACAGTAAGGCATTTAAAATTCATCCATAAAAATGAATTTATCTTAATCGGTAAAAAAACTCAAGTGTTTGTAAAATAATTGTTGAAGTTATATTTCATAATTTAACTTGTAAAAATAATGAATAAACAATTGTATAAGTTATATTATTCTATTAAAAATAAAATATAAATAAGATTCAATATAAAAGTAGGTAGATCATTTGGTTCAAATTTTAAGTAATATAATTTTCAATGGCTATTGGTTATCATATTTATTACAAATATATAATATACAGATTTTAAAGTATACTTAAAATATAACAAATATATAAAACATGAACTGATATTTATTATTATATTTTTCAAGTATATACTACATACTATAAACTAGTATGAAAATAATTATATTTATAACATGTATTTATTTGATAACAGAAAAATAATTATACTCGTACAATTTATTATTAAATATAAAAATTTAATGATGAAACACAGGTTTGTATTGATAAGATAAATGATTAATATCAGTAATCTTCAGTAATACACACTATTCAAAAATAAATTTATATAAGAAAATAATTCAAAATTTGTAAATAATATTTTTTTTTTATTTAATGAACATTACATTCTTTAATGTATTGTGTAAATAGTTTTAAATTATTCTTAAACTGATAAATATACAATTAAAATTTTCCTTCCAACAATGTTAGAAATAGATAATAAGAATAGTACAAGATATAATATACATACTACAATAAATTATTAAGCTATTAAGCTATAAGAAAATCTTAAAAGCATTATTAAAATATTATGGTGTAAAGTGTGACTAAAACCTAAAAAGACAAATTTTGTAGCACAATTACAATTAAATAATAAAGTAGAACATAATCAGTTAGAAAAATTAGTTAATGCAATTAAAACTTAAAATTAAAATAATATCTAGATTGAAGAAATGTGAAAGTTTCTAGTCCATAATTTAATGGTAACTAGTGTATATATTATATATAACAATTCATATTGTTCTTAAAAAGCTGACACCGGGGTTAATACCCTTGTTTTTCATTTTATACCAATTTCCTACTATACAGTAAATAAATTGTATACAAATTAACTAGTACAAGTTAAAGTTAATATATACTATAAGGTTAAATATTTATATTCTATATTTATTTTTTTAAGTATATAATCATTTCTGTTAGAAAAAAAGTAGTATGAATGTCAAGATTTATTATTTGTAAGACTACAAATAAAAAAAATTAGGTACATTACAGTAACAAAAATGTGGTTTAACATTAAATAAACTCATACCAATTATTAGAACTGAACTAGTAACATTTTACTTTATCATTAGAAGGAGCAAGGACTTAAATGATTGAAAGGTTTATTTAACTCCATTATAGTATTATAACATATAAATTACTATATAACATATTAAATACATTACTAAATAAGTATTACATTTTCACTAGTTTTTTGTAATACAATGAATCAGATAAGGTTGAATGGTAAATCAGGATAAATAGAAAAAATAGTTTTGATAGTTGTACAATACAATTACAAACAAATATATATAAGATTATTTAATATTTATTGTTCACTAAAAAAATGTTTAACATGGTAATGTCAGGAAAAAAAAAAATTATAATCTGATGCTGACTAACAGATGAAAAAAATGTGAATTTAGAAAAAAAAAACAGCGGAAAAACATGTTTTTGTAAAAGTGAAATTCAAGAGATGTATGTAAATTCTACAACTTAATTTAGATCACTATTTGTATAATATAAGCACACATTTATTTTCTACCTAACAAGGTTGACTAAAAAATATATTCTTTTGGAAAGTTTTAATTTTAGATTATGTTAACATTGATATTATGAAGTCAATTGAAAGTTTAAAAAAATAAAATAATTAAACTTTATGAAAAAATTGTTAATTTTTATTTCTTGATGATACCAACAGTTTGGTATGTGAAGAAGCTTCTGGAAACAAATTGTGATAGTTTGTTAAAGGCACATAGGCTGCAGTGATGACACGTCCTCCAAACCACCGTCCATGTAAAGCAGCTACGGATGCAAGTGCAGTTTCAATTGTTGTACATTTGACATATACATTGCCTTGTGGAGATGCTTTATCTACATACACATGTAAGACACCACCATGTTTGTTACATTCCTCAATAACATCATCTCTAATTTCATTTTCCCATGTAGTATTGCTATCAACATCTTCTTTGTTTGGATCAAACATATTTGCTAATAAGAAACATTGGGTGGCGATTGGAGGAGTCACTTGAACCGTAGGTGTAGCAGGAGTTACTCCAGTAGCCACTTGAAGTGCATTAGCAGCAGCTTGAGGAATTGGAAATCCAGTACCTTCAGCTAATTTATACATCAATTGTAGTCTACCTGTAGCTCCTAAATCATAACCAGCCCTATCTAACTCATCAACTTCAAATGCTGTTTTGTCATACATAGAATGATTTTCAGTTACATGACCAACTTTCATGGGTCGTCCAGCTATTTCAAATCCATTTAAATGTTCAAGGGCCTTCTTTGCATCTTCCGCATTACGATAGGTCAAAAATCCATAACCCTTGGAACGACCAGTTTCAGTATCCATCATTAATTGTATGTTATCAACATGTCCAAAAGGTTCAAATATACCTCTTAGCATATCTTCAGTGATATTGTAATGTAATGAACCAACATATAATTTCATGGGCCCATAATGAGTACGTTGAACCATATTAGGCAAAGAATTAGCCATACGATTTTTTTCTGCTTGAGTCGGTTGAACCACAATAGGAACACCTAAAAGCTTTTGACCATTTAGACCCATAGCAAGTGGAACCGATTCAGGATCTTTAAATTCTATGTAAGCAATACCCTTAAACCGACGTGTTTTATTACAAGTTATCATTCTAACATCCCTGACTTTGCCAACCGATGAAAAAAATTCTTCTAAATCTCTAGCTCGAATTGTTTTTGAAAGTTGCATACAAAAAACGGTCCTAGCATCTCTTTCTTCAGGAGTTAGCATACTCGCTGGAGGTATTTTAGAGGCCAGAGGAGATTGTTTCCTACCATAACGAGGAGGAGGTAAGGGTGGTCCATACTTAGGTAGTTTGACTGGAGACCGCGAACGACTTCGTTTATCTTTAGACCGCCGACGAGTATGTCGGTCTCTGGAACGACTACGATGTCTATCTCTAGAACGACTTTTTCGACGATGTTTACGCTCTTTAGACCGACTACGCTTACGCGACTTGTCCCGTGACCGAGACCTAGTACGATGGCTACTCTTATGAGACTTGTCTTTACGTGATTTTTCCTCAGTGCCGTTACTTTCTTTAGGCGGAGCTTCGGACTCTTTTTTGTTATACGGTGCTTCAAGCAACGCTTCAATGTCAAAATCGTCCGCCATAATCAATTTGACTGGAGGTGGAAGGAAACAGCAGGACAAAATTGCGTAACAAAACAAATAATATTAGTTCAGCTCAAGCCACGATCCTAACTACGTATGTAAAGACTGTTGTGTTTCTTATTACTATTGGTATAGTAACCAATGACTGGCGATGATTATGCAACTCTGAAATAATAATTAAGCGAGCACACGCACGTTGCCTAACGCGATTGAGCAAACGAAGATAAACAGTAATTAACAATAAGTTTAATAACAGAGAAAACCGGTGAGCATTGACCACACCAACCGCGAAGCGAGTTTTAGAAAAGACAACAGAATAAAACGTGTTCAAGACGACAAGAAACTGTTGGACTTGTGACGAATAAAATCAATATTTTACCGATCGATCGATTATAGAACGTTGCGATGAACTGCATAATCACCGGAATCGAATAAACAGGGTCAAATAATGTGTGTTCAGCAGTTCAACTTACCATTATTAGCAGTACGGCGAATGAAGATGGAGTTTTCGAGTGTTCACTCGTATGTTCGTTGATGTAATTGATTAATAACAGACCATAACGTTAATTGCAGTTTATTTACTTAAGTGTAAGACAACTATATACCATTAACAACGGGCGAGAAGTAACGAAAAAACAACATGGCAAACGTATCAAAACAACGTGTTTAGGACGCCAATGTGAATTTCGATTCGTGAACGACGTAGGCTATGGCCACTAAACGGTAGAGTAGCGACCGACATGAAGTTAGAACCGATTTCCGGCAGTGCAATGACGCCACGGTTGCCCCGTGGCCGACGCTTCATTGGTTCACTACCATGGTCATATTTTTTTGTTTTTTACCGCCAAATAGAAATTCAAAAAAATGCTATGAAGACTGATTAGACTATAGTGTAATTCTTATAGAGGAATTATTCTATTAGCTTGACCCAATGAATTTTTTAGAGTAATTAACTTCTTCTTCTTCTTCTTCTTCTACTTCGCCTTCCTCCCAACTATTTGGGGTCGGCCACCCTTGTCCTACACCTCCACTTTACTCGATCAATCACATCTCCTCTGCACACACCGACAGCCCTCATGTCATTCTCCAAAGTCTCCGACCATCTCTTTTTTGGTCTTCCTCTTCCTCTTTTCCCTTCAATGTCCATCTTCAAACCACTCTTACTGCATTCGTTTCCTCTCGCCTCATCACATGCCCAAACATAGAGTAATTAACATAGAGTAATTAACTAGATGACAAAAATGTGGCCCAGTGAAATTCTTTTGTCGCTTAGTTGTTGATAATGTCTGAGAGACTGGGCGAAATACATAATTAATTATAAAAAGAAAATAATTAAGCAATGTATAATGGATACATTTTTGGAGCCTCGATAGTCTGGATCCCCGATAATCCGATGAATGCGGTAATTCGGAGGTATATAAATCCATTTTTTCTTAGATACAATGAACTTATGTAGTTTATTTGGAATCTAATTAATGGTCAGAAAATTAGAACATGGACAGCACTCATATTTTGTTGTTACGTCGATTGAGAGAACGCGCTTTTGAAATTAATATTAAAAATATTAATAGAAAAAATAATTACTGACTACTATACTTAAATAATTAAATTATATATATATTTTTAATTCATAATGTTAAAGTTTTTATTATTCTTAATTATTTAAAGTTCGATTTATATTAAAGTGTCAAAAATAAAAATAAATATCTTAGTCATTTGAGTAGGTAATCTTAAAAAACCTCAGGTAATCCGGACGATACTCGGTCTGAATTCATCCGGACTATTGAGGCTCTACTGTAATTCAATATATTATCATATTATCTACATTTAATTTTTCTACCATCATTAACATATATTTTCAGTAGGTATGCAGACTGAACGTGAAATACTATCGTTGTACTATTATACATTGACTATTTTGAGAGAAAAAATGGTTTGCCGCCCAGTGATTATTCCTTAAAATATGCACCGGCTAGATCAGTGGTTTTTAAACTGTGTTCCGCGGGCAAATCTGAACTTTTTAAATTCAAATATCATTACGTTTTTTAGTTATCGAGGAAAAACCCTGGTACGATTACACGAATTGTGCAATGAGTTATTTTTTTTCACCTAATGTCCACTAAATTTTCAAATCACTGATAAAATTTGGTTATTCCGACTTCATTGCTTGGCTAATATTTTCATAAAAGTAAATTTTTGAATACATGGTAAAATAACCACGGTTTTTACTTCAAACGACAAAATCCCAATTTTTTAATAAAAAAAAAAAAATTAACTATAGACTGTGAGTTTTTCTCAACATAAAATTGATAATTATTGTTGTCTCAAATAGACATAACTGATTTTCGGGGCGCCAAAATTAAATCAGGAACAAAAGGGCTCTACGAACAAGTTTGAGAGGTACTGTGTTCGACAAAAATTAATGTATCATCTATGCAATTCTTACGGACGAGACGGTGTGCACTGTTTGTTATCGTTTGAAATATATGATGATGTGCATATGTGTACATGGTCAATAACCATTTGTAGTGCTTGGACGACAAGTATTTTATAATTTATCAAAATATTTCTTCATAGTTTAAAATACGTTTGATATGATTATGTAAAACGCGAAGGAAAACTAGGAAATGTTTTAGATTCTGAACGGAGTGATGGAATCTATTGGTTTTACAATGATGTGTGTTTTTTTATTTTTATTTTTTTTTTTGTGTCTGACGACACCTTTTTGGCAGTAAAAATGCTTCGATTTGCTTAAATAGCAACTTTTCTGAAAGGAAAGTGATTGTAGATGGTACTTTGGCATGTCAAAAATCCAACTTTTTCAATACTTTTTAAGAAAATCGAAAAAAAAACGATAAAAAAATTACGAAAAAACGGGAAATTTTACGCAAAATCACGTTTTTACAAATTACATTTTTTTAAAATGCTCTAACTCAAAAACCAAATATCGCAACAACTTGAAATATTCACCAAATCTTTATATTGGCGTTCTCTATACATGGTTAAGTTTTCAAAGTATTTTGACATATTTTGACTTATTAATAGACAATTTAAATTTTCGATTTTTGTAAAATTTTTGTTTTTAAACATCTATAAAATTGAATTGGTTGACCGAAAACTCTTGAAAATTTAATACAAGGTTTATAATTAGTTAAACTTATCGTAACTAAAAAAATATAGGTGATCGGTTTACTCAAATTGTCGCTGTATGCAACTGCCAACCCATCCTAATTGAAAAATATATTTATCGTTTCAAAATAAAATATACTTTTTACAATATTTATAAATAACAATGTATTATATCTTAGACAAACATATTAACTCCGTTCAGAATCGTTATTCGTATACAATGATATCTATCAATGCATTCAAATTTAACAAATCCATTATAATAATGATCTATCCTATAAACGAGGTGCACTCCACCCCTCACTGTACAGCAGAGCGAGGCCCATCCGGTTCTTTTTTTAAATTAATAGTTGTTACGAAAGAGCCAATGAATATTTAACTTGTCCAATAATAATTTCATTATTATTGGCCGCCCTAGACAGCGCTGGATAGACAGGGTTAAAGAAGATGTAAACAAGTGCGCTCAGGGATTAACCTTAGAAGACAGTATTGATAGAGATAGTTGGAAAAAAGTAGTAGAGGCAGCGAAAGTCCTTCGAGGACAGTAAAAGCTGAAGAAGAATAATAATTTCAAATACCATTGGGATGAGATGATAATTTTATCGTTGATATTTTTCGTGCAAATATTTAATTATTAGGTTAATTTATAATTGAGTATGTTAATGAATTTTTACATAAATTGGTTGATAAATAATTATATGTAAATTAATAGGCATTTAATTAAAAAAATCTAGGTACACAATTGCGTATGTATTATAAATTATTGTATAAATGCTTTAACCGTGATAACTTCATCATTTATTTTTTTTTCGTATTTAAATTATAAAGTAAAAAAAAGCATTGATTTTCATTAACAGCAACATTTTGATACCGACTTAATTAATGCATTTTTAATGAAAAAAATAGTACCTTCATAATTATGATTATATAATATACTTAACTAGGTAATTGAATTATTCGATTTTGCTCGGAACAGCCTTAGCCGGGACATAATTTTTTAATGAATTATTAATGTATTACCTTCCACTATTTAAAGCCTAATTTTTTGGAACTACTAGTCAGTGCTTGGTTCGGTAAAATTAAAGAAGGGGGACTCTGTTTACTTTAAAAAACGGTTAGTGGCATTCGGGGATTGCCGCGATAAAGCTATTGCATATTAAATAATTAAGAAGTTGATATAATTTTAAATTTTTTTATTATTCTAGTTATTCAGGAATTTGTATCATAGCAACTACGATATTCCATTAATTACGGGATTCCACAGGTAGTGGTTACGCTTTTTCGTTACGAACAATTTTTTAAGCGAAATAATTATAACGTAATAATATTAGGGCGACGCTAAAATGTCTGAAAATGAGTTGAGGTACCTACTCCCATTCCCTGTGTTCCCCTTCAAGTTGAGCATTACTGTTGGTTACATAAATAGAAAGACAAAAAAAACGAAATTTCAAATAAATCGGTATAGTAGTTTTGGTTGTACGCTGAGTTACTTGTTTTTGTATTATGGAACCGTTTTTACTAGTGCTAATATTTTTTAAAATCCCTTCTTATTGCACTTCCATTGAAGAGACCATTATATCTATTGTACAGCTCTATGCCTCTAATATTTTGTAATAGGACTTACGTCCGTATATATGTAATAAATAAATAAATAAATAAATAAATAAATAAATTATGTCAAATTTCAAGTTCATACATTTTTCGCTTTTGAGATGTAGCAATGATCAATGAGTGAGTGGGTATAAGCGTTTTTTTTTGTTTTGTAATACATTTTTATTCATTTATTTAATTTTTAATTTTTTTTATTTATTATTTTAATTTATTTATTTCTAGTAAAGAATGTTGAGCTAAACTGAATCTATCGGGTTACATTAATTATATTTAACTTTTTAATTATGTACATTATTCTAGTCAGTATTTTGATTGATTATAAATAGTGTTTATAATCAATGGTATTTTATACTATTTCTTGTTATTATGTTTTCTTTATAGTACCTCCTTCTATATGTTGTTGTTTCTTTCTTCAGGCTGCAGTACTACCAGACAAATCACATCGTCAAACAACGTACAATTGACTTAGAAGAAACTGTCATTTCTTAAATCCACTCTTGCCACTATCAAAGAATTTTTTAGCGTTTTGTTAATTGTCATGGTAAAACAGATCTTGACAGGGAATTGCAGCCGTTTAAATTGAAAGTGGTAGTCTGATGGCATTATTATATGTTTCTTGTTCAAAATTTGATCGACAAATTTCGAGTTTTCTTTACTTTGGTTTTTTTATGGTTTATCGTACACTGTTCAATCGATGCCACACGAATGTCAGACAAAATTATAAGCAAAACAATAATTGAAATGCAAGTAAACATGAGAACCTAATGGAAAAAACTTTTTTTCTCCTAAATAACAACTTCAATGAACATTATAGGTACACTTTAACAGGACGAGCCACAAATTACATTTGTCTGCATAGCAGTACAGAGTTTAAATGAATGAACGTCCACGTGCCAAGTTAGCGATTGTAATAAAATTTGTAATTTGAAGTACTGCCAAATTATACTAACCAATTTTTGTTTTTACCTTCATAGAGGTTACAGCATAAAAATCCTTTTTTGTGAGGTATTTGTATCATAAACTACTCACTAAAATGCATAGTCATAGATTTGGTATTTTTGGCTGTGTGAATTTGTACATGTTTATCACTTTTCCTTTTCATCCTTTTTTACCCCCTTAGGGATTGAACATAAGAAAATATTTTTTTATTGCACATTTACAGTGTTAGTAGAACTTCAATGTCAAATTATAAGTTCATACAATATTTGTAGTTGTATTTGGTTTTTATAAAACTAGATTTTAAGTGTCTCCATCAAGGCTTATTTGATAGTTCAATAAATATCTGGAGAAAGTCATATGGTGTATAATACTTCAATACAATTAACACATTAAACATTATAAAACAATTTGAAGTATAAGAAAAAAATAATGATTTAAGATCAATTGCCATAATACTTTATGTATTAACATATATTTATTATTAATTTCAGTTCCAACATATATTATAAATTACAATAATGTTCCATTTAATATTTGTAAGCAATAAATAAAAGTATGAGAGTAGCTATAAAGATCTTATACATAAAAAGTTTATAACAAGTATAAATTCAATGTATAACAATGATAAATTATCAAATTTACTTAAACTTAAAATTGCAATGAGTTATGAATAAACAAAATTGAATATAAATGAAACAAGAAAATTATAATATTATTTCATAAAATAAAATGTGAAAATTCAAACAAAATATATTGATCAATATCAATCAAAAATACAAAAGCAATTTAATTATTTAATTAGATATAAAATAATTTTTAATTGATTAAATCATAAAAACTATTTTTTATGTTACGATTTTTTTTAAATTTTTTTTTAGGCTATTATAAATATTTTTGACTAGTTTTAATAATAAAGTTAAATAATTTATAATAAATAATATATTCAATTTAACTTCAATATTTAGTATAGTCGTAAATAATTATTCAATATATTTAATGACTAGTATATCTGATATATCTGACTAGTATTAATCAAAATAATTTAATCACAATTTCTTAAACAATTTTAATACAAACAAATACCTAGAAAGTAATTATTTAAATAATTTATAGTGTACATACAATTGAAAATAGTCATAATGGGGAAAATGTAAATTTTAACGCAAAACAAATGCATAAATCACAACTTTCTAAGGAACATTAACGAATAGTTAAGAATACTTAAATTTATAATAAAATAATTAAAAAGTTACACTAACTTTGGCCTTCAACTATTTTGAATCAAGTTCAGTCATTCGAGATAAAATAACATAATTTACTTAAATTGTATTTATATCTTAATTCTTTCAAAAGATTTGTATAATTCTTTTACAACTGTGACTGAATACAATGTTAAATATTATTAATATTAATAAAATAAATATTAAATTATATTTACATAATGAGTAGTCCATTTTTAAGAAAAATGCATAGAGATCATAGAACAACCTATTGTTCAATGCTGAATAGTCCAGTTTCTCCAAATTCAGTAAACATTTCACCGTCCATAGTATAACTTATAACATATTTTAAAGATATATTTGCCTACGAAATACACAAATATTATTAATTGTCTGCAAGTAAAATTAATAAAAAACTAACCTTATTAAGAGATGCCACTAGTATAATTTGTACTATTGTTTCTTGTGGTAAAAAAGCATTATATATAGGGAGATCATTTCTTGATTGTGGTAAAATACGTATTCTACAGTCCTAAAAAAAAAAAAAAATTGAAAAAATAAATAAGAATTTAATCTAAATTTAATAAAATTTTACTTTTGGAATAACTGGCTGGAACGAAAAATCAAATAACGGCTGTTTACATTTGCTTCTAGTGGTTACTACAAAAACTGTAACATCATTTCTTGGTTTATTTGCTGCTAAATGTAATTCTGTACTGATATTATTCTTATCAAATAAACTGACAACAATTGAATCAGGATCTATAATAATAAATAAATATACTTTTATAGATAAAATAATAGCAAAGCTGAAGAAATAGTATTACAAACATAAAATATAAGTTTATATATTCTTAATAATGCTAAATATTATAAAAAATATGTATAAAAGTATAAATTATTAGAATAAGAATATTTAATATATAATTAAATAAACAAACAAATAGTTTATATATATAGAAGTAAATAAATAAATGCCTAGCCTTATTAGAATATTGATATATTTATAAAGAACAAACAGTTTCGAATTAAAAACTCATTGATAGGTATACACAAAGTCAATAAAATCGCGATTTTATTGACTTTATTTACTCGTTAAACTAATTTACGAGAATTGGCGTCTCGTGCTATGGTACACAGAAGAAAACCACCCAAAAAAAAATTATAATTAAAATTATTAGATTCTTGTAGTAAATTATGGTTGGTTATTGCGTGTATAATCTATAATTAACAAAAATATTAATAAAAAAAAGAAAAGTTTTTACAGCTTTTCGTGTTGAGAAGTATGTCTGATAGTGATTAAATAATTAGTGGAGTACACATTTGTTGTGCTCTGGATGGCCATACACAAATTACTTACATGCGTAGACACGTCAGTTAATAATTCATGGTAGTTTGAAATACAATCAATGTGTGCACCGGACTTATGTTTATCACTTCGCGTATCAGATCGATTAGGTAAAAAAATGTTGTTTATGTTATTAGCGTATAGTTATAAAAAATTAAATGTACCTATACCTACAGCAAAATTAATAATTTTTTATTTTCCTATATATGTATCTAACATAATTGTGCACCACCTTATGTGAATCTCAGGAGCCATCATTGTTTATGAGTATTAATCATTTACAAATTTTTATTTTATTTTTTATTATTGTATTATTCAAGAATATTCAATTCTATTATTCAATTCTATTTATATTATTCGAGTATAATAAGAAGATATAATATAAAAAAGATACAACATTAAATACATACCAGGGATTATGTCTTCAAGTTTGATATTTATATCACCTAGAGATTTTAACTGAGAACTACAATTTGTTGATGGTAATAATGTTTTTGAATCTTCTGAAGTCAACATTATTTTTTCTGATAAATTATTTTCTTCAATGTTATCCGTCAAATTCAATATTCTGGAAAACATAGATTAATGTAAAAATAAAATATATTTATACAAAATAATAACTATTAAGTTATGCAATGATAGCATACTTACTTTTCATTATTTTTAGGTTCATTTGGTTTATTTAAAATATCTCTTCCAAGAATTTTTAATTCTTCGAATAAATCTACATTAAATATATCTTCTTTAATTTCTAAGTGTTTTTTTGGTGACTTCATATTTTCTAAGAAAGAAAATTAAATTTTCTTTATAATAATTATTAATTTTTATGAATTAGGAACACATACCAGGCAATGTAGGAATAAATGCTTTTAATGGACTTGGCATTTGTAAAAAGTCATCTAATTCCTTAACATTTTCTAAACCATTATTTGATAAACTATTTTTTGCACAACTAGATTCACTTAAAAGGTCTTTGTTTTCTGAAATATTATATTATTTATAAACTTTTAAAAATCACAATAATAATAACAATAATAAAATGATTGTATTTTGAATTAATTTGTTAAATTATTTTTATGAATGAGAATAAGTTTTAGAATAAAAATATAAAAAAAAAAAATCAATGAAATATAAATTTTAGTTGTTTCTGTTAATAAAATTATCAGAAATACATACCAGGCAATATAGATATATTAAGATCTAATAAATTTTCTTCATTTCTTCGTTCTATGGGTTTTAAATTAATCGGACTTTCTAAAACTTGATTATATGTTTTTAATGTTTCATTTACTTCAAAATTAAGTTTTATTATTTTTCCTGTAAATAATAAATTTAACAATGTAGTTGAATAAAACTTATATGTGGGTGGTTTATAACTCATAGTCCTCAGCTTTTTTTACCCCCTCCCTCCATGGAAGACATTTATATTAAAAAAAAACCACATTAATATCATTACAAAATCATTAAATGATTGTATACTTTTCATTTTTTATACTATAATACATATATATGTACTGTGAGTAACGTCCAAAGCCATGATTGAATTAAGTTCACAACGTACATATGTAAATAGGTATCGTGTTTATATAGAAATATATATATTTAATAATAGCTAACTATAGCAAATTTGAATTTTTGTGGAAGTCCCCAGTAATTTATGAAATTACAATTTAGTCTGTAAATTACAAGAGATGGACCACTTTGACTTACAAATTTAATATTTTCTTTTTTATAATGCTATGTATTTAAATTTATAAAAGTTTGTTTAACAGTATATTTTTAAATACTACACTTTTCATTACACAAGAAACTTTATTAACAATAGTATTTTTTTTATAAAACTTCTGTCAAATATTTCTTAAATTATAATAAATTCAATATTTAATTATAATGAAAAAAAAAAACTACACTGAATATTGTATTTTAAATTGATTAATTATAATAACAGTAAATATATATGATTGTATAATTATATTTTAAACAAAATTAAAATAATAATTATAAATCTAATATTTAATTTGTGTTGTATAAAAGTAAAATAAAATATCAATGCAATACTTACGAACAGTATCTTCGTTTTCTGGAATTTCTTGGATTAACATTGTTTGAATTTTTGGTTCCAACCTTTTAACAGTATTATACAACTCTTTAATAAGTTCTAAATCATTGGAAGAACCAGTACCATCGCAGTATGATTTGAGCATTTCTGAGAGTAATTTTACATTATTTGATATTACTTCAATATCAGCTAACATATTGCTCATTCTTTCATTTTTCAGTTCTTCCTGCATTATAACACAAAAACATTTTTTTATTTTTTAAAAAAAGTAAATTTTAAATTGCATACTTCTTGAACCATGGATTTAATTAATTCATTTGCAGCTTTAAGATCTTCTGATTTTTTACTTTTAAGTAACTTTTGCAACAATAATGATTTTTCTCCATTCATTATTGACATTTTATTTGCTTCAATTTTTGGAACAGAACTTCTTGACGAAGGTAAATTTTCAAATAACATGTCCTTCAATACACATAAAAACAATACATCAAATATTTACAATATATAATATATTACCTTTACAACACCTTGTTTTTTTAACATATCTAAAGCATCTTGTATCTTGA
Organism: Sipha maydis; assembly: GCA_034509805.1. NCBI lineage: Eukaryota > Metazoa > Arthropoda > Insecta > Hemiptera > Aphididae > Sipha > Sipha maydis. The sequence continues at coordinate 122,308 of JASXSY010002003.1, forward strand.
TTTCCTTGGGAAACTGTGATGACCATAATCCAAGAAGTTCTACTATTTTGTTTTTAATTAAATCTGGTGTATGTATTCCATTGAAGTTGGGAGATACTAATTGAATAAGTTCATTAAGAAAACGGAATTTACCAACTTCTGCTTGAAAACTAGCACTACCAGTTTGCATACATATGTCTAATAACTGAAAAAAAATATATTTTGTTTCAATATTATAATGAAATACATATGATTTTTATATATAAATTAAAAATAAATTACATGAAGAGCTTGTAAAGCTTCCCATTCTTGCATGGAATGAATTTTAGCCAAAATACATTTAGCGGCCAATGGAGCACATTCTGGATCTCTTTGTACAAATCCACTAAAAGCAATCATTGCAGCACTGTCAATTTTTTCATTGCTGTTTTTAGTTGCTCTTTCTAAAAAAGAAAAAAATTATGATTTACTAATTTAATATTCTTCTTCTTCTTCTTCTTCTTCCTAGGCTTATAGCAGTCTATTCAGAACTATCGCTACTTCTAAAATGCCTTTCTACCTTTAACTATCCAATGCCACATCTATATATAGCAATGGATATAGGATATTGATATTTATATATTAACTTTTTTTATACATATATATTACGTACCAACATAATACAAGTAACATAAATTTGTATTATATCAGTTAGTGTTGAAAATTCAATTAATTTACTTCATCATTAAATGTATCATACTTTTAAATATGCGCAACTGAATCAATATTGACAATTCATGATGGAAACCGTTGAAATTAAATAAAAATATAATTTAGTAAAATCGTAATAGTAGTAGCACAGGTCATAATAAACTACTAAAACTGTAGTAGGGTAGAAGGGGGGGGGGATGCAAAACGTACTTCGAATCAAGTGGCATGATTTTCATCGCACCGCACAACGTGGGGAACCGCATATAACGCTACGAATGGTACGTAAACATCGGACGTGATGGACCCCGGTACGCGAGAACGGCTTAGTACACGTTTGGGTTATCCGTTCAAACGTTTCCGAGCAGACCGCGCACTTACCGGAACGGCGGGAACGCGGCTCGTCTAGAACACGTTGCGACCGGACGAGCCGAGTTTTCGCGTTCCCGCGAGCTCTTCTGACTCGGGCGCAAAGAACCGACATCCGGCGACGTACGGTGCACTCGAGTCGCGCGGCCTATGCACCCGGTCGAACCCGTGCTACGGCGCGTGTACTGCACCGAGCCGAGCCACGCGTGCAGTGGACAATCGAACGCGAAAGGGGAGGGGGGAGGGAGAGAGATAGAGAGAAAGGGCACTTACCGATCAGAGCTTCCAGGCTGGTGGACACTATAATCGGATCGATGTCCATGTCGTGCCGGGTCGCCGCGACGAGACCAAACTGCGTTATCGCCGTCCGACGCCTGGTCGGCGCGCGGGTGCCATGGCCGTCGATGCGTCGCGTCCGACACTGCAATTCGACGACGGTTTCACGTGTGCGCTCGTTTAATGTGTCCGTTCCACACGGCGCTCTCACGTCCGACGTCCCGTTGTCGCGGTCCACTGGTGGAAGGGACGCGGAGCGGGGGCGGGTGCGGAATAATATAATCGTAGATGGAAACCACTCGAGGTACCGGCTGCGCACTGTCGTGTTTTCGCACGGACCTACGGTGCACCGCCGACGCCGGGGCGTACGTTTGGTGGTCACAAAAACGTTGTTCACGACCACAGTAGCCGGGCACCGGATCACGGGCTGCGTGGTACAACGCAATGTGATACGAGCCGCGCCGTTATCTGATAGCGATATCTCGATCGTCGCCGCCGCGGGTAAATGATCGGGCGCGGGTACGTGACACGGCCATGGATAATAATAATACGTGTTACGTGCGTACGTATCCGCGATAATAAACGGGGCCTATGTGTGGTCACGTGACGTCCGTGCGATAACGATAACGCGCCGTTGAAACGCCGGGGAAAGGCGGCAGTCGTGGCCTAGTATTATACAATAACGTACATATGGGAAGGGGGTGTCCTGAGGGTTAACCCTCCCCCAATACTGAAGTGTCACAAGTGTTGACAAGTGACGAAATATCGCGTTGATATTTATATATATATATAGTAAGCAAGTATTGGACGAATTAGCAGTAAAAAGAAGACGTCAAGAACTCCTTTAATATTGTGAGGTCGAAACTTTATAATTTATAAATTATAACTTATTTGAGAAAATACTCAGTAAATTGAAGTGTTAGTTTTATTTTATTCAATAAAATTGTTTATACTTTATTCCTGACATAATTTTTTTATAATTAAGATTTTAAGTAGTAATTCTAAGAAAATTAGCACTGAATCAGGGGCGGAGTGGCTCAACAATTCTTACCAGTCAAACAGATATTTTCAGGCCACTTTTTCAAATTTAATTTCTTACCATTTATTATCTCTCACAGGACACTTGAGTAACTGGTTGCGTCAACAGATATTTATAAGCTATAGTTAATAAGCTGTATGCATTAAAAAATAAGTTGTACTTAACTAGTAATCTGTAACAACAAATGGCACAACTTTTACAAGTAGAGTTGCAAGGTTTTAATTGATTTTCTAAGTCTTCCTCTTCTTGATTTTCATCTTCATCATTCATATTATATGATAAACTACGGACATGATATTCATCTTCAAGAGAGTTTTTCAAATACTTCCACGATTTGCTGAAATTCAATAGTTCATCTGAGAGTTAATTTCTTATTTCTTTAAGATTATCTCCATCATCACATTTTAAAAATGGTTTTAATTTTTTAGCCAATGTTAAAAACGCATTTTCAGGCACATCATTGAGAGGGAAATTGTTTGGAGATAAAAGTGATAGATCAAAATATAAAGAATTATTATTTACAAATCTAGTAGTCATGCTATTTATTATCGTATCTAATACTACATTATATACTTCAGTTGTACATTTTTTTCAGGGGTAGCATTGGTAGCAATTAAATACAATTCTATTTTTATGATATTTTATTTGAATGATTATTTCACGATTATTCTAATATTTGTTAATTATGATTATTCAAATAAAAAATTACTTGACTAATATGCAAACATAGTTATTTAATTAATTTTTAGTAATTTTATCGTAGTTATATGGTTGATATTTTGGTAATTAAAATATTTACATATTAACAAACAATAAATAAACAAGGCATTATATTTTAAGTTCAAGGTTGTATATTTTCTTTTATTTAGAATACATAGAAAAATACTATGAATGAAACAAATATAGAACTATCTACTCGAAAAGAAGAAACTAGAAAGTGAAGAATTCGAATTAAACCTCATATGCTTTTATTGATATTTTAATTTTTAAGCGAGTTGCGAGAATTTTAAAGTTTTAATATTTTACATAACAATAACTCACTTAAGAATTAAGATATAAATAAAAGCCTCTGAAATTCCTTAGATAATATTATTACCTTTAAGTTTGATAATAGGTAAATTGACTGTAATATTAAAGCTAACAGCATAAAATTGAATCTGCTAAACGCAAATTTGCAATGTCTTACGTTCGTAAGAAAGAGATGTGGGTATGACGTCCTCTTAAAATTTAGGATTATTATTATTTAGCATTATGTTCGAAAATTATTCAAATACATTTTTATTCGAATAATTATAAAAAGTAATCATTCAAATAATTTGAAAATATGTTTATTCGAATATTTTTTTATTCCAATTTATACTTATTCGAATAATTATCTAGATAATATTATTTTGCCCAACTCTGCATACTACAATACGTCAATACCTACCTTTGAAATATGAATTAATTTTTTCACACTTTTGCCCAATCTCAGACAGGAGCTTTTTATTTTTCTCTTGTGCCCTCTCATGTCCTCCTTTTCGTTTGTTCTCGTTTTTGGAATTTTTATATATATTGAAAATAAAAAACAAATCGAAAATTGCACATTAACTTATTAAAAAAGAACCGGATGGGCCTCGCTCTGCTGTACAGTTAGGGGTGGAGTGCACCTCGCTTATAGGATAGGTCATTATTATAATGGATTTGTTAAATTTGAATGCAATGATAGATATCATTGTATACGAATAACGATTCTGAACAGAGTTCATATGTTTGTCTAGGATATAATACATTGTTATTTATAAACATTGTTAAAAGTATATTTTATTTTGAAACGATAAATATATTTTTCAATTAGGATGGGTTGGCAGTTGCATACAGCATTATAGTTTGTCAGTCTAGAACATTCTACATTATATTATTTTTTACATGTAATTTTATGTCAATATTCGCTGTTCAAACGCTTATAAAAAAGAATTGTGCCTATGGATTTTAATAATTTTTGAATGACATTAAGAACTACTTATGTGGAATCTTCGATTAAATTTTCAAGTATTTTGTAGTAGCCAAATTTTTTTTATCACCGATTATAAATATAAAATGTAAAAAATCGAATATTTTAAATGCCTATAAGTGGCTTAAAAATCAATATAATATTTTAAAAAAAATATTGCATAAAAGAAATACCAATCATAACAGCTGGTAGAAATTTCAAAAATCTGTGACTTATACTTTTTGAATTATAACTTATATTTAAAATCGTCTGAGAATAAATCGCTATTTTATTCAATTTCGTAAATATTTAAATTTCAAAACGTCATACAATTTTTTCCTCTTAGTCCGGTAGAAATTTTTTTAAAGATTTTTGAATAGTAGCTCATAGATAACCTAGTGTTACAATTTTGAACCTTAAGTATGAACAAAAAAAATTTTATGAATTTTTATCTACAAAATAACTTGCAAATTATCGTGATTTTTACACATTTTATACAAATTTGAGCATTAAGGGCTTATAAAAAAAAATTGAGTTAACCGATCACCGATATTTTTTAGTTACGATAAGTATAACTTATTATAAACCTAGTATAAAATTTTCAAGAATTTTCGCTCAACCAATTAAATTTTATAGATGTTTAAAAACAAAATTTTTACAAAAATCGAAAATTAAAATTGTCTATAAATAAGTCAAAATATGTCAAAATCCTTTGAAATCTTAACCATGTATAGAGAACGTCAATATAAAGATTTGGTGAAAATTTCAAGTTGTTGCGGTTTTTCATTTTTGAGTTAGAGCATTTAAAAAAAAACCATTATCTTTGTCAGTCTAGAATATTATACATTATATTAAACTTTACATGTAATTTTATGTCAATAATCGCTGTCCAAACGCTTATAAAAAAAATTGTGCCTATGGATTTTATAATTTTTGAATGACTTTAAGAACTACTTCTGTGGAATCTTTTATTAAATTTTCAAGTATTTTGTACGAGCCAAATTTTTTTTATCACCGATTATAAAAAAAAAATGTAAAAAAATCGAATATTTTAAATGCCTATAAGTGGCTTAAAAATCAATATAATATTTTGAAAAAAATATGACATAAAGAAAATACCAATCTTAACAGCTGGTAGAAATTTCAAATATCTGCGGCTTATACTTTTTGAATTATAAAACATATTTAAAATCGTTTGAGAATAAATCGCTATTTTATGCAATTTCGTAAATATTTAAATTTCAAACAGTCATAAAATTTTTTCCCCTAATTCCGGTAGAAATTTTTTTAAAGATTTTTGAAGAGTATATTATAGATAACCTAGTGTTAAAATTTTGAACCTTAAGTATAAACAGAAAAAATTTTATGAATTTTTATCTACAAAATAACTTGCAAATTATCGTGATTTTTACATATTTCGTATAAATTGAAACTTCGAGCACTTATAAAAAAAAGTTGTGACTCACGATTTTAGATTTTTTTTTATCAGTTAAGGAACAACTTATAAGAAACCTTGTATTAAATTTTCAAGATTTTCTGGGCAGCGAAAAAAATTTTATCGTTATTTAAAAAAAAAATACTTAAAAAAATTGAAAATTTCAATTGTCTATAAATAGCCTAATAAAAGTCAAAATACTTTGAAAATTTAATGGTGTATAGAGAACGCTAATCTTAACTTTTGGTGAAAATTTCAAGTATTTACATCGATTTGTTTTTGAGTTATAGCAAAATAAAAAATTTGTTTATGTCAAAAACTGGTTTTGCGTAAAAACTCCTGTTTTTCCCAAATTTTTTTATGGTTTTTCCCGTCGCATTTAAAAAATATTGGAAATTTTTTACTTTTGACCCCCCAAAGTACCAACTAGATTCACTTTCCTTTCAGAAAAGTTGCTACATAAGCAAATCGAAGCATTTTTACTGCCCCAAATCGTGTCGACAGACACAAAAAAAAAAAAAAAAAAAAAAACACACATCATTGTAAAATCAATAGATTCTATCACTCCGTTCAGAATCTAAAATGTACGGTTTTGTTTGGATTTATTCTGTATTGATCGTATTATCGCAGATTATACAAACTATAATATATATTTTACAAACATAACCTGTGGTATTTGGTATAAAAATACAAGCCTGTGATGATATTTACAACCATAGTCATATACTTTGTTGTTTTGTGTCAATTACAATATAATATACCCTGTTTGAATAACTATTTATAGATTGTGTGTTTACTTGTCTATTATAATAATAAGACGACCGATAATAAGAAAACGAGTTATCGCAACATCGAGTATTTACAAATTAATAATTGGTGGTTCACATATCACATTGTAAATTTGTTTTCGTTGTTTTTACAGTCATCAAAAATAGCTAAATATTTTAAATATTAATTATTTTCATCACAACAGGACCAGGCCATTTCTTATATAAGCAAGCCAGGCCCCCTGGCACTGATAAAGGGTATTTAGATGTATTATATTCAGGAATGAATTCGTGATGAAACTATGTTAATATCTGTGGAGATAAAATATTGCCTAGATTCAGGACACCCCCCAAAAAAATTCCAAAATACGCCACTGGTATTATATACACTAATCTATGGTCGTGGCCTCGGCCGACCGGGCTCCATGTGCCCGGGGTTTTGTGTGCCCGACGAGGCGCTACGTCGACAATGTTCATTCTTTGTTACCGTTGAAGTGCACGATTTACATCCAAATACAGCACGTTTTACTTATTCAATGTGGACCGCGTTGTTGTGATGTAAGTCGTGTCAAGCAATTAGCGCCTCAGGGCAAAATTTGTTCGCGCCTCTTTACAATTTAATTACCAACAGTAACTGTTCTTAAAAGTTCTTTGTTCATTTGTTTAACAATAAATTAGTTCAAAAATATAATGATTTGTACACAAGTAATCGGTAGTGTACTTCTCATTTTTTTGATTTACAACGTGTCAATGGCTTTATAAAAAACATGTTTATATTTTAATGATATGCCAACTTATAACTAATACCTAAATGCTAAACTGTGAAAAATTCATGATTTGCCTCTTTTTCTAAAATGATGCCATTGATGGTAGCGGTTCTATTAGGAATTGTTTTGGGGCGTATACACCCGTATCTGAAGTGGGCCCAAGAGACATTCCCTCTTCTTTTATTCGTCAAACGATTACATTAGGTACCCTAACAGTGATCGCCGGAAAAATCGAACTTTTTTTGTTTTGGCTAAAAAGGAAAACATATGTTTGATATTGTATCCAGGGTCGGACTGGCTAGTATGGGCCCCACCGAAAATTCACTTACAAAGGGCCTCAACAATTATAGTCATAAATAACAATTCACAATTTTCACCAACAATTATCATCAATAAATAAACTTAATAATTTACAATCGTTACTCAAAACAACAATGTTTATCTTTATTTAATGTTAGTAATTACTTAGTATATAAATAATTATAAATAAAAATTAAATTCTAAAATAACAATTTTTTAAGTTTATTGGATTTATTTGCTAGTTTATCGATTATGTCTTCATAGTTCCATTCATTAATAATATCTGCCACAGAATTTATTAAGACAAAGAATTCCAACAAGTCTTGACCAATAAGTGATCTAAGTCGAGTTTTGATAATTTTAAGCTTAGAGAAAGAACGTTCACATGAGACTTGGGTAAAAGAAAGTGATAATCAAGTTTCATATGCAATATATAAATCTGAATATGTATTACTATGTAAATTAAAATCTTACAATAATTTAATTGCACATGGAATACACTTTTGACAGTTTTGATCAATAGAACAATGTGTTAAGGTTTCATCTTCATCATTTACTGGATCAGAATCAGAGTTGTTATTTTCTGATTCAACTGCAGTGACTTCATATTCTGTATTAGGTATTTGAAATATTATGATAAATGGATGTAAAAGATATTAATTGATCCACTAAACCATCTCGTTCAACGCCACTTATATTAGCCAAAGACTTTAAAGCTCCTTGTGGGATTACACTTGCATCTTAATTTAATCTTTTAAAATTTCTAGAATCCAAGTATGAAGCATCTTGCATAATTTCATTGGAATCACCAAACCTTATACTGATTTGTTTATATACAACTTGATAGACATTAACACGAAATTTGTGTTTATCATTTTTAAAAGCACTTACTGACTTATCTGTTGCGGTTTCATCATACATTTTTTTGACTTTCCATGATCGTTTTTGTAATAGCGTTGTCTCGATTTCTAATTCAATTTCATTTTTAGTTAAAATATCATTAACAGAAGCTGAAAATGATAATGCGGCTCTAAATATATTATCAAATGTTGATATTGAATCTTTTGCCATATGAGATAATTGTTTTTGTAAACTCTTTAATATTTAATGTGGTGTTAATAGTCCAATGATACAGGTTTGAAGATATTTACTTATAGGTGTAGTGTATTTAAATATTTGTTTAAAAACAAAAGCTATAAGAATTGTATCACATTTTAAGAATATTTGCAAAATTGAGTTTCAAAACTAACTTTAAATTCAAATTGATCGCTTTTTGCTATATTATGAAGCGTTTATAAAAGCACAACATACCTTTTTACATCAAATATGGTTTCAAAAAAATAAAAATATGCTATTGCATACAAATTCTAGCCGTGGTTATTAGTTAAATTTAGTTTTTGTTGACTTGGTAACTAACCACAAGCAATTAAATCGTTTTTTCGTTTTGCTGAACGTTTAGAAGCTCCAGATTCAAATTTACGTTTATCCATTGAGTAAAAACAAAATATAGGTAATAGAAATACAGCGTAATAAATAAATTAAACAAGATCAACTGAGATTCGGATTTCACAAACCGAAAATTGATAATGTATAATAATTTCAGTATATATTCGTATCGTGGTTTGCTAATTGAAATATTTCTCAAACCAATGATATTTTAGGTTTACAGTTTTAAAAATAAATGTCTACCTCCAAAATCCCAATGAATAAAAATAGATTATTATTTTTAATTGGTGCCGAATGCCGATAACATAAACCTTAAGGCCACGAACACACTGTCCGGTTTTTGTCCGGTTTCAACCGCAGCGGTAATATATCATCCTGGTCGACCGGACGCCTTTTTTCGACTACACTACTCCTGTTTATATCCCGCTAAAACATAAAACTGTTTGTTTCCCTCAACAATTTTAGGTTATTAGTTATTACATCAGTCCTATCATTTATTTTCACGTGGTGTGTACATTTTATTTATAATTTCTGAAATTAAAAATGCAAAAATTGCAAAAATTTTTCTTATTGAGTTCAATTTTTTCTTTCGTCAATATTACATAACTTATATACACAATTTTCAAAAATTTTTGTCAATCTTATCGATTTTATCGACATTTTCGAAAAAAAACTTATAAAACATAAAAATTGCAATAGCTAGAAAATAAAAAATCTTTTGAAAATTATATCATTTATAGTAAACAATGGTATAAACATTTCATATTTCTACAATTTATTATATTTTAAGATTCGAATAAATCAAAAATTCGATTTCGTCGAAAATCCATTATGCCGTCAATTTTGCCGTATTTTATAAATTTTAGTTAGTTTATTGTAATTATTAAGAAAATTGTTGGGATATTCGTAAAACGACTTCAATAAAATAAAATAAAATTTTCAATAATAAATCGCCTAGGGTTGTGTTAATCAAATTCTTCCGGTTGAAATTGTGTTGGTACAGAGTCGTAGTACAAAAAAAAGAAAAATTAAAAACACACATCTTAGTAAAACCAATATATATTTCGTTTCAATCAGAATCTAAAATATATAGTTTGTTTACTAAATCGATTATGTTGTAATGTGGAGTATATAACTTAAGCAATTATATGACAATTAACAGTCCACAAGGCTACAACAGTTATTTTGTATTATGTCAATTATTGACTTGGAAAAACGAACAATAAGTGTTCTACAAGTCTAACAAAGGAGAAACTCTCCTACTAAATTCTAGCATTGTACTTATTAGACTATTACCTCAGTCATAATTATATAATGTGGCGTGATTAATTTTTATTGTTTAGTTGGTTACAATTAATCGATAGACGAACACGAAAAAATAAATTAATTCTAAATTTTACCGAGGCAGAAACATTTCCAAAGAATCTTAAGATTGGTAAGCAGTGATAGAATAAATATATTTTATATACCAAGTGGCAAGTTGACATAAAATAATTACTATTTTTTTTTATTTTCGATTTTTTAAGTTCCAAGTTTTAGTGGATTCTATATTGTTACTTGTGTTCTACACAAAACTATCAGGTGGCTATAGTAAATATGCACCACAAATTTAAAAGTATAATAACTTATTATAAGGTATAATTAAATTGATAATCAAAATTGTGAAGTATTGTACACAGCTTATTTTTTTTATTTAGTCATTTTTTAAATATTAAAGAAAATATGTATAACTTAGGTATAAAGTTAAATTTTGTTCAGTGAGTTTTTTCTATCGTAACTTATAACGTTTATTGAAAAATGAAATGGTTTAACAATTAAATACTCACTAATGAAGTCTTAAAAGCCATTTTACTCTACATTTTTTACATTTGAAAAACTTGATTTGATATAATTTCGTAATAAAAAAAGATTGCTAGTTGAAAATATTGAATTACTGATTGTTTTCATATATGATATTAATAATTATTTTATTTTTATTTTTTTAAATGTGGTTTTTATAAAAATAATTTAGCTAGACAAGATAAAGATCTACTTAATCTTAACCTTGTCAAATTGTGATTTATAAAAATGTATTTTACTTTTATTATGATTTATATTTGAGTTATTATTCAAATATGTATAATATTGCATAAATATTATTAAAAAATATAATGTAATTTACAATAATATTGGTCATTAATACTAATTATAATTGATTCAAATACCATAATCACGATTAAAAATATAATATTGGTTTTATTAATATTAGTAATTATTATTACATATTACATAATATTGAACCAAAAAAATATTGAAATTAAGTAAATTAATATCGGTATCACAATAACACATAAGCTCTTTCTAAAAAAATACAATTAGTTAGAATTAATAAATGAAGACAATGGCAATCGCATTTTCAATATTATTAAAGACCCCTCCTCATCCATTGTAACAATGCTCCGGTCTCAGCACAGACTTAGGTTCCAAGTTGGTACTTCCAACTAACCATATATATTAGTAACATTTTAAAGTATGATGATCGTTCTTGTTAATTTAAAATCAAATGTAAATGAGTTGTTCCATTTGAAATTGTCTTGTTTTTTGTACATCTGTTTGCACTGTGAACTTTGATTTTTTACATTCACAAAGGATTAAATATAATTTTTATGTTCACAGAGTGAGAGGTTTAAAATAAACACTTAGTTTTATATTTTATTGTAGAGTAATGAAATCAATAGTTGGACTAACTGCTATACATTTATCTCATTACAAAGTACTCAATTATAATAATATACTCATTACTCAAATACAACAACATATTTATTAGGTATATTTATTACTACTTTCAATCAAAATTTTATTTTATTTTTATGTATTGATATATTATTGCTTTTTAATTTATAAAATAAATAATATGAGATTAACAAAACAAATGACAAAAAAAACACTGAATATTTTTAGAAAACACATCATATTTTAGTATTAATTTTTTAGATACTATATACATTTTTATGTAAAAATTTAATTTATACAACTGTGAAAAATAAACTACCTATTACTTTTAGTAAAGTAATTTCGTAAGACCATTGTCCATTTTAATTTGAAATTATTTTTCGCAGAATTTATTGATTTTTTATAATATAATTATCAATATTTAATACTTTGTTGTTTGTTACTTAATTTAAGAATTATTTTCTTTATTTTTAATAATTTTAGCGCTATGGATGAATTAAAGAAAGCTTTAAAAATTCAAGCAAGAATATACAATCAAAACACATCTTTTGTCAGCATATCGGCATTAAATGTGGGAAGAAGGTATAGAATACTTGACATATCCAAAGTTCAGTCAAAATTTGGTCTACGTTTATTGGTTTCTTTAGAAGGAGATAACATGGTATTGAAAACATATTTACCTAAATCTATAAAACTGAACGATTCATATATTAATGAATTTAATTGCCGAGACAGAAAAACAAATCTTTATTTGGTTTACAAGGGAAGTAAAACAAATGGGACGTATAAAATTGATTTTGAGTAGTTTTAGCTAATATTGACTACTAAGTTATGTCAAAATATTGAATTTTTTAAATTTTTTGTATAAAAATACTATTTCTACAGTTATGAGATAAATATAATATATTATCATTCAATATTTTTTATTTAATGTTCGAAAATTGAATATTTTGTATACTCATGTTTATAATAAGGAGTATGTTATAAGAGTACATAACATTCAATGAATTAATGTACGAAATATTAAATATTTTGTAAATTTTGTCAATTATTTAATTATGAATCTTATCATAGCATCAATATATCAGTCATAATATTAAAATATATAAAAACAATTTCGTTTATCTAAATTTTATACCACTTTTATTCTAGTACACCCTGCAAACACATCATTATTAAAGAGTTTAATATATATGTAATATATTTGTGCTATTAGCTATGGGTTGATTTTGTATGAACAATAAATAATTAATAGTGTGCAGTCTAAATCCATTCCAATGTGTACAAAATATTGTTTCCTTTGGCGTCCTCTTGGTTTTTTCCAAGTCGCTATTCGTTAAAATACGAGTATGTTAGTTAAAAAGTAATATTTTTGGACAATTTATTAGATTAATTTTCTTTTCATTAATTCTCTAAATATTCTTCATCAGATGTCTTTTTTTCGTACTTAATCTAGTACTTGTTCAATTCTTTTTTTTTCTATACATCTATTCGTTGTCATTTTCATTATTCATAACTCTAATGATTCTATTTCGCTTCTGTTTTCTTTTAATTTGCCTATGTTTCACTACAATATGTCAGTAAACAATTATACATTAATGTACATAGATCATATAATCGTATCATATTTGTTATGTAGAAAATTGTGTATACAGTAGAACATCGATAAATCGAAATTCAAGAAAAAAATTATTTGTTAGTTTTATCGAAGTTTTATTTTACTATTTGCTATTAAAAAATTGAAAACTTTTCAGTTTTCATTCTTAAAGTCACTCAAAAAAATGCTTGTATGGAAAAGAGTTTTTTTTTTTATCTGATCATAATAAGTACTAATATTATTGTTAGACATCAGACGATAGTTTTGATGAAAAATGGTTTTGATTTGAAAAGGCCCTAATACAGTGGTTCTCAACCTTTTTGGATTCGTGTCACCCTTAACCATGATAACTCAACATTACGTAATATATATAAATAATACAAATATAAGAATTTTGCGGTATCTGTGCCGTTTAGTGTAAACAACTATTGCGTTATTTGACTGTGGTAGCAATCACATGATTACCGTTACAATAATACGATTTTTTTCGAAAAGAATTCGATATTTTAAACTTTTCCCCAAGGTTTTCTTGTCACCCCTACATTGAATCCATGTCACCCAAGGGGCGTCACCCTAGGGCCTAATACAATGAAGATTAAACTCGTTTAGCGTACTATAATTGTATAATGTTTCTCAATCTAGATTATTGGTGCACTGTACACAAAATAAAATGTTAGAATTTTAATATTGCTATTGTTTACTATGTTATAAACTGTCTTTTAATTTCAATGTGCACTAAACGTTTATATTAATCATGAAAATGTAATAATTGTACTTACCACTTGTAACTGTATTATTTGAGTTTATTAAAAGGGTACTGATATGATTTCTCTATAATGCCGACAGAATATTTTTCAAATTAAATATCTGCTTACGTTATTACGTAATTGCGTTGAAATTGATAATTGGATTCTAATTGTTTTAATTTTTTCGAGAAAAATACAAATGTAACTCAATTACCTATGTGATATTCAATTTTTTTATATATTTAATTATAATGTTGTCGAAGACTAAATAATAAATAAAATATTCATTAAATACCTTAAAAAATTTTTTTATTACGGATAAAAATTGAAATAATCTCTAAATTAATAGTATTAATATATAAAGTTAATATTGCGTTTTTGGTATAGTGTGGGTATTGATTCTATAATCAATAGTGCGGACAATGTATAATCTAAAATAGGTAAAATATTATTTAAGAATTATATATTTCCTTTGCAAAGTATAATATATTTAATGTTTCAACTTTATGTATCGTTTAAAACATAGCTGAACCATACATCCATGCATGAAATGAGTATGTCTATTAAACAATCAAATAGTTTTGTTAGTGATTAATTTTCATTTAGTTGGATTTCATTTTTTACATTTTTATTATCATTATTGATGATAACTTGTTGCTTAAAGTCTTTGTATTGGTAATTACTACTTAAATAAGCCAATAGTAACGTATCTGCAAGCATGAGACCAGAAAAAAATAAATACTCGTCTACCTATAAAATATAATTAATTAGATTATCACAACTGTTGTCAATAAATTGAAAATCAAACGGAAATATCTCACTTGTCTATGAAAGGACAAAGCTGAAATAACAACAACTAATAGATTTCCAATCGATTGTGTCAACAAGTAACAAGCTGATACGAATGATTTTATTCTTGGTGGAGCCTATAGGAATACAAACGATGATTATCAATTCTGCTTAATATGGTTGTTGGTTTAAAACATAAACAGATCAATATGTATATTATACATGTATATATTATTTATACACCAATACGCTAATACCTATATGACATAATGTGTCAGGAACATTGAACATCATATTATACACCGTATTGCAATCACATAGGAGGTATGGGGGTTATTATTCACTTTTGATTCTCTGAACCTATTATTCTTACTAATTTGATTAATGGATTCTGTTATCAAGGAGGTAATTGTATAATAAACTGTATAATGGATGTTATTAAGTTACTGAAATACATTAAATAAGAAATAAGTTAATGTTATGTGATCAGTGTTGGGAATAGATAACTAATAATTTATCTAGATAAAGATAAAGATGACTATACTAATTCTTATCTAGATACAGATAAAGATAGTTATACTAAATTTCATCTAGATAAAGATAAAAATAAGTACATTTTTATCTAGATAAATATGAGATAATTTCATGTTCGATTTTGAAAATATTCAGGATACTACAGCCTACAGATATTAGGTAAAAAATTCATAATTAAAAACATTTTAAAATAAATATCATTTTTTAAACTCATTTCAAAATTAATAATCATAAAATATAAAATAATTTTTTTTTGAAATAAACTTCATATGAAAATGCCAAATCATTCTCTAACTTAATAATAAAAAAATCTTAGATTTGAAAAATAAAATAACAATACATTTCTGACTTTTTTTTAACAAATTTCAAACATTTTGAAAATAAACATATAATATAAAGAGTTATTTTTTTTTAAAATAAACTTTATAAGAAGATTGTCATCTTGCCAGTTATTATCTGTGTAATAGGTATATGATGTACAGAAAAATGTAAAAATTAAAATATAAAAACATTTTAAATTTTTAAATTTTATTTTTATTCTATTCAAATAAATTATCTAGATTGGTACTCATAGATAACAAGATTTTTATCTAGACGAAGATAAAGATAACTGAGTATAAATTTATCTAGATAAGATAAAATATAAATAATTTTTATCTAGATAACTTATCTAGATACATTTATGTAGATATTTCCCAACACTGTATGTGATACAATATATATCTACAAAAATTAGGTGTTACTAAAAATGGTTTTTGTAAATGTATTAAGAAAATTAGTGTTCAATGTTATAATTCATACATTTTTTCAGTGATCATTCATCATTTATCCTAAACTTATACAAATAAAAAAACTGTCACACATCCGTCATAGTCACTTTCACATATAGTCAAATACATTACGCCTTGTTCATAGTTAATACTTGACATTAGTGCTCTTTACGAGAATTCAAACAAAAATGGACGAATTTCAGATCCATTTCTCTAGTTTACCGAAATCCATATCTCATCGATATTTTTTTTACTGCTGTATTTTGTTATAAATTTTGTGGTTTAACTAATATTATAATATTATAATACATTAAATATTATATTCTTTCTAATATTTAGGATATACGTATATGAAATGTGATATGTATAACCCACAAATTTCTAAGATATTATCATTCATGAATAAATATTATTAATAAAAATAAATAATAATAAATGGTAATGCTACTGCAGATAGTATAATACATAGGTAATATTTAAAATGCATAAATTAAAGTATGTTATAAATAGGGCTCGGATGTTTATGAAACTGCATATTTTTTTATATTTATCCAATTTAATGCTGAACTGGATACAAATTTAATTCATGTTCTACTGAATCAAATAATGCTATTAGATTCTGAACGGAGTGATGGAATCTATTGGTATTACAATGATGTATGTTTTTTTTTTATTTTTATTTTTTTTATTTATTATTTTTTTTTATTTTTAATTTTTTTATTATTGTATCTGACGTCTGACCTTTTTTGGCAGTAAAAATGCTTCGATTTGTTTATGTAGCAACTTTTCTGAAAGCTAAGTGAATCTAGTTGGTACTTTGGGGGGTCAAAAGTAAAAAAATTTCAATATTTTTTAAATGCGACGGGAAAAACCCTAAAAAAATAAGGGAAAAACGGGAGTTTTTACGCAAAACCAGTTTTTGACATAATCAAATTTTTTATTTTGCTATAACTCAAAAACCAATCGATGTAAATACTTGAAATTTTTACTAAATGTTTAGATTAGCGTTCTCTATACACCGTTAAATTTTCAAAGTATTTTGACTTTTATTAAGCTATTAATAGACAATTGAAATTTTCAATTTTTTTAATTTATTTTTTTTAAAATAACGATTAAATTTTTTTGGCCGGCCAGAAAATCTTGAAAATTTAATAAAAGGTTTCTTATAAGTTGTTCCTTAACTGATAAAAAAAAATCTAAAATCGTAAGTCACAATTTTTTTTATGTAAAAAATATTAAAATATGTAAAAATTGCGAAAATTTGCAAGTTATTTTGTAGATAAAAATTCATAAAATTTTTTCTGTTCATACTTAAGGTTCAAAATTTTAACACTAGGTTATCTATAAGCTACTCTTCAAAAATCTTTAAAAAAATTTATACCGGATTTAGAGGAAAAAATTTTATGACTGTTTGAAATTTAAATATTTACGAAATTGCATAAAATAACGATTTATTCTCGAACGATTTTTAATATTTGTTATAATTCAAAAAGTATAAGTCGCAGATTTTTGAAATTTCTACCAGCTGTTAAGATTGTTATTTTTTTTATGTAATATTTTTTTCAAAATATTATATTGATTTTTAAGCCACTTATAGGCATTTAAAATATTCGATTTTTTTACATTTTATTTTTATAATCGGTGATAAAAAAAATTTTGCTCCTACAAAATACTTGAAAATTTAATAGAAGATTCCACAGAAGTAGTTCTTAATGTCATTCAAAAATTATTAAAATCCATAGGCACAATTTTTTTTTTATAAGCGTTTGAACAGCGAATATTGACATAAAATTACATGTAAAATATAATATAATATATAATATTCTAAACTGACAAATGATATCGGTTTTTTTAAAATGCCCTCACTCAAAAACGAAAAACCGCAACAACTTGAAATTATCATTAAATCTTTATATTGACGTTTTCTATACATGGTTAAAATTTCAAAGTATTTTGACATATTTTGACTTATTTATAGACAATTTAAATTTTCGGTTTTTCTAAATTTTTCGTTTAAAAATAAAATATACTTATACATTATTTATAAATAACAATGTATTATATTCTAGACTAACATATCATCTCCGTTCAGAATCGTTTTTCGTATACAATGATACCTATCATTGAATTCAAATTTAACAAATCCATTATAATGACCTATCCTATGAAGAGTCGCACTCCACCCCCAAGTGTACAGCAGAGCGAGGCCCATCCGTTTCTTTTTTTATTTTGCATATTTTTGCATATTTAATGGTTTTGTATTTTATTTGAATATTTTGGGATTTTAAAATTAAAAATGCACATATCAGTACATTTTATTAATGAACAATTTAAATTAACGCCACAATTTGTATACTTAAGTTGTGTAGAACGTGGTAACTACAAACATTGATTATGGAATAGATCTATTCTGTAATCAATGCTACAGACAACCACGCATTGACGTAAAATATAAATGTTTAGTTTCAATTATTATTGATTTATCGTGTTTGTTCGGGAATACGGTACCTAATAAAGTATATCATTAAATACAATAACTTATATAACAATAATATAATTTTTTGTACGGAGACGACCGGACAATGTATTAGTATGACTTTAATCGCCGTGTCGATTAAAGGTGTATTATATTTTTCCGCGGTTAGTTTTAGTTTTATTAAAAATGCCGAAAGTTAAGTCATCCTGTTGAATACGTATTTATAGGCGGTTCTACGGGTGCTGCTACTACAGCCTTGGCTGCACCTGACATTTCAGCCGCCGCTAAAATTTTACCATGGGGTTATATAATAATTAACAAATGGAAATTAAATATAACATTGTAACATAAAAATTACAATTGTTTATAATTTATAACTAATAAAATGAAAAATCCCAGAAGGAAATTTATATGGAATGCATTTATTATGTGTGTGTAAATACAAATAACTCCAGTAGGTGAACATAACTGGTTGAATAGTTGGTGAGGGTGGCTAGCAAGTAGCATTACTCATTGTAAAGTGACCTGCAGAGTCTGGCCGAAGGCCTTAGCAATAATATAACTAATTATTAGTATTTTTTTTTCGACAAAAAAATTTTAATTTGTAGAAGTTTCAAGACTTCCCCCCCCCCTTTAAATGTTCACATATGGTTGCACCTGAGATTCTATCCTGGAGCCGCCTATGTACGTATTACATATTTTGGTAATAAGTTTTGGAATGAAATTTTTTCAACGGATGGCTTGGATTTATATAGTAAGGTGTGTGCAACTTAAGTCGGAAGTGATCGTCGTTTTACCGTCGAACAACATTTAAAGATGGCTAAACGTATTTGTACAGCTGATCGACAGAAACAAACTCAGTCACTCAGTTTACTCAGTAAATTAAAGTAAACAAAACATTATCCAAATTTAAAAAAATGTATTTTAAAAGTTTGTGCATATTTTATAATTTTTAGTGCATATTTTGATTGCATACTTCGTAATTTTTTAGTGCATAAATGCATGCATATTACAGTAATTTTAAGTGCATAAACATCCGAGCCCTAGTTATAAATTAAAACCTTTTTATCTTTTTAACGTTGTTACAATACTTTATTAATAACTTACTTCAGTAAATGCGAATTCAATCGTCGTAGCTATGAAAATTACATCTGCAACAATCATACACATGTATTGAGGTATTTGCCAAAACATATGCAAATAAGAACCTTTGTCAGTGGCATATATTTTCGATTCCTATAAAATATTTTAAATTATTAACCAAATCTATCATTGTTTATGTACTTGATAACATGGGCTATGGTTATTAATACATTTACCAAGTTATTACTATTATTACGTATAACAAGTGTATATATTGTGGCTGGCATAAACACTATGTTCGAGGATAGCACTTCTTTGCCACGTGTTAAATTGTAACTAAAATTAACAAATTAAAGTTGGCTGTTAGATTTTTTCTTAGAAAATCGTAGAAAAAATCAAGAATAAAAAATGTATAGGTACATCATAATAAATCATAAATAGGGAACGGATTTTATTGTAAATATATATTTTTAATCTGATAAAAAAATGTGCACGATTCAGATCATTCTTATTAAAATAAGCCCAAATTTATTTTACATATTTTTAAATATTTGGGTAAAAATACATATATTTACATATTTTGTAAATAACTGAATATTTCGTAAATATTTGGGTATTTTTGATTTTTTTCGTCAATTTACAACGACGTCAAAGATTATTTGCCTTATCCGAATGACATTCAAATACCATATGGTCTATATGTATATATACGCTGTCAATAAAAACCTAAAATAATAATATTTATAATTTTCAATGACGATAAACATTATCTACATTCTCTAAATGGACTTACGTACTTTATACACTGCTATCGTATTATATCTGTATAGAAAAAATTTAAAAATAATTAGAGATATACACCAAGGACTAAATCCAACGGAATTATTGGATGTCGAAGTCGCACCATTTGATGTAGTTGATATGAAGAATGCTATCATTACGTCAGTTGATGTGGAAGTTCATTCAGTCAATTAAAAAACATTTTACATTTTTAAATCTTATAGAATATGTAGTTTCGCATTGTTTTAATAATTAGATAAGAGATAAGATTTTGATATTTATTTTTTCTGCTAAGCGGTTATTACATATTTTTATTTTTTTATTACAATAAAATCCGTTCCCAAATCATAAATAATGAATTTTTACCTTCCAATAGCCACATGATTTTCATTTCTAAATGAAGAAATATTATAGGATATCGCAGATTTTTTTCCAGTCATTTCAAGAGTAAGAGATTGATCCACTTGTACATCATCACTAATTATAACTCTTAAATAGAAATATAGAAAAATTAATATAAAACTATGGGGAAATGTATTTAAAAAATATTGTATATATACCTAAGGATAGGGTGTCCGTTTTTAGGCTTTGATAAATAATCGTAACGATTGACACGATGTAATATGGCTTCTTTGTTTACAGTAGGTGTTAGGAAGTATGAAGTAGACTAAATAGCACATTTAAAAAATTGAATCATGATTAATTTTTTTTATAAATTGATAATGAAATATGTTTATAAATATGTTTATGGTTATCAATAATAAATAATTACGAACACTCAGTAAATTAGAAATTTTAAACTTAAACGATAGATTTTTTTAAAATCTAAAACATGCAGAAGATTACATAGTTCTATAAAATATCATTTGTATTTTGAAAATACCCATAAATATTTATGCAACTAATTGATTATGATAATTTGCTCAATATTTAAAAATCAAATATAAATAAAGCATAGTACACCGATATCATTAATTTACCCATCCTTTGGAGACAATCACCGAAGCTTCTAGTTTGTCATAATTGGTATATGATCTACAAGAACTATCGAATTTCAGTGTGATGTTGACGATGTCTTCTTTCAAAATTGGCAAATACTTGAAATTAACCGAGTCCAATGGGCCGATTATCCGGTTGTCTGGCAGTGATGAGTTTACACGAACATTACAGTCGAAACCATTATATATATTCAGTTGACCTTCGTCAGATGGTATGACAGTGCTCTCGCCCTGATAATAATAGGATTAAATGCATGGTTAATATAGGGCGAATAAGAATAATAACAGAGGGTAAGTCACCGATTTTTTTCTTTTTCTGGTGTTGACTGTACTAAAAATCGGGAATTTATCGCATACCACCCAATATATCTAGTTATCTACATTATAAAACATAATAAAGTAAAACTTACGAAAATCTTATATTGAACAATAGCAGCGAGCAGGAAGGCCACGACCGCCATGGAATTGCTAAATATGAGCTTTTGCAGTGGTCTTCGTATACCAAACTTTGCCAAAAATGGGAAAAGAATTGATTTAAAAGAAAATATCAACAATAGAGCGCAAAGCGGGTGAATGGTCTGCATTTGGTCAGGTTTGATTTCCCAATCGATACTATCTATTTTACCGTTCATTAACATTGCCTGTAATGTCCACCGCGAGCCCTGCAAACACAAAAAAAATATTAAATAAACGATTAGAATTTTCGCAAAGGTTTTCTGATGAATTATATATTTTTTACTTGTTGTTCATAAAGCGCCCAAAATACTGGATAAGCAATATACGTGTATAGAACTTCCATTGCTGCTTTAGTGTCAGTAACTTCGATCTCGGAATATTTATTACTGGAGTGGTCCAGCCAATGCTGTTTATCGGTAGACGAAGAACTAATTTTTTTGCGAAGTGAATACTTAAAAACAAAAATGTATAAATTGATTGCATTACTAAATTAAATTATTTATATGTTTCAAAGGTGGCTATCGGATTTTATTTTTATTTGCCCTTAATTTCAATTTAATATTACCACAACAATTTACTGATAATGAATTCATATTATCGTTATAACCACCTCCTCCTATAAATATGATTAAAGTATTAAATCACATGATTGAGGTAAAAGAGTCAAAGATTTTTTTGACTTGAAATTTACCAATTTATTTGTTAATACTTACAAACACGCACCCTATAGTTTTGAAGATTACATGATTTTCTGGTTTCCTTTTCACGTACATATTCTTTCCAATAAAAAATATAGCTGTAAAAAATAAACCATAAAAATATACAAATCAAACATGAATAATGGCTACGTGGTAATTTGAATAAGCTCTATATTTATTTTTCAAAGAGATTATTGTTTAATTTTTAAATAAATATTATTTGATCAATACATACTTATTTCACCATTGCATTATTGTTGTAAAATGTAAGAATTTTATTTTTATATGTTTATATAGTTTATGACGTTTTGTTATATAATAATAATAATAATAATAAAAAAAAATAATAATAATAATAACAATAATTTGAAAAGCTTAGTAGAATAATTAGACGTCAAGAGGATTACTTATTGCAATTGTCATCAGTATAGATAGAACACCGAATGCCATTGGAAAGCACGTATCCCTGCCGAAACACTGTGTGGATTTCCTTAGCTCGGGCGAGATAAACGTCGAAATTAACGAGCCAATGTACACGGATATCACGAATCTGTTGAAGAATGTAGCAAGTTCAGTTTGTTGCTCAGGCAATTGAAATTGATCACCACCAAACGAGCAAACGCAAGGTTTTATTCCGCCAGTTCCTATTGCAATCAACACCAAACCGACAATAGCAATAAGTCTACATTAGAAATAAAAAAATTGATTATTATTATATTATTAGTTGTCAATTATTTATTATTAAATACAAGATTATTATTATTATTTATTTTCATGAGGAAGAAATTACACTTAGTATGGTGATTGTTACACTGGAAATATGTTTATTAGTGCCCGCTCTAACCGCCCTCATGTGAAAAAATGTTCTTAAAAATAAACACAGAACCGCGATTTCAATTTGAATGATCATTTGAGGTTCTTCACCCTATTTTTAATGATACAATTCAATTAATCTCAATTTTATTGTGTATTTTGGTGAAAAAGCTTATTGAAGATTGGTAAAAATGATAAGAGTAAGAAAAAGAAAAAATATTGTAATAATGCATTTTTATAATAATATTTTATTGTTCAATAAAAATACTTTGAAATACTATTTGTAAAAATATAAAATAAAAATTTGAAAATTAAGAATTTATTAATATATGTAAAAACAATGTATTACCTCTGACTATCGAGGGTAAAATTGTAGGCCATTGAAGCAGCGGTAAGAGTAAAATTACCAATTACATACACTATTGACAGTCGCATAATAGTTCTGCAAAAATAATAAACATCAAACATGTAAGTTCGATAATACTTATGTGTAGGCATTGATAGTAGAATATATTTATATTGATATAAATTTTCGTATTTTTACTTGTATTTTCCCCAGTAAGAATCAGCTAATACAGCACCAAACATCGGCATGAAGTACGATAAAAATATAAAACCATGATAGATCATCGTTGAATAGTCGTCAGAATAATTTAACACTGTTTTAAGGTATAACACTAGAATAGCTGAAATGTTCAATATATTTAATATAGGACAATTAACTCAAATTAGGTAACGTTAAGTTAACAAATAATATTATTAATAGCTAATTAGTTAAATCTAGATACTTGCATTTCTATAAAAATAGTAAGTAAAATATTAATTTAATATTTTTTTAGATTCGGGTATATGAAGTATAGTTTAGGTAAAAATGAATACATTAAAATAATCCATGGAAAAATTTCCAAGTAAAATTGTCCATTTACAAAAATATTTATGAATAAAAATGCTAATTACAAAAAAGTCCGTAGACAAGCTAATTTTCATACAGTAGTTAAAAAAATAAAGCTAATTGAGGAATCCAATTTTAATTATTATTAGAGTAAGATCAATAGAATGAATGATTATAAATTATGAATTAATAATATAAATTTATAAATTTAGCCATAAAGCGTTTATCAACATTTGTGAAATAAATTATAATTCCCTCAGGCAATTTTTGTACTTGAATTTTTTTTATACGGACATTTTTTTAGTGCGGAGATTTTTACCAATTTCTCTAAAGTTTTAGTATTTTTGTCATTGCATAATAAATACAAAAAATAATAAGTGGTTGGTAAAACATTTTAATACAATAAATAAATATATTTATATATATATGTTATTTACATTCCTGAATAAATTATTTTTTAAGATACGTATGAATAAAAATAATAGTATATCTAATAATTTCCGATTTTATACCAACTTGTTTCCAAGGTACATTTAGTTAAGTACTATATTATAAAACTAATATATCTTACTTCTGAGTCCATAATAGTTGAACCTTTCACACAGTTCATCGCCTACAATAAACCACACCGACTTAGGAGATTTCTACAACATAATAATTATATTTAATATTTTAATAATATACACATCGATAATTATCATTAATAAAGTCAGTAATAATAATATTACATTAATAATATTATATTGTATATAACTTTAATTAATACATTCGTATTTAGATTTATACAGGACACAACATTTTGTGTAAAACAACACTTTATGTATTTCAAAAGTGAAGTGTGTACAATTTAATTTAGAAGTGTGTACCAAAATATTTTCTACTTTTTTTTTTAAATGTTTACTTATATTACAATTAAATTTGTATACATTTATGTCAAAAATATTTTTTGTAGTTTATAAATATTTATGCATTAGGAAAAATGTGTTTCAAATTCAAAATAGGATATAAGAATTTACACAAACAAGTTTTAATAAGTTAAATAAATAAATGCATTTATCTACACGCTTAAAAATAGAGAGTAGGTACAGTGATATTTTAGAATATTTGTTTATTCGTTATTACTAGAGTTTTATGTTAGTGTTATTAAGACACTAATAAAGTTATAAGTTATGACTTTATGAGTTTCTTATGACGATAGGATGGGTAAAAAAGTAAAAAGGTAAATTTGAATTCACTATCAAAAATAGATTTTTAGATAGTCAATCAAATAGTTCTCATAAGGAAAGGAAAATATATAATATCTATAATTCTTCCATTATAATAACTCATAGGTCAAATTTAGAGAACAAAGTTTTATTTTAAATTATTTTTATAATTTAATATAAATGTACAAAGTTAGATAGTTATGTATATCATACAATAATTATTTCATAATATTTATATTTATTTCCACCATAAAATACGAAAAAATATTTTTATTTGTTATATCAGATATAGAATATAATTTATTATTTACATATTCATTTCCACGTTTTATAACCTATATAATGTTTCATCAATATTCTATTAATTTTCAAAACATTTTTGGAATAATTGTGTAAAATAATTAATAATTATCTGCTTGTTAATATTTTTAATAACAAAATTTCTACTCTACAAGTTATTTGTGTTCTTTTTTAATTTTACATACGCGTAAATACTTTAAAATACAGAATATTTTCCCATGTCATTAGCTATAATTATGAAACTAACATAGTGGTTTCTAATACTAACAACACTTATAGAAACGTTTAACCTACATTTTTGTCATAATCACGTTATCTTTGTTTTTAGTTGATACATTTTTATAATCTATAATATATATGCTTTATGTGATTTGATAATAAATTAATTTCGTAAATATATAACACCTTCATTGTTAAATTTTCAAAGATTAAAAACTATACTCTACAAATATGGTCGTGATCGAAGAATAATATAAAATAAACACTGTTTATAGTATAATAATTACATGAATACATTGGTTTACTCGTGAACAAAAAAGAAAATGTAACTGGACACAGAATATAGTTTTAAGACAATACAAATGTGCGGAATAAAAGAGCAGGAAAAAACACATTACGTTGATACTTGCCAATTTATTTTCGATCAGTTCCATTTTGATGTTCGACTGGGAAAAATACATCAAAGACAAATTCTTCAAATCTGAATTTTTGGACTACTATTGAAATATTAACCTATTTGCATTACATAATAATGGTCATTGGTCTTTACGGATTGAAAACCATTTAATATCATCAACTGTCTCCATATATCAGGTATTTCGCGTTTAATAATACTGCAATTTCGTAATTGATTCAACAGTCTTGTTCTATTCGTTGCGCGGGCACCTCGAAAAGTAAGAATACGTAATATATTTCGTATATTATTTCAGTAACGGTCTTTATGGATCACTAATGAAATCTATGTAATACATTTCGGAAACGCGAGTGGATTAATGTATCAGTTCCACTACCACGGTTGCACCAAACATTCCTAGCAACCTACAGATGTTCCACGTGTCCGGTCACGGCATCAACTGACGTTATTTTTAGGTGTGAAGTCTAATGAACACGATGCGTAGAATTTGTAATCTTTAAACAACATTGAGTTTGCCAGATTATTGCCAATTATTTTTATCAGAATACTCAGCGCACGTCATTGCGAATAATAACAGGTAATATCATTGACATTACGTGTAATACGGATCCCACTAGAATTGTGTCCAATGATTGTCCTATGCCGTATGATGTAATGTTGATTTTACGTTACATTACCAACTTAAATAGCACGTTAACCGCCATGTAAACGCCGGTAGCTGAACGACAATGTTCAAATTCCAAAATGTTATGTTCATCTGCCTCCATTGTAGATCATTAATACTACGCTACATGATCGCTGGCGACTATGAATTCATATTTGTATAAACGCTTATAGTTTTGATGACGCTACAATAGTAAGTTTTTTGATATAACCATGCTGTAGAGAAGAATATGAAAATTTTTTGGTTTTAAAAAACACAACATTTTGTTAATTTAAATTTATGAAAATATTTAATGAAACTGACAAATAATATTTATAAATACTTTTATATATACTTAGTATATTACTTACAGAGCTGTAATGAAAAACGTAGCCCTGGGCTAATTTATTTTTGGGTACCCTAAATTTACAAAAAAAGTATTTTTATAATAATATGTCAATTGGTATTTATTAGTTAGACAAGAAAAATATTTTTCTCAGAAAGCAAAATTACATTATATAGTAAATTTATTAAAAAAATACATTTTAATTAAGTGTTAAAATATAAAATATATGTGAATAACACAAAAATATATACTAATTATTATTTAAAATATTTTTTTCTAGATTTACTTGATGAAAAAGTTTCTAAAACGTTATCAAATGAGAGTTTATTACATATGTCATTTTCAATTGATATACCAATTGTTAATGCGTTCAACCTATCTTCTATCTGTGTAGATCTGAGTCGATTTTTAATTAGAATCAACTTTGAAAATGAACGTTCTGCTTCACAATTTGTCAACGGTATTGTCAGGTATAATCTCAATGCAATATATACATTTGGAAAAACATCAATAAATTGTCGTTCATAAAGAAGTTTTGCCATAGTATCGCAATTGTCAATATCTGAAGGAATAGTTTTGATATAATGATAAAAATGAGAAATTTCTGTTTTCAAGTTATCATCGAGATCATTATGGGACAACTGAATACAGTTATTTAATTAATCAATGTCTGGTTCATTGTCAATTTTAAAGTTAATTAAAAATTTTAATTGAGAAAGAAAAAGTTCATAATAATTTAATCTTCTGTCAAGTTCAGAAATCAATTTATCTATAACAACCAAGAAAGTATCGACTTCAAACTTTTTTTTCCCACTTAAAATAGTTTGATTTTCACATCGTCTTTGTTGTCTTTTACCAACGTTTTCACAGTTTTCGATAATTTTCGCACTTACAGTTTAAGTCAAATCATCATATTTTCATAATTATTTCTTTCGTGAATTATAAATTGTCGTAAAGAACGAATTAGATCACAACCAGTCAATAAATTTAAGCCAGATTTCTGTAACTTTTCACTAACTTTATTATATCTTTCTAAAATAGTTTGCCACAAAACACACATAAAAGCTTTCTCAAATTTAAGACATTTTTTCATTATTGATTTTGCTTCTCTTCTTATATCAAGTTTTTCTTCGATATCATTATTTATGTTTGAAACAAGAATAGTATTATAATTTATAAATAATGCTCTCACAGATTCAAAATGACAATACCACCTAGTTTGACTCAAAATTTTAAGATGAAGTAGTTTTTGATTAACATTTGGACTCAAATGCGTTGTTAAAACGGTCCAGTCTCGAGGTGAAGATGAAAAAAAATTATACAGTTTTTGCAAGTATGAAAAAAATGACATGCTTCTTGACATGATTCAGTAGCACTGACACCAATTAAATGTAGTGAGTGACCTGCACAAGGAATAAATTGAGCAAATTAATTTTTTCGTTCAATATGAGCTTGTAACCTTTCATATTTTCCAGACATATTTGCGGCGTTATCAAATGAGTGTCCACGGCAATTTTCTAAAGTTAAATTATGTTCAATTAAAAAATTATTGACGACATCAAGAAGCGATTTTCCTTTATGACTGTTAATTGGAATAAAATGTACAAATTGTTCTTTAACTTCACCCAAATATACATATCTTAAAACAATTTATAATTGATCAATATGTGAACAATCTGGTGTAGAATCTACAATTAATGAATAATATTTAGCGATATGTATTTGTTCAATAATTGTTTTTAATACTTTTTTGTCCATAAATTGAATAAGTTCTTCGCAAATAGTTATTGATAAATAAGAAGGATTTCCTGTTCTTTGATTACCGTATTTCAATATGTGTTCTTTTAAACATGAGTCAAATTGAGATATAAGTTCTAAGATTCCTAAATAATAACTATTACAGTAGATTCTTAATATGTCGAACGTCGCTATCTCGAATTTTTCGTTATCTCGAACTACTTTGGATTTCCTTGAAAATTACTATTACACTTAATAGTGTTTTTCTCTCGATAACTCGATAAAAAATGAATCGTTTTTCGTTATCTCGAGTTCACAAATAATATTTTTATTACGGTTATAACAGGAATTGTGCAGTACTTTAGTGCAGTATATTGTATACATCGTGCAGTATAGCGATGGTGATTTAGATTAAACTTATGTTTAAACATGCTTTAAAAACACTGAGGAATTTTGTTGATTCAACTACAGGTATGGAAGATAAGTCTTTTTCTGCATTATCTAATTTGAAAGACGTCGTGACAGAAAGAAGTAATATTAAGCAAACTTTAATGATGGATTCTTTTTAAAAAAAATAATTTATTCAGTCATTTCAGTATTTTAAGTATTCAAATTATGTATTTTAGGCATTCATATTATTTATTATTCATATATATTATACAACATACATTTATATTATTTTTTATATTTTTTAATAAAACTCGGTACCTTGAAGTTTTCGATATTTCGAAGTTCTTTTTGTTTCCCTTGAGATTCAACATAACGAGAATATACTGTATTAGGAACTCCAAAAACTTCATTGACACCTCTAAAATTTAAGCTCCGTTCACATACAAATTTTACAACGGCTATTACTCGTTTTTAAACTTCAATTCAATAGGTGGTTTCAGTTCTCATATGATTCAGCAAATTTTTATCAACACGAAAATTATAATTTTGATAAATTAACCACGAACTGACTGCATTTTTATGTTCTATACTGTTTTCGTGACTAGATATTAATTCATCATCATGTTTTCAATCATGAAAACTTAATTTAGAAAATGAAGACTTAAATTTACTATCCAATGAAAATAATTTGCATGGAACATAGAAAACTGTTTTAACTGATTCCGAGTATATTAATCAAGAAGAATGAATTGTTACAACATTACTTTTGGCGTCATTTTCTGGTTTGAGGAATTTTAAAATTGTTGGATGATTTTTATTTCAGTTTCTATGAGTTGTTTTAATTTCCGTTTTTCCACGTCAGAAAGATACTTTCTTGGAGACATTGGATTTCATAAAATTATTTTTAAATTATTAAACAATTAACAGATATTTTAAAATAAATGTATATAATGACAAAACTAACGTTGTGTTACTCAAATGAAAAAATACGTGAATACGTGAAAAGAGTGTAAATACCTAAGAATGTCATCCTGAACTTTTTTTTTTGTGGGTGTTTTATTGGCGTGTAGATTATAATGGTTCCGAGAAGTAAAATTCGACAACCTATCTATTTATATATATATATATATATATATATATACACAAATTATGTATTCCCATGGTCACGGAATTACGTAATTACGGTTTATCGTATAAAACAGATGCATCCGTCAGAATTCCATAGTACAGTAAGTTTATTGATAAGTGTTAATCATTTTTTAAAGAGTTTTGGTTTTGGTTTTTAAAAATGCCAGAAATTAGATGTACAAGCTCGAATCGCAGAACTCGGAATTCTGTGAGTCAAAGATATAGAAGAGAAAATTAAACTGACGAGCAACGCGAAGCGCGAAATGAAGTTGAACGGAACCGATGGAAACGAAATCAATAACCAAGAAATGTAGCGTTTAACCCCCAGCTGCATTAAATTATAACGTGGAAATTGATTATATTTGCTAAATCGTTGCTATTGGACCAATGAACGTTGTGTACAAATATTGCAAAGCATTTAAATTTAAAAATGAAGCTTCTGGATTGTGTTGCGCGAGTGGTCAAGTCAAATTGACGCCATTGGTACCGCTAATAGAGCCACTACATTTATTGGTTTCCAGAAATGGGCAGGATTATAAACTGGTTGACTTCGATTTTTTCTTTAATATTCTATCAGACCATAAGCACCATTATTCTAATTTTTAATTGTTACCTTTATTTAGGTTTATATTAGTATTAATTTATATTGTACACCACTCTTAAGTTATCATTATTTATTGTTTATTTATTTATTTTTTTTATTTAAATTTGTTTACGCTCGCGAGGGCCAAAGTACAGAAATAGTATTAAGAACTAACAAACAAATGAAACAATTATAACACATTTTACACAATATATTATTAATTTACAGTACGGATACGTAATAAATTGATATTATCAATAAAAAAATTGAAATTACTTAGTTCATTGCAGAATCTAAGCATACGATGAAGAGGGCTATTTAGAACAAAATTATTTTTATGGAACTCTAAAGAAAATAGGTTATGATTCCGTGTGTTTATACTTGGTACTCTGATTACAATTTTTCCCAATAACTTTGGACAATCAATCATACCATTAAGCATTTTAAAAATTAATGAAACATCTATGAATTTTACGTCGAGCTTGTAGTGAGACCAAGTTAAACCGTTTTTCTACATCAGTTATAGAACAACCAGACATATTAATTTTATAAGCAACTAGCTTCTGTGTGCCTCGCTGAGGGTGTAATTCGCTTAATTATTATTAATAGAAATATTAATTAATTAATAATAATTAATTATTAAAAAGTCAAAACATTTTTATGCAGAATTACAATATACCACGGTTACGAATCGTGTGATAATTACTACTTTTGATAACACGTACGGGTGGAAAACTGAGACGCCTTCGGCGTCAACAGCGTTCGCTATCTAGCTGTCACACTGTTTGCACAATTTTTTTTTTTTTTAATATTTTGTATTCTTCAAAAAAGTCCACAATGAGTAAGAATTGTTATTTGTAATACTTTACTGTAGAAAATTGAAATCATAATATTGAATGTAACCGTTAAGGGTACCTACATTGTATAATTTATTTAAAGAGCACTAACAATTGTATTTTATTGTAAAAAAGTTTATATATCAACCTAATCGTTTCATTATTAGTACTACAGTACCATATTCTCAATTGACATGTGTCAAACATATATAACCATGTAAAAAAGTAAAACAATCAAACAGCAGAGGGCAATAATAATTATTGAATAGATGGAATAGAATTAAAAAGAGTATTAATATACATATAGATCTTGATATTTCAATTATAGAATAAAATATCTCCTTATGATTATAAAATTATTATAAGAGTCTTCTGCTGTAATAAACCAATAGCATATTGAAGGGAATAAAAGTAAAACATTTTAATATGATTTAAAAATGTATTGCTTTTTAAAAGTTTGGCACAATCAAAAAGTGTATAATATTTAAACATAATTTAATGTTAAGGTACAAATAAAAATATAATACATAAGTAATCCATAAAAGAATACATGAAGACAACGTATAACAATATAAATATTTTATGAAAGAATGTGGAAGTTTCTCATAATCAGAGAATATAAGTAAAGTTTACAGAAGAGAAATACATATAAAAATATAATACATAAAAGAATATATGAAGATAATGTACAACAATATAAATAATTTATGAAAGACAGAACACAGAAGTTTCTCATAATCAGAGAATATAAGTAAAGTTTACAGAAGAGAAATACATATAAAAATAAATATAACATAACAAACATAACAAAAAATATTTACAGAATCTCACGGTACACCACATTCTTCGTAACTCCATTGGCATCGGTCGGTATATAAACTTTGACGGATTCAGCGTTTCTCACCCTGGAGAACGCCACATACAACTGTCCGTGGCTGAACACGGGAGAAGGCAGATATATTCCAACGCGGTCGAATGTCTGGCCTTGAGACTTGTTGATGGTCACCGAAAAAGCCAATCGAACTGGGAACTGCATTCGCCGCAACTTGAAGGGTAAGCCGTCAGCTTCGGTAGTGGTCAGCGGAATCCTGGGAATTATGATGTCATCGTCGTGCTCGGTAGCGTTGAGCAGCCTAGCTCTGAAATTCAAACGTCGAAGCTCGACAATTACCATTCTCGTACCGTTGCAAAGTCCTCTTTTGGCGTCCAGGTTTCTGAGCAGCATGACGACAGCGCCCACCTTGAGAGCCAGGTCGTGAAGAGGGAGTCCCGTGGGGTTTAGCGAATGAATGAACTCTATCGGGAAGTCTGCGGCGTCCTCGGGGTCGTCGCACTCTACGGTGTCCGTGCTGATGTAATGCCTGACTTCACCCTCGAGACGATTGCGGAGAATGCCTTCGTTCATCTGACGACAACCCTCGTTGGTAGGGCATAAGATGACCTTGTTCGCAAAGTCGTTGATGTTGGCCAAGTTCATCATTTGCGGGAACACGAAGTCGGCCAATGGAATTTGACACAGGAATCTGCGGGGCACTTGTATCGCGTTCTCGTCGTCGCCGTACCTGTCCACATTACCGTTGCCTAATAGGAGAAGCCACGCTGCAAACTCTCTGTCGCCGTCCGCTCGCATGTTCCGGGTGAGGGAGAACTGTTGCATGACGGGCCACAACTCGTTGGATTTGATGCACGCGCCGACGATGTCACTTCTCGTCCCATGGGAGACGACTGGAAGAATCTGCCTGAAATCACCACCTAAAAGAAAAGGTTTACCTCCAAAAGGAAGATTCGACTGCATGATGTCCTTCAGAAGCCGATCGACAACCGTCAGTTGGAAACCCGGGGACATGGGTGCCTCGTCCCAGACGATGAGCGCAGCGTCTCGAATCCTGTGCGCCATGCGGGACTGCAATCTGATGGTGGAAGTGGACTCGTGCGTGAGCACTCCGAATGGCAAACCGAAGGTGGAGTGCACGGTCCTTCCGCCGTTCAAAAGAGCGGCCGCGATCCCGGTGAACGCCACTGCCAAGACATTACTGTTTCGGCCGCGCAACACGGACATAAGGCACGAGTACAGCATTGTCTTTCCAGTCCCACCTGGACCGTTGACGAAGAACACCTTGGCGCTCGGACGGGGGTCCAACACCGCGGCCATGACGCGATCGTACACAGCCCTCTGATCGACGTTGAGTTGCTGGAGTAACGCATCGCCCCGCTCCGCTTCATCAATAGCGTCGTATATCATCTCTCGTGGTTCTTCTATCACGTCTGGAACAGGCAAACCAAAATCGGCGAGCGACTTACCGTGGGTTCCGAATAATTGGTTCAAGGCGTTGAGACACGCCGCCCTGGCAGCGCCTTCCGGCCGGTTGCGCGAGAAATCCGACATCAGGTGTTCCTCGACGCCGTTGTACAAATCCAATGGGTTGGTCGGCAAACAGTAGACGCAGATTATTGTGAAGAGGGCCCGAACCTGTCGCGGAGTGTCGTGTTGGCAGGCCTCTGCCAGACAGCGACTCCACGCCGTATCGTCTTCGAGCAACCCCAGTGCCATCGCGGCCGCTTCGTAGGTGAGATGAAGCACGCCGTCAACAGTCTTCACGTCGGCGAACGAAACACAGCCCCGCCTATGCACAAGTAACATACGAAGGAAAAACCGATCGCGGTCTAAGGGACTTACGGAATACATTCGACCTATGACTCGGCCTCCAATGTTTCTCATCCTTCTAGTCCAGCGGCATGTAGAAGCGTTCCAGCAATAGTGATTGGGCACTTCGTGGTACAGGTATTGTCGAGCCTCTGGATCCGTAGCGTTCAGGCGGAAGTAAGCGGTAAGGGTGGTGTCTCGGTGTCTCGCTCTTTCGACCTGTTGTATAAGCTCACCGGCCCTGAAAAAAACGTTATGCCTATCCTCCAAGTGTACAGCCAATCGAACGATGACATGGCTCCTGTTCTGCAAATGGAAAGAGAAGAGTCTCCAGATCGCTTCCGGCGCGCTCACGTATCTAGTGTCGATGAACCTCTGAATTTCATCGTTTGCGCAAACCCGAACTGTGGCCACATCGTGGCCTTTGTAGACGTACTTGTACAGGTACATGACGCTTTTAACGGTCGAACACACTTTCACGTTGATATGTGCGTTGTATTTGAGTAGCAAATATGGATTGTACGGCACTACGGAATCGTTAAACAGCTCTCTGTCCCGCACCATAGCTGCGCGGCCGTTGTCTCTTCGTCTGTAGGCAGGATAACCTCCGGCACTCCTGAACTGCGTTTCGTTGTTGAAAGGTTTGGGAAACTCTTTCTGACATTTCCCGTCTACCATGCAGGCGCACGTTGGGTTTTGAATCCCGCAAGGTCCGTGCATCATATTGGTCACCACTATGTCGTACAGTTCTCTCTCAGTGTCCGGGTCGGGTATCTCGGCTCGAATCAGTTTATCTACATCTTCAGCGTCCTTCGGCTTGTACATTTCATGTAAAATCAATAAAATGTGCGCGTGCGGCAATCCCCTCTTTTGGAACTCGACCACGTATACAAAAGCTTCGACCCTGCCGAATATGTGACGCTCGGTTATGTCACGCATGAGATCCTGGAGTTTCAGGTTGAACACCCTGGACACCAAATCCGGTCTGTCAGAAGATGCCACTCTCGGAGGTAGATTCTCCACTATTTCAGGCCACCTAGGGTTACACGTGAAAGTAATGAACAAATCGGGTTTACCAAATTTTCGCACAATCGCCATGGCGTCTTGATAATTTTGTTGCATGCAACGCGGACTGCCTGCGAAGGAAGAGGGCAGTATGACGCGACGGCCAATGGCATGTTGCTGATCCCGCGGAACGTCCTGTACAGCGAGATGATCCATCAGGCCCTGGAAGGATTCGGAGCGCAACTGGTCCTGGTTGTTTCGCAAATATCTCAACCGGCTCGCCTCGACTCTGACATAATGGTCGCACACGTATTGTTGCAACAAAAATCGACCGTTGTGAATGGCACTAAACCGAGCGTTCGGCTCGTTGAGGCCGTCATAACGAACGGCCAAACGATAACACGAATACTCCTTTAGTGAAACGTTTTGATTGACGCGGGTGCGACGCGGTCCTTCGTGCGGCATGTGTGTGGCCCATCCGCTTTCGCCATGGGGAAAGAATAGCGGGTACAGCAAAGGGTCCGTATGACGGCTCGTGGAAGGCATTCGTCGGTGGTTGACGTTGGGATTCGGATTCCTATCGTAAACAACGAAGTCCACGTTTTCCGGAGGGTCGCCGTCGTTACCGACAAACACTGCGGCGATCTCACGCACGGCCGGCTGGTTGCGGCGTCCCGGGTCTCTGGAATCGCGTACGAAATGCATACTCACAGTCCGAGGCGGTCTCGTCGGA
This sequence comes from Sipha maydis, assembly GCA_034509805.1. Taxonomy (NCBI): domain Eukaryota; kingdom Metazoa; phylum Arthropoda; class Insecta; order Hemiptera; family Aphididae; genus Sipha; species Sipha maydis. Next base: position 158,873 of record JASXSY010002003.1, read on the forward strand.
TTTTCCGCCGCAGCCAAAATCTGTTCTCTGTTCCACATCTCCGTCATGTGCATGAACATTCGGGCGTACGGGTTGATCTCTCTCAACATGATGTCCAATCTGTCCAAAAGATCCGGTCTACACGCGGAGTTGACGGGGTTTCGAATGCGGCTCTCGGTCGCCAACCGCGTGTCCACGAAGTACAGTTGACAGAACCGTGGGATGACGTCCGGTCCGGCGGCCGCGTCACTGATCAGGTGATACGTTTGGCCGTGCATGACGAATGTTCTGGGTCCTCGTCCCGGTGGTGCCTGGAAGTCTTGCGTGATCATAGACGCGAACGCCATGGCATTGTTGTACTGACGGACCTCGCTCTGAAAATGCCTGTTCTCCGAGCCGTCTTCGCTGAGCAGTCTCCGCAATGCAAGCGGAACCTCTCCCAACACTCTGTCACCTGTCAACAAAACCTTACCGTCCCTACAACAAATAAAATGTTCACTTACGAAATTTTTCGCGTAGCAGTGAGGACAAACGCGATCCATCGGTCCGATGTGTAAGCGGTCGGGTGCTTGTGCGCCAACTCGGGCGGCGATCAGCTCTTCGACGACTACGATGTTGGCCATCAAATCTTCGTCGACCAGGTCAACGTCGTTCACCGTTACCTCTTCCACCTCGACGATCCCAAGGTCGACATTATTAACAACGTCTTCGATTTCTTCGACCGCTACGTCGACGACAACATAGTTCTGACTGATGTCCATGTCCACTGGGCCGTCGACCATCGCCTGCCCTCCGTCGGCTAAGGCGTTGTACTGAATGGAACCTTCAACATCGATGTTGACATCATCATCACCCGCTACGTTGACTACAACGTAATTTTGACCGATGTCCATGTCCACCGGAATGTCGACGAACGTCTGTCGTTCTTCGCCGCCAACATTGTCCTGTAATAGCAAATTACCTTCGACAACGGCGTGCGGGACCACGTGGACCGCTGCTACTGGTGCATCGGGTAAAACGGCATTTCTCGGTACTGCGTTGCGGTGGAGAACACGTCGAACGGCCGTAAACACGAAGTCGTCACGATCAAAATGTCTCGAACACAGTTTTGACGTCACGAATACTTGGTTTCGATCAATTCCGTAGCGCGAGACAAAATCTAACCATTCGTTCCGAACCGCTTGGTTCATCGTCGGGAATTTATGAAGGGAAATGCCAACGCGGCGGACAGGTCCACATACGACACACGTGGGTGCCATCACAAAAAAAAAATTTGAAACTAAAAAAAAATTAGAATTCGACACAAAAAAAAAAAAACCGACAATCTAAACTGAAAAGTTCCAATTGACGGCACAGCAATATAGCATTCGAAATGTAATAGAATACAATCAAATGACAGCGCAATAAAAGCGGAAGTACATCCAAGTGCTACGACGTTCATTGAAGCACAGACAAATCTTTTGTCTATGCCACAGACGGCTACGTGCAACGGGAAAACCCACAATTCCTAACGGACCGGATGGCGTCGTCCGACGGTGTAGCCAACACTCGCATAATTCGACAGTTTAGCCAACACTCGCGACGTACATGCAAACAAACGTCACAATTTAATATATATACAGCACTATACAAACATTTTTCAATATATTAATTGTTTGAAACTTGTATGTTATAAAAATTCATATTAAACAACATTGAGTATAGTGTATGAATAAAAACACACTATACATATTAATGACACAGTGTACAACATAGTCATTGTAAAACATACAACAAAATATTAAACTTACTGGGCTTTTTTGTTTTCATTTAATTTTATCCAAGTGCGAGGACATATACACCATAATACTCTTCTACTATAACCGAAAAAACAAAAATTCCATATATTATATAAGTTAAAAAATGTAATACTCACCATGTCTTCTTTTTATATCTTAATATATTATCATTAAAGTGAATCACATTGAATTGTTCTTTTGCAGTAAACTAAAAATATTGACAAATGCTATAAGATTCCTACAGTTGAAAAAAATAAATCAATAAATGTATTAATAACCAAGCAATTTTGGTGAATCAGTAAACCTACTTATGTTAAAGCCAGTGGCGCAACTTGATAATAAGGGGCCCATGTGCAAATTTCTGGACCAGGGCCCTTACCTAATAGTAAAAATGAAAAACAGTCACACGTTGTTACCTTTTAATATATTTTTTAGAAAATATCGTTTTCTTTTATATCATGGTTAATGTAATTTATTGTAATTAATGTATTTAATACTATAGGAATAATATAGTAGGAATATCGTATATGAGATTTTTAATCTAGGGGCCCCTCAACACCGGGGGCCCCTGTGAATTGCACACCCAACACTCCCGATAATTGCGCCACTGGTTAAAGCTTAGTTGAATGAAAAAATTAAAAAAATGTAATACATACCATGTTTTCATATTTTTATATGTGTAATATGTAATTTATTGTATCTTTACCATAAATAGCATTGAATAATTCCTTTCCAGTCCACAAAATATAATGAAAACACCTTACAGCTATACATTAAAGTTATATATTATTAGTTCCTTTTCCTGTAACAAACCAATAGCATATAGAATGGAATAAATAATAAATTTTAATATGGTTTGAAAACACATAAAGTATTAATATGCATAAAGATCATGATATTTCAACTTTAGAATAAAAATCTCTATATGATAAACCAGATAAAACGTCTTTGAACTTTTTCTATTTTATCTATAAGGCCTATTTGGTTTATATTCCATACAGTCGAACCAAACTATAATCCAGAACGGTCTGGATTTTTAAACTCGTTACAATTTCTTTTAATTTAGTCTAAATTTCTAAAAACTTTAGAACAAATTGACTCCATATGATTGTTAAAAGTTAGGTTAGAAGATAGTATAATACCCAAATCTTTTATATTTTTGACAACTTCTAACTCTTCATTTTCTATAACATATCTGTTAGCTAAAGGATTACGAGTATGGTAAAACGATATTTGCTTACACTTACTAGCATTAACTTTTAATCCGTTTTCCCCACACCATTTCATAAATTTATCCAGGTCTTTTTGCAGTTTATAACAATCATCCATAGATTTAATTACTTTAAACAACTTTAAATCATTCGCAAACATTAAAAATTTTCTTTGTTTGAAAATAGTGACTAAATCATTAATAAGTATTAAAAAAAGAACAGGGGATAAATTACTTCCTTGCGGTGAACCGGAGCTGACAGATATAGGATCAGATAACACATTACATATTTTGACTAATTGAGTTCGGTTGGTTAAGTACGAGGTTATCCATTTTACTATTTTACCACTGATCGCTATACTACTTAACATATTTATCAACAATTTATGATCAACCGTATCAAAGGCTTTCTTTATATCGGTATAAATAGCATCAACTTGAAAACCCTTTGATACGTTATCAACTAAATACTGGTAGAATAATATCAAATTAGTTTCAATAGATTTGTTTTTAGTAAAACCATGTTGTTCTTCAATTAAATTTTGTTTTAGCGTAGAAGTTAATATTGGTTCAACCATTTTTCCGAATAGTTTAGGGAGAGAACTTAATTTACACACTGGATGATAATTTGAAATCGAAGAACGATTACCTGATTTCCATATTGGGGACACGTAGCTAACTTTTCAAACCATAGGGAAAATACCAACGTTTAAAGACCAATTGAAAATTTTAGAAATTGGATAAGTTAATGCATAATGACAGTTTTTAATAAATATAGCTGGAACCATATCTGGCCCAGGTATCGTATCGTTTTTTAACTCTCCAAGCGCTTTAACATGGTCAGTGTAATAATAAAGATGACTCGATGGTGGGATATAACAGATTCCAATTACTAATTTATCAGTTGCATTAAATTTTACCTGCATAAACAAATGTACGATAGCGTCGATAAAGATTGGTATACGTGAAGTTTGGTACTTTTTTCGTATACAAACTGCAACTCCACCACCTCTATTACATTTACTTATAACCGGATTTCTATCTACTCGATATATAGTAAAATCGTCAAAACCCATTTCACTATCAGTAATGTCACTGTGTAACCAAGTCTCGACTAGCCCAAAATAATCATAGTTTAAGTGAGGAATATTACAATGGAGTGTATTTAATTTTGTTCTTATCCCTCTTACATTTTGGTAATTTCTTTTAAACTCTATTAAAACATTATCATTTTTATTTACAGTATTATTAAAATTATTAGACAAAATATTATTACTTAAATTAACATGGTTTATATTACTCGCGGGTGAAATTAGTTTTTTGGACAGATCATAGAATTTCCGTTGTTGTACTTTATAATAATATTTGGTTCATCGTGACTTCAGCAATGGGACAGCTCATCTCTCAGCTTTTTCATATGAGCGCGCTGGATCAACGTCGAATCTGCACTTGCTCATACTCGACTCCATTTTTCACACTTTTTAAGTTTTGTTTTGAATTTTAATATTTATAAACGCTATATGTATCGTCTAGCTCTACCAAAAGTGGGCGGTTTTTCAATGAATCTTTTCCAATCCATTTCGCAGTATGTATTGATACTTGAAGCCCTAAGACTGTTATGAGTTCATTAGTTGTCTCATGCGCCGCTTGAGTATTTGTAGACTCAGGATTATCGATATTAAAGAATATTACATTTTTGACCCTACGGAGTCTATCCTGAGTTTCTTGAACCAGGTCCGTTGGGTTACTAATTTGAGTAATATTAGACGATGACTCAAGTAACAGTACCTTGTCACGCAGTGTATTTATTTCTTCACGTAATAAATTATTTTTGGACTTTAAGTCAGACAAAGAAGTAGACAAATTGTCGATAGAGCTTTTAATCGAAGACAAGTTTTTATCATAACTATCTAACTTGGTAGTCAACGATGAAATTTTAGTATCTGTCGCAGCAGCAGATTTTTTATCATGTTAGCCAGATCACTCAGTGATAGTTCCGTGCGATTTGATATAGACGGAGCTTTATTAATCGGTGTATCTGGTTTGTTTGGTGGCATGATTATAATAACAGTAATTACAAAGAAAAACACAGGCGTACGTAGAGAAGAATAAAGTAAATAATGAGCAAAATTAGATATTTAGGCAAATTAAACACGCACTAATACACGGAGCGACGTGCTTTATCGATGAACTTTGTAGTTGTCCATAAGGGAACGACGCACACGAAAAATGCGTCTGACCGCACGGTCGACTGTACTGTTAGTGTTATTTAGTCTTATATTAGTCTCAGTATTATATTGTACACTACTCTTAAGCCTATCGGGCGTTAATTCAATAAATAAATAAATAAATAAATGACAAGGGAAAGCCAACAATAGTTAAAGTGAATCAGTTGGAAATCGAAGTTGATAATCGTTGGGTTGTTCTTTTTTCTCCACTACTCTCCAAAACATTTAAAGCACACATAAATGTTGAATATTGCCAATCCGTAATATCGATAAAATATATTTGCAAGTACGTAAAAAAAGGTAGTAACATGGCTGTGTTCAGAGTTGCTGCTGAAAATTCAAATTATGAGATCACTCATTTCAAATGGGACGCTATGTAGCTAAGCAGTAGTAATGAAGATATGTGGCGTATTTTTTCGTTTCCAATACATGAAAGACACCTCACTGTAGTTCACTTGGCCGTATATCTGAAAAATGGTTAAAAGGTTTACTTCACAATGGAAAACGTATTACAATAAGTTGAGAGGCCGCTATCCACGACATGGACCAGCTTCTTTGAAATGTGCCAGAATAATGACTTTGCTAGAACATTGCTTTATTCCGAAATGCCACGATATTATACCTGGAATTCATTGTTAAAGAAATTTCAACGACGGAAACAAGGACAGTCAGTTCCAAGGTAACCTCAAGCATTTTCCACCGTTGCACTAGGACGTCTTTACACAGTCTATCTCAGCCAAGACGAGTGTTTTTATTTGTGTTTACTATTAGTCAATGTTCGTAGTCCAACATTATTTCAGCATTTGTGAACTGTTGATGGTGTATTGTGCGGCACATACAGAGAAGCCTGCCAATGTTTGGGATTGCTAGAGAATGACCACACTCTCAAAGATGCTGTGATTTTATCAAATTCTAAACAAATACAAACATTGTTTTCCATAATTTTGTCTACAAGCTTCCCATCAACACCGATTGATTTATGGAACAAATATAAAAATCACATGGCCGAAAATATATTACATCAGAAATGTCTTAGAACATCAATTGCAAATTTGCAAATTAACGAAGAAATGTACAACGAAGCATTAATTTTAATTGAAGACATTGTTACGGGACGTCGGGATTCCCGACGTCCGTACCTAATATGAAATACACAAATGTATTCTTTAAAAACAATTTATTGGATACATTTATAAATATATATACAGATCATATACGGGGGGGGGGGGGGTCCGGGCCGTACGGCTGGCTTGAACATGCGGCCGTAACGGGCGGTATCGGACCTGTGCAGGTGCGACGGGGGAGGAATTGGAACACGGTTGGTTACAAGCTTGAGCAAACGTGAATATCGACCGTGAACACTTTGCCGGTGAAGCTCGAACAAGCGCACCGGAAAGGTTTTATCGGTTATTGGCCCTAAGAAGGGCCGTTTTAGATTCGTTATACGAATAAATCTGGCGTTGATTTCCCGCTGGTCGTGTACGTATTCGTCGTCGCCGATGTTCGTTGCTGCGGCCGGTCGTACTCGTTCGTTGGTGTCGCCGGTCGTGCTCGTTCGTCGTTCGTCGTCGTCGCTGCCGCCGATGTTCATCGTCGTCGTCGTTACTATCGCCGGTTACAAGTTGCTTTCGCTGCTGCCGATGTCCGTAGCGGTTGTCGATCGTCGTTGATACTTGTCCGTCGTCGCCGTCAATGCCCGTTACTGTCGTCGGTCGTCGGTCGTTGTTGCTGTTCTCCAAGTCTTCTGCCTTCCCTATAGTTGTTAGTAGTTGAGAAGATGTGAATGGAGTGTCGATGCTTTGCTTTATCGTGGGCGGCTATTGCCTGATAAAGAGTTCCAGGCTATGCCTTTTTCTCTTTCTGTTTTTTGTGAGTCGTGAAGATGAATGATTGGTTTTTAATTAATTTGAGAAGGTTAACGTTCTATTATTAGAGAATTTATTATTATTTTCTGGTTTTCGTGCTATTTGTTGAAGATGCGGGAATTTAGATATTGAAGTTTTGTGTAGTAATATTTTTGTTGATAGTTTGGCTTCTTGAAGTAACGAGTATGTACCGGTGGACGTTTTGAGGTTTTCATTGGACGTTAAGTAATGAGCTCCGGTGATGGTTCTTAGACATATATTTTGTACAGCTTCAATTTTGTTCCAGCTGCTCTTGCTCAGAAACGGTCTCCATGCTGCTGCTCCGTAGGTAAGGATTGTTTTTATGTATATCTTCATTATGGTTATTCTACTAGGTATTGGTATTTTGCTGTTCTGGTTTAGTATTGGATATAGAGCTGCACGTATCCTTTTTGATTTTTTGACGATTTCGTAGGTGTTGCTTTTCAAACTTAGGTTTTTGTCTATGATGACTCCTAGATATTTTGCTTGCTTTGACCAGTTAATGTTTACGTTATGGATCTTGAGTTTCCTTTTTGGGTTGCTGTGTTTGTTCCCGTACATAACTGCCACTGTTTTGGAAACATTTAGTTTCAATCTTCATTTAGTTAGCCAATCGGTTGTGAGTTGGATTTGTTTTTGGATTCTATGGGTAGCGAAGGATGGACTTTTGGCTGTCGAGTAGAACATCGTGTCGTCCGCAAAGAGTGCTAACTTGATAAGTGGGGCAGTTGGTACGTCATTGATGTAGAGGCTGTAGAGGATTGGAGAGAGACAGGATCCTTGCGGTACTCCGGCTCGGATCTCTTTTGAGTTTGATGCGTGGTCTTCGATTTTGACTGTGAAGGTTCTGTTGGTCAGGAATGATTGAATTAGTTTTACTAGCATAATGTGAGCTCCGGTTATTCTTAATTTGTGCAGTAGTCCTTCTGTCCATACGCGATCGAATGCTTTTTCCATGTCAAGGAAGATTGCAGCTGTATGTTCTCCGTTATTTTGCTGATTGCTAGATCGTCCATTAGTGTTATTAATTGTGTTGTTGTGGAGTGGCCAGATCGGAAAGCGTGTTGTTCTTTTCTTGGTTGTATGTGTCTCTTAAGTCTTTGTAGTATTAGTTTCTCAAAAATCTTGGACATGGTGTTGAGTAGAGATATTGGTCTATAGTTCTCTGGTTTTAGATGATTTTTTCCCGGTTTGGGTATCATCACTATAACTGCTTTTTTCCATTTTGTTGGGAAGTATGCTTTCCTGATGCATGCTGTGTATATGTTTGCTAGTAGAACAATTCCTAGTTTTGATAGGTGCTTGATTGGATATCTTGTCTTCTCCTGGGGCTTTTCCAGAGGGTAGTCTTTTTATTAATTACCAATTCAACCATTGGGTTGATGTAATCGTTGGATGTTGTTTTGTCGGTTAGGATTTCACTAATAGATCCCGTTACTTCTCTTTTGTCTTCACCCTTGTTGTTTGTAAATTGAGATTCCATTGTGACGGCGAAGAGCTCTAACTTCCCCTCTTTATCGTAGACAGGTGTTCCTTCGGGTGTTTCTAGTGGGTGAACGGGTGGTGATCTGTGTATGAGAGCACGGTTAATCTTGTAGATTGATTTGTCTTCGAACTTTAGTGTGCTTGTAAACTTTTCCCATTCTTTTTGCCTGTGTTGTTCTAATCGTTCTTTTACATGTGATGTTTGTTTGTTATATAGAGTCTTGATTTTTGGGTCTCTGTTTTTTTGCCATTCTTTCCTCAATTCTCTTTTGGTTCTGATTTCTAGTTGTATCTCGTCCGATATTCCCCTTTTTGTGTGTAGATGGTCAATCTGGTAGGAGCATTTTTCTAGTTCGGTTTATATGTCTGTTGTTAGTTTGTCAATGTGGTAGTCGATTTCATGGGTTTCTGTGATTGTGTTATTTTTGATTAGGACTGCCATGTTTTCTTCGAACCTTTTCCAGTTAGTTCTTCTTTTTGATCTGGGTGGTCCTCTAGTTGTAGGTCCTTCGTTGATGTATAACGTTTGAGGGTTATGGTCGGATGTTCAGTCATTGTTATTGATCTGGTAGTATTTCAGTGGTGACAGATTGGTGATTGCTATGTCTAGGACGTCTGGCTGATGCTTGGTGGTGTATGGGTATCTGGTGGGTGTTGAGGAAGCTACCACTGAGAATTTGATGTATTTTTCTTGGTGTGTGTTGAGTGTTTGTCCAGCCATGTTGGTTTGTTTGCTGTTCCAGTTGATATGTTTTGCGTTTAAATCTCCCGCAATTATGTATGGACCTTTGTGGCTGGTTAAGGTGGTTAAGTCTTCAGGATCGAGAGGAATGATTGGGCTCTTATATACTGAGGATATAAGAGCTGTATTGTTTCCAATTTTGATTTGGATTGTTGTGTTTTCTAGCTTGGTGTTGATTTTGATTTGGTTGTGGATGATTTTTCTGTGCACTAGTATCGCCGTTCCTCCGCTCACAGGTTTCCCCTTTTATTGAGCGCGGTCTGTACGATACGTGTGGAAGTTTGGTATCTGCAATTTGTGGTTGGAGCTTAATCTGAGTTCTTGGAGTAATACTATATGGATGTTGTGATGCTGTATAAAGTTAATAAGTTCAGTTGGTTTGTTTGCAAATCCATTGCAGTTCCAATACATTATTCGTAGGTCATCCATCTTGGTTAGTGAACTCGCTTATGATACTTATGACCGTTTTTAAGACCATATCCTTTGTTTCCTGGTCTTTGCATGATTGGATTGTGGTTAGAAGTTGTTGTATTATCAAGAGTATTTTATTAGCTGAAAGCGTAGGTGTCTCATGGTTTTTGGCTTGGTCTGATTTTGTGATGTCTGCGTATGTTGTTGTTAATTTGCTGAGTAGTTGTGTAGTTTTGATGTTTTCATTGTTTTGAGTGGCTTTTTCACAGATTTGTTCTTTTTTATCTTGGATGATTTTGTTGTAATATGGACAGCCTCTATAGTTGGCGGTGTGTTCACCACCACAATTGCAGCATTTTGCTTTTTCTTCCTTCGGCTTGGTGCAGTCTCTGGTCGTGTGGTCTCCACCACATTTAACGCACCGTGGTGGGTGGCCGCAGTTTGACGATGAGTGTCCAAAGCGTTGGCAGGCGAAGCACTGTGCTGGACTAGTGGTTTTATAAGCTTCGATTTTGACTTTTACATAAAATAGGTCTTGAAGTTGGAAGATTTCTTTGGCCTTTTGTGGGTTTTGGAGCGAGATCAAAAACACTGGTGTCTTTTTTCCATCCTTGGTGAACTGTTTCACCAAATTTGGTTCAAATCCTAGGTTTTGGATTTCCTCCTTGACTTCTTCTTCAGGTATTTCACGCGGGATTCCTTTGATGATTACTCTTAATGATTTTTGATTTGGCATGGCGAAGGTGTGGAAGGACACTATTTCTTTGTTCATGGTGAGAAATTGTTGTGTCGGACTGTAGGAGTTTTCATCAGGGCAGGATATTTGGATTTGTCCTTCGATTGCGGTAATTTTCGCAGTCACGTCATGTAAGCCAGGAGTTGAAAATAACTTTTTGGCTAGTGTCCTCCATGGATTGGTTGGGTTAGTTTGTATCATAATTGGTGGCATTCTTATTGATCGTTGAGCGATGGTCTCAGAATCACCGGTATCTGAAGTTGATTCCGAAATGAAGGATTCACCCGATATTGATTCACTGGATAGTGTCGATGCTCTGAAAGTTGACCGGTATATATACCCAATCAGGCATCGACGCTTCGTTCTCATTGGTCCAAATCTTATCTCCGTGTTGACGGTGTAAAACGACACTGTTCGATAATTAACTGACTGTTTCCGTGTCGTTTTACATCGTTACCTTGTTATTGTCTTTGTCCAGTTAGTGGCCCTGAAAAGGGCCGTTTTACTTAGATCGTGTGCTCCGTTACAACATGTGCATAATGCTTATTAATAAAGGATTAATACAACTAGGAATGGCAACGCCCAATTGCCCAATGCACGACGCATTTTTAATCAAGAGTTGAGACGCTAAATCCAACATGATTTCGAGACATTAAAAGAAACTGTTCTAAAAAAACGTTCTCCTTTTAAACGAGCAACAAAAATATGCCTGCAATACGCTTATGAAAGTAGTGAAAGATGGAACTGGCAGATTTTTTTTCTTAATTGCTCCCGGTGAGACTGGGAAAACGTTTTTAATATCATTGGTTTTGGCAACGATTCGATCGCAAAATGGTATCGCACTTGCACTTGCTTTGTTAGGTATTGCAGCTATGATGGGGGAGGCGGTCGAACAGCTCATTCCGTACTCAAGTTGCCATTGAACATGCAAATAAATGAAATACCAACTTGCAACTTTTCTAGAAATTCTGCGATGGCCAAAGTGTTGCAGCAGAGCAAATTAATAGTTTGCGATGAGCGCACGACGGCATACAAAAAAATCTTTGGAAGCATTAGACCACACGTTACAAGATTTACGAAAGAACTAAAACCGGTTTGTTGTTGCAACGATTGTATTGGCAGGTGATTTTCGCCTACTATTAGTAACACCACGATTAACCCCAATCGACGAACTTAACACGTGTTTAAAGACATCCATTTTATAGATAGACGTTAAAACGCTCAAATTAAATATGAACATGCGAGTCCAATCGCAGAAAGACCAATCTGAAGAAGTTTTTTCCAAACAATTGCTGAATATTGATAATGGCAAAATACCTATTGACTCATCGTGTGGATATATCGTGTTTCCTACCATTTTTTGTCAATTTATTGAAACTAAGATCTCATCGAGAAGTTTTTCCCAAACATTGCTCAAAATTATAAATATCTTGTATGCTTGAGCGAAAGAGTTTTATTGACTATAAATAACGTTGATATGAACGAAATTATTTTCAGATTCAAAATAAGATAGTTCGCGAATTAATGACGTACACATCGATTGATTTCGTTACTAACCAAGATGATGTTGTCAACTCCTCAATGGAGTTTTTAAATTCACTGGAATTGCCTGGATCTCCACTTCATAAACTGCAATTTAAAATCGGATCGGTAATCATTATGTTCCAGAATATAAACCAGCCACGTCTTTGTAATTGTACCTGACTTGCGGTGAAGAAATTAACGAACAACATCGTCAAAGCCACAATTTTGAAAGGGTAGAACGAAGGTTAGAAGACGTTTTGATTCCACGGATTCCTTTGATTCTGAACAACATGCTATTCGACTTTAAACGATTGAATTTCCAGTGCAGCTAGCATTTGTAATGTCGATAAATAAATCACAAGGGTAGTCGCCAATTATTTGTGACACCAATCTTGAAAATCCATGTTTTTCAGATTGCCAGTTATATGTCGTCTGTTCCCGTGTCGGAATACCAACAAAATTATTTACATAGACGCAAGAAAAAAAAACTAAGATAATAACTTTTCAGTTTTCATTTTTAAAGTCACTCAAAAAATTGCTTATATGGAAAAGAGTTTTTTTTTTATCTGATCATAATAAGTACTAATATTATTGTTAGACATCAGACGATAGTTTTGATGAAAAATGGTTTTGATTTGAAAAGGCCCTAATACAATGAAGATTAAACTCGTTTAGCGTACTATAATTGTATAATGTTTCTCAATCTAGATTATTGGTGCACTGTACACAAAATAAAATGTTAGAATTTTAATATTGTTATTGTTTACTATGTTATAAACTTTTTTTTAATTTTAAAGTGCACTAAACGTTAAATATTAATCATGAAAATGTAATAATTGTACTTACCACTTGTAACTGTATTAATTGAGTTTGTTAAAAGGGTACTGATATGATTTCTCTATAATGCCGACAGAATATTTTTTCAAATTAAATACCTGCTTACGTTATTACGTAATTGCGTTGAAATTGATAATTGGATTCTAATTGTTTTAATTTTTTCGAGAAAAATACAAATGTAACTCAATTACCTATGTGATATTCAATTTTTTTTTATATTTAATTACAATGTTTTCGATGACTAAATAATAAATAAAATATTCATTAAATACCTTAAAAAAATTTTTTATTACGGATAAAAATTGAAATAATCTCTAAATTAATAGTATTAATATATAAAGTTCATATTGCGTTTTTGGTATAGTGTGGGTACTGATTCTATAATCAATAGTGCGGACAATGTATAATCTAAAATAGGTAAAATATTATTTAAGAATTATATATTTCCTTTGCAAAGTATAATATATTTAATATTTCAACTTTATGTATCGTTTAAAACATAGCTGAACCATACATCCATGCATGAAATGAGTATGTCTATTAAACAATCAAATAGTTTTGTTAGTGATTAATTTTCATTTAGTTGGATTTCATTTTTTACATTTTTATTATCATTATTGATGATAACTTGTTGCTTAAAGTCTTTGTATTGGTAATTACTACTTAAATAAGCCAATAGTAACGTATCTGCATGAAATGAGCATGTCTATTAAACAATCAAATAGTTTTGTTAGTGATTAATTTTCATTTAATTGGATTTCATTTTTTCAGTTTAATTATCATTATTGTTGATAACTTGTTGCTTAAAGTCTTTGTATTTGTAATTACTACTCAAATAAGCCAATAATAACGTATCTGCAAGCATGAGACCAGAAAAAAATAAATACTCATCTACCTGTAAAATATAATTAATTAGATTATCACAACTGTTGTCAAAAAATTGAAAATTAAACGGAAATATCTCACTTGTCTATGAAAGGACAAAGCTGAAATAACAATAACTAATAGATTTCCAATCGATTGTGTCAAAAAGTAACAAGCTGATATGAATGATTTTATTCTTGGTGGAGCCTACAAAAATACAAACGTCGATTATCAATTATGCTTAATATAGTCATTGATTTATGAGTTATAAAATTATAACCTATACAGATCAATATATATTATTCATGTATATATAATTTATACACCAATACGCTAATACATATATGGCATACATAGAATGTGTCATGAACATTGAACACCGTATTATTTACCGTATCGCGCTCAAATAGGTGGTATGAGGGTTATTATTCACTTTTGATTCTCTGAACCTATTATTATTACTAATTTGATTAATGGATTCTGCTATCAAGGAGGCAGTTGTATAATAAACTGTGTAATGGATGTTATTAAATTATTAAAATACATTAAATAAGAAAAAAAAGGTAAGGTTATGCGATATAATATATATCTACAAAAATCAGGTGATATTAAAAATGGTTTTTGTACATTTGTTGAGAAAATTAGTATTCACTGTTATAACATATACATTTTTTCAATGATCATTCATCATTTATCTCAAAACTTATATAAATAAAAAGACTGTTACATATTCTTCACAGTCACTTACACATATAGTCAAATACATTACGCCTTTTTCATTGTTAATACTTGACATTAGTGCTCGTTACGAGAAATCAAACAAAAATGGAGGAATTTCAGCTCCATTTCTCTAGTTTACCAAAATCCACAACTCATCGAACAACAATTTTTAATTTTTTTTTAAATAATAATTACTTATATATTCAAAGGAATAATGCCTTGTTCGTAGTTACAGTGCCATAATCATCCTCCGTGTCACTCTTTGCCAATTTTATTATGGCACTAATTTTATACGAAAATAACAAACCAATTTTAACTCCACTCAAACTCACTCACCCCCCTTACTTTGCTGCTCCCTTGATAACCGCCCATTCCACTTACTACTGGTTATAGCGCTGCATAGTTAATACTTGACATTAGTGTTCTTTACGAGAATTCATCCAACAATGGGCGAATTTCAGCTCCACTCTAGCTTACCGAAATCAACATCTCATCTAATAATAATTTTTAATTTTTTTTGATTTTTTATACTGCTGTCTTTTGGTATATATTTTCGTATTTTTAACTAATATTATAATATTATAATACATCAAATGTTATTTTGTTTCTAATATTTAGGATGTACGTATATGAAATATTGCTCTTGATTTGATGTGGGTAATACCCCAGTACCCGAGTACCCATTTATCCGGTAATATCCGATTTTGTGGGTAGTAAACGTTTTTGGGTAGTGAGTACCCATTACCTAAAATTGTCAGGTATCCGATGATTTTTGATATACGTAAACGGTTTAGCTAAATCTTAACTACTAAAAGGTAATCGGTATTAAAATTATACATTACAATTATTTGAATAAAAAATATTCAAATATTTTAATTAACAAAATTACGTTTTAAAAATAAAATGTTTAGTATTTTATGTGAGTGATATTAGTGGTAATATATTTCAATAATTAGTTTATTTAAGTATAATGTCAAATAGCATGTTAAAAGTTATTATAAAGCCTGTATTTAAGTCTTTCTGATAACAGATATAGTGGACGTCTTCGTTACCTTTTATGTGTATAACTACAAAAAGAAATTTTGTAAATCGGGTAATACCCGTAAGACTCGAGTACCCGGGTATCAAGACAACTAATATGAAATATGATATGTATAACCTACAAATTTCTAAAATATAATCAGTTATCAATAAATTATTGATAATATTTTAGAATATATATATATTTGTCATGAATAAATAATAGTAATGCTATTGCAAATAGTATAATATATAAGTAATATTAAAAATAAATCAATTAAAGTATGTTATAAATTCAAAACTTATTATATTTTTAACGTTTTGATAATTTATTAAAATAACTTACTTCAGTAAATGCGAATTCAATCGTCGTAACAAAGAAAATTATATCCGCAACAACCATACACATATATTGAGGTATTTGCCAAAACATATGCAAATAAGTACCTTTGTCAGTGGCATATAATTTCGATTCCTATAAAATATTTTAAATAATTGACCAAATCTACCATTGTCTATGTACTTGATAACATGGGCTATGGTTATTAATAAATTTACCAAGTTGTTACTATTATTACGTATAACAAGTGTATATATTGTTGCTGGCATAAGCACTATGTTCGAGGATATCACTTCTTTGCCACGTGTTAAATTGTAACTAAAATTTACAAATTTAAGTTGGTTGTTAGCTTTTTTTTTAAAAAATCATAGAAAAAATCAAGAATAAAATATGTATGCCTCATAATAAATCATAAATATTGAATTCTTACCTTCCAATAGCCACGTGATTTTCATTTATAAACGAAGAAATATTATAGGATATCGCAGATTTTTGTCCAGTCCTTTCAAGAGTTAGATATTGATCCACTTGTACATCATCACTAATTATAACTCTTAAATAGAAATATAGAAAACTGATAAAAAACTATGTGGAAAAGATTTTAAAAATATTGTATGTATACCTAAGGATAGGGTGTCCGTCCTTAGGCTTTGATAAATAATCGTAACGATTGACACGATGTAATATGGCTTCTTTGTTTACAGTAGGTGTTAGGAAGTATGAAGTAGACTAAATAGCACATAAAAAAAAAAATGTATACAAAAGTGTATCATAATTAATTTGTTTTGTAAATTGATAATGAAATCAAAATGCGACCTAAATTTTAATCGATAGTTGTTATGTTTATGGTTATCAATAATCAATAATCACGAGCATTCAGTAAATTAGAAATTTTAAATTTGAACGATAGATTTTTTTTAAATCTAGAACATGCAGAAGATTACATATTTCTATAAAATATCATTTGTATTTTTAAAATACCCATAAATATTTATAAATTATTTATACAACTAATTGATTATGACAATTTAAAAATCAAATATAAATAAAGCATAGTACACCGATATCATTAATTTACCCATCCTTTGGAGACAATCACCGAAGCTTCTAGTTTGTCATAATTGGTATATGATCTACAAGAACTATCGAATTTCAGTGTGATGTTGACCATGTCTTCTTTCCAAATTGGCATGTATTTGAAATTGACCGAGTCCAATGGGCCCATATTCCGGTTGTCCGGCAATGATGAGTTTACAAGAACATTACAATCGAAACC
The DNA here is from genome assembly GCA_034509805.1 of Sipha maydis. NCBI lineage: Eukaryota > Metazoa > Arthropoda > Insecta > Hemiptera > Aphididae > Sipha > Sipha maydis. Next base: position 175,909 of record JASXSY010002003.1, read on the forward strand.
ATTATATATATTCAGTTGACCTTCGTCAGATGGTATGACAGTGCTCTCGCCCTGATAATAATAGGATTAAATGCATGGTTAATATAGGGCGAATAAGAATAATAACAGAGGGTAAGTCACCGATTTTTTTCTTTTTCTGGTGTTGACTGTACTAAAAATCGAGAATTTATCGCATACCACCCAATAGATCTAGTTATCAACATTATAAAACATAATAAAGTAAAACTTACAAAAATCTTATATTGAACAATAGCAGCGAGCAGAAAGGCCACAACCGCCATGGAATTGCTAAATACGAGCTTTTGCAGTGGTCTTCGTATACCAAACTTTGCCAAAAATGGGAACAGAATTGATTTCAAAGAAAATATCAACAATAGAGCGCAAAGCGGGTGAATGGTCTGCATTTGATCAGGTTTGATCTCCCAATCGATACAATCTATTTTACCGTTCATTAACATCGCTTGTAATATCCACCGCGAGCCCTCAAACATAAATAAAATATTAAATAAACGATTAGGGTTTTCATAAACGTTTTCTGATCAATTTTTTTTATATTTTTTACTTGTTGTTCATAAAGTGCCCAAAATACTGGATAAGCAATGTACGTGTATAGAACTTCCATTGCTGCTTTAGTGTCAGTAACTTCGATCTCAGAATATTTATTAGTAGAGTGGTCCAGCCAATGCGATTTATCAGTAGATGAAAAAATACATTTTTTGCGAAGAGAATACTTTAAAATAAAAATGTATAAATTGATTGCATTACTAAATTAAATTATTTATATGTTTCAAAGGTGGCTTTCGGATTTTATTTTTATTTGCCCTAAATTTCAATTTAATTTTACCACAATATTTTACTGAATTCATATTATCGTTATAACAACCACCCTTATAAATATGATTAAAGTATTAGGGTTGTTTAATCACATGATTGAGATAAGAGGGTCATTGATTTTTTTATCTTGATATTTACCAATTTATTTGTTAATACTTACAAACACGCACCCTATAGTTTTGAAGATTACATGATTTTCTGGTTTCCTTTTCACGTACATATTCTTTCCAATGAAAAATATAGCTGTAAAAAATAAACCATAAAAATATACAAATTAAACATGAATAATGGCTACGTGGTAATTTGAATAAGCTCTATATTTTTTATTTTTCAAAGAGATTATTGTTTAATTTTTAAATAAATATTATTCGATCAATATATACTTATTTCTTAATTACACTGTTGTTGTAAAATCTAAAAACTATATTTCTTTAAGTTTATATAGTATATGACGTTTTGTAATGTAATAATAAAAAAAAATAAAATAGTTACAAAAATATGAAAAGCTTAGTAGAATAATTAGACGTCGAGAGGATTACTTATTGCAATTGTCATCAGTAAAGATAGAACACCGAATGCCATTGGAAAGCACGTATCCCTGCCGAAACACTGTGTGGATTTCCTTAGCTCGGGCGAGATAAACGTCGAGATTAACGAGCCAATGCATACGGACGTCACGAGTCTGTTAAAGAATGTAGCAAGTTCACTTTGTTGTTCGGGCAATTGAAATTGATCACCACCGAACGCATTGACGCAAGGTTTTATCCCGCCTGTTCCTATTGCAATCAACACCAAACCGACAATAGCAATAAGTCTACATTGGAAATAAAAAAAATGATTATTATTATATTACAAGTTGTCAATTATTTATTATAAAATACAGGATTATTATTATTATTTATATTCATTAGGAAGAAATCGCACTTAGAATGGTGATTGTTACACTGGAATTATGTTTATTATTGCCCGCTCTAACCGCCCTCATGTGAAATAATGTTCTTAAAAATAAACACTGAACCGCGATTACAATTTGAATGATCATTTGAGGTTCTTCATCCTATTTTTAATGATACAATTCAATTAATCTCAATTTTATTTTGTATGTTGGTAAAAAAGCTTATTGTAGATCGGTAAAAATTATAAGAGAAAGAGTAAGAAAAAGAAAAAAATATTGCAACTATGAATATTTATAATAATATTTTATTGTTCAATAAAAATACTTTGAAATACTATTTGTAAAAATATAAAATAAAAATTTGAAAATTAAGATTTTAGTCAGATACAGAATTTATTAATATATGTAAAACCATTTTTACCTCTGACTATCGAGGGTAAAATTGTAGGCCATTGAAGCAGCAGTAAGAGTAAAATTACCAATTACATACACTATTGACAGTCGCATAATAGTTCTGCAAAAATAATAAACATCAAACATGTAAGTTCGATAATACTTATGTGTAGGCATTGATAGTAGAATATATTTATATTGATATAAATTTTCGTATTTTTACTTGTATTTTCCCCAGTAAGAATCAGCTAATACAGCACCAAACATCGGCATGAAGTACGATAAAAATATAAAACCATGATAGATCATCGTTGAATAGTCGTCAGAATAATTTAACACTGTTTTAAGGTATAACACTAGAATAGCTGAAATGTTTATGATATTTAATATGGAGTAATTAATTTAAATGTAGATACTTGGATTTCTATACAAATAGTAAGCAAAATATTAATTTAATATTTTGTTAGATTCGGGTATGTGAGGTGTAGTCTAGGTAAAAATGAATACATTAAAATAATCCATGGAAAAATGTCCAAGTAAAATTGTCCATTTACAAAAATATTTATGAATAAAAATGCTAATTTACAAAAAAGTCCGTATACAAGCTAATTTTCATACAGTTGTTAAAAAAATAAAGTTAATTGAGGAATAAAATTCTTATTATTATTGGCGTAAGATCAACAGAATAAATGACTATAAATAATGAATATAAATATAATTAATATTATTTTTTATTATATTGCTTTTATTGTTTGAGTAATAGCTTTTAAAAATGTCTAAATTAATCAATTTCCCCTTGTAAAAGCCATACATAAAGTACCTAATTTGTGTGTGTATATAACTAAATATTACAAACCTATATATATATATGCGTAATATTTTATTATATTTATGGTTTATTGCTAATTTTGAGTAGGTATAGTTTGTTAGATTTTTTAAAAAACAGTTAAATAAAACACGTTTTGTACAATTCCAATGCATTTTTGGTTTTAATTTATGATAAATTGTGTATGTGTGACAACAATATACAGTTTTTTTACTTACTTTAATTCACAATATTAATTTAGTCATAACATATTAATCAAAATTTGTAAATTAAATTATATTTCCCTCAGGCAATTTTTTTACTTCGATTTTTTTCTATACAAATATCTTTTTGGCACGGATATTTTTACTGATTACTCTAAAGTTTTAGTATTTTAAATGTATAATAAATACAAAAAATAATAAACGTTTGGGAAAATATTTTTATAACAAAAAAATTAATTATATATGTTATTTACATATCTGAAGAATTATCTTTTAATATACAAAAGGATAACAATAATTGTATATCCAAACATTTCTAATTTTATATCAACTTGTGTCCAAGGTAAATTTACTTAAGTACAGTATTATGAAACTTATATCTCTTACTTCTGAGTCCAAAATAGTTGAACCTTTCACACAGTTCATCGCCTACAATAAACCACACCGACTTAGGAGATTTCTACAACATAATAATTATATTTTATATTTTAATAATATACACATCAATAATCATCAATAATAAAGTTAGTAATAATAATATTATAACTTTAATACTGCACTAGTGAATTAAATATAGTGAATTGCACTATAATTAATTCATACATTCGTATTTAGATTTGTACAGGACATAACATTTTGTGTAAAACGACACTTTATGTATTTCAAAAGTGAAGTGTATACAATTTAATTTGGAAGTGTGTACCAAAATATTTTCTACTTTTTTTTTTAAACGTTTATTTATATTACAATTAAATTAGTATATATTCATTCATCCGTAAATGTATAAAAATAATTTTGTTGTAGCTTATCAATATTTTTGCATTAGGAAAAAAGTGTTTGAAATTCAGAATAGGATATAAGAATTCACACAAACAAGTTTTAATAAGTTAAATAAATAAGTGCATTTATCTACACGCTTAATAATAGAGAGTATAGTGATCTATTAAAATATTTGTTTTTTCTTTATGACTAGAGTTTTAAGTTAGTATTATAAAGACACTTATAAAGTCATAACTTTATGAGTGTCTTATGACGATAAGATGGGTAAAAAAGTAAAAAAGTAAATTTGAATTCACTATCAAAAATAGATTTTTAGATTGTAAATCAAATAGTTCTCATTTGTAAAGAAAAATATAAAATATCTATAATTTTTCCATTATAATAACTATAAGGTCAAATGTAGAGTACAATATAAAACATAAATTATTTGAATAATTTATATTTTTATTTTTATTTTTGTACAATCATAATATTTTTATTAATTTTTATATTTCTTAACCATAGAACATGAAAACGTGTTTTAATTTGTTTTATCAGGTATAGAATAAAGTATAGGTAAAGAATATAATTTATTATTTAACTAGATTTTAATTTCCATGGTTTTATAACTTATTTAATGTTTCATCAGTTTTCTATTAATTTTCAAAGCATTTTTCAAATAAATGTGTAAAATAAATAATAGTTTTCTGCTTGTTGATATTTTGAACAGCATAATTTCTACTCCACAACATACAGGGGCGGATTTAAGGCACTGCAAACTATGCGGCCGCATAGGACGGCAAATTTTGGAGGGCGGCAAAATTATGTTGAAAATTTATTTTGATTTTTTAAAATTAGGTACATAATTTTTAAAATTGTATTTATCACTTCAAAATCTTGAAATTGTGGATTTTGTATTTGTTTATTTTTAGCAAAATAATATTTATATTTTCCTAGGAACTCGTCTACAACAACGACGATAGTATTGTATTATAGCTTATCTTATTGTTTAAGAAATGTCTCGTAATTCTATAATAAGCAAAAATTGCATATTAGGTAGGTATTGAAAAAATTAATTTATTTGAGGTATTTTATTAAAGAGGTAGTAAGTTTTTTTTAGATAGGGGTGGCAAATTTAATTTGGCATAGGGGCGAAAAATTGTTAAATCCGCCCCTGACAACATATTTGTGTTATTTGTTTTATTTTACATACGCGTAAATATTTTAAAACACAGAATATTTTCCATGTTATTAGCTATAATTATGAAATTATCATAGCGGTTTCTAATACTAACAACACTTAAAGAAACGCTAAACCTACATTTTTGTCATAATCACGTTATCTTTGTTTCTAGTTGATAAATTTTTATAATCCATAATGTATATGCTTTAAGTCATTTGATAATAATATAATTTTGTAAATATATAACACCTAAATAGTTAAATTTTCAACGATTAAAAACTATACTCAACAAATATGGTTTTAATCAAAGAAAAATATAAAATAAACACTGATTATAGTACAATGAGTACATTGGTTTAACCGTGAGCAAAAGAGAAAATGTATCTGAACACAGAATATAGTTTTAAGACAATAAAAATGTACGGAATAAAAGAGCAGGAAAAAATACATTACGTTGATACTTGCCAATTTATTTTCGATCAGTTCCATTTTGATGTTTGACTAGAAAAAATTCATCAAAGACAAGTTTTTCAAATCCGAAATATTGGTTAACTATTGGAATATTAACTGATTTGCATTATATAATAATGGTCATCGGTCATTGCGGATAGAAAACCATTTAATATCATCAACTGTCTCCATATATCAGGTATTTTGCATTTAACAATTCTGCAATTTCGTAATTGATTCAACAGTCTTGTTCTATTCGTTGCGCGGGCACCTCGAAAAGTAAGAATACGTAATATATTTCGTAATTTATCAGTAACGGTTTTTATGGATTACTGAAATATACGGAATAAATTTCGAAAACGCGAAAGGACTATTTATCAGTTCCACTACTACGGTTGCACCACAATTAGTATTCCTAGGTTAGGTTAACTTACAGATGTTTCACGTGTCCGGTCACGGCATCAACTGACGTTATTTTTAGGTGAGCATGGTCGAGTGAATACGATGTGAAGATTGTTTAATCTTTTAACAACATTACGTTTGCCGGATTATTGCCGATCATTTTTATCAGAATATAGCGCACTCCATTGCGAGTAATAACAGGTAATATCATTGACATAATGTGTAACACGGATCCTACCAGAATCGAGTCCTATGATTGTCCTGCTGCCGTATGATATAATGTTGATTTTACATTACGTAACCAACTTAAATAGCACGTTAACCGCCATGTAAACGCCGGTGGCTGAACAACAATGTTCAAATTCCAAAATTTTATGTTCGCCTGCATCCATTGTAGATCATTAATACTACGCCACATGATCGCTGGCGACTATGAATTCATATTTGTAAAAACGCTATTAGTTTTTGTGACGCTACAACAGTAAGTTTTTTAATATAACCATGCTGTAGATTAGAACATGACAATTTTTTGGTTTTAAAAAACACAACATTATGTTAATTTTAGCTTTTGAAAATATTTTATGAAACTGACAAACAATATTTATAAATACTGTTATTCATTACTTGGTATTTAAATACAGTTTATAATAATGAAAATACTTAAATATTGAATAGTTTTAGGAAATAATTATGTAAAAAAAAAAAAATAAAATAACAAGTTTTTATGAAATGCTAAACATAATATATAACATTTCTAAAAGTATAATAGCATATATAAAAATAATTATAATAAATATAATTGAATGGGAATAGTTTTTCACATATTTTTATTAAAAAAAAAAAATCAGTATTTTAGACCTTTTCAAAGCATGTAAACCCATAACATTGTTAATATTTAAAATACATAATAAATAAAAAATAAAATTGAATATAGAATTTGTTAAAAAAAAAACCAATAAATACCGATGAATACAGGGTTGCAGAAAATTAAATTGTATACATTGTTTTTATAAGAATATTATAAATATTTAATATAATTTTTTGTTAAAGCAATCTATAAAAGGATGTATATTGCAAGTAGAACAATATATAGTTACTTTTTTTTGTTTTTACATTAGCCATTTTTGAATGTATGTCTGTGGTTTTGAGCGCTTAGCAATGAAGATATCTTTTTCTAAGTTTCGGTTGCGGTTACCTCTTTTTGCGGTTTCTTCCTATTTGTGAATAGTTTTTCGGTAACGTTTAGTTGAAGTAGTTGGATTATTTGATAAATCAATTTACGATTGGTCTAATTTAATTAATTCATCAACTAACATTTTACAGAACTTTTTGATGGATAATTTTTTATATGAAGGTTTATTTATGTTATATACAATTAATGCATTGACCAGTAACGTGCCGAGTAACACTTCTCTGGCGACTTTTTATGACACCATCTTATGGATTTTCACAAAGGGAAGCTATAATTCAAAAGTTGATTAGATAAATCGATTCCAACTTCTCCTGCATTATAATCTAGTATTCTTTACGAATTAAATATAGATTAATTTTCACGAATTTTTTCACTTTATTAATATTTTGTTTAGCAGACATTATGGAAACATTCCTTTTGTCATGTCACTTTGCGATTACAATTTCATTTATAATTTTTTTACCGATAATTTCACCAGGTCGTAATTTTTTCTTTTTAAATTTTGGGTAATTTATTCGTTTTTATCTTAAATTTCCTATAAGATAAATGATATTTTCTAAAGGTTCGTTAGCTAAAGGTATAGAAATTATCAGTAACTATTGTCCGTAAAATAATTAAAAAAAGGTTATTATACTCCAAGATGAATCTGCATGCTAAACCCTTACCTTTAACTTGGGTTTTTTTTGCGCAAACATTCATGTCATGTGTATATTCGTTTACCTAGAAAATTTCAAATAGTTTAACGGCTATAATTATAGGCCTTTATCGGCATATATTGTCGACATTTTATACGATCACGAAACGGGACCATTGAATCATCTATAGCCATATATTCACCAGGTTCTATTTTAGATTGATAATTTTTAACAAAAAATTTAATCAAACCACGAACTTTATAAATTCTGTCATATACAGTGGCCTTCAAATTTTCAGAAAAGTGGTAAAATCTTAATATCAATCAACTCTAGGTATCGTCTTACCGGTAATACTATTAATATATCTAGTTTTTGTTCTTCAATATCTTTATATGGTTGGAATTTGTACTAAGCCCATCCATAATAGTAAACCAATAAACTTTTTTATTTCATAATAGTGTGTTGGTATCCATTTGGAAAAACCTACTAAATTTTGATAGTTAAATTTTTGAAAGAAACTGCTCGGCATTGCTATTTGTTTCAATTACTATGAGTTCGATATTATCATCATTACAAAATAAACTAAAATGGTTTCTAGCTGACGCATCTTTTGGAATATAAGTTTTTAAACTAGAATTTTTGTTGAACACAAATTGTTTTTGATGGTAGTCTGCCACGTTAAACTAAGCAGGATTTGTCACATTTGAACTCCATGAAGAATTTTTAATTTGTTGAATATCACGATAGTTACAGGTATTAAGTATTGCAGATACATTTTTTAAATGTATTGTACAATTTTAATTTATTTAAAATTTTTTTATTAATGAGTATAACTAAAGATATTATAAACAATTCGTATTACAATATTTATTTGTATGTACTATACCCACAAAATGTTTTTATACATAGAATTGATACAATATTTATAATTAAAAAACACAATTGTATGAATTTTAGAAGTTTAAACTAAAGAATATATTTAATATTGTACATAAATAGTTCTCACCATTACTGGATCCATCTGTAGTTTCAAATGATACACGGAAATCTTTAGCGATATTTGAATGGTCGAATTTACAGAAATTACTTAGGTCACTATCATCAAAGTCATGAAAAAATTAATTTTGATTTCACGTTCATTAATTCCATTTCAGCCATTTTATTTTATTTTTTTTTACTTAAAAAAATTAATTTGTTTGATTATTTTTGCTGTTCAAATTTATAATATTGAATTTCTGATTTATATTTATTTTTATTTTTATTGTGTATTTTAGTATATAAGAAGAAAAAGATAAACTTAAATGTATTGTGCATAAGATAACTCCCTAGGCTTCTATACGAATTTACACTCAGTGAGGTCTTTTTTTTTTCTTTTTTTTCTGTTTGAACCGATGACCGGGAGGGAATCGCGTTAGTCACTCAGTGAGGTCTAGTATTCTTTATTGATATATTAAATATATAAATAAAAAAATAAATAAATACAATTTGACGATTCCATTTTCAATTTTATTCAAAATATAAACACTAAAAACAAGTATATTTACATAGTGTAGATGTCCACTACGTTCAACGGTATACTGAAGAGTAATAATTTTTGTATTCGATAAAATGTTAATTATAAATATTTTAATGATAAATTAAAATATAATAACTCACAAACAATTTTTTAGCTGCCGGCGTAGGCATGGTGTATAAGTTATAAAAATCATTGCTTACCACCATATGCCTATATTTATTGATGATCACGACAGAATTATAATTATTTTAATAGAATTAATACTTTCAAAGTTATTAATAGAAACGAATACTGAATGATTTACGAAAATAGTGTTGGTGTGTCACAAATACGCTATCATGTGGCCGCTGACAGGCACATGGCGATTAACGTGTTAAATGTACAAAGAGTACAATGTGGCATGGTCATTACACGCCCCTCCTTAGAAAGCAACAATCCTTAAATAATGGATAGTTTGAATGGAAATGCGGATAACCACCTTTCTGAGCTGATCAATAAACTGGTTGATGTTGGTTATTTTTTTATCTTTCATGTCATTTAATATTAAAGTTAAATTATTCCATTTGTCTCCTTTTGCCTATAATTTAAGGATTTTCCTAATATTTGGTAACCGTAATCTTATTTTAATTATCGGTTTGCCACTCCAAACCACTAAACCAAGTACCGTCCCAAAAGCTTGTAAATATTCATTAAGAAATACTCTGTTCAAAGTTACACCTCTATTATATAGTAATGGTTGTAATTACCCTGGCTTTAAGTACTTCTTTGTATTAACATTCACGCTTCGAATGTGCATTGGTCTGGATACTTGCAGTCCGCCTGATTTTATTTAAACCAGTGATTTCCTTTTTAGTTTTACTGGTTTGTACCGATCCGAACTGATTATTATTGCTTTCGATATTAATAGGAAGTTGTAGTTATTCATTGAAAAAATCTCAAATCAATTACTACAAACTTGCCTTGGTTGCTTTAAAGAAAAACTTAGATTAATAGTTGTATTAATATGCACATGTTGAATATATATATATATATTTTTTTAACTTTAATCAAACAATTTTAGATTATTTATATGGAGTGCCGTCTTAACTGCCAATAACACATTAAGCAACAGTGTGACGCCTTCTCCACTTCTTCATTTTTATTTTTTTGTAAAATTGACTTCACATATATTAGCCTATAATTTATGCAAGTAGGAAAACTGTCACATATAAAATGTGTAGTCTAGTGATGCTGCATCTGGAAGTTGCAAGGAAAACGTAAAAAATTTGCCCTTGTATTTTAATTTGATTATTTTCATCAATACTATATAAAAAATATACATAGTATTTTGTGATTGTATAATGTTACTACACGATGTTTATTTTCATTTGTCATCGCCAAAATCATTATTTTTATCAATAATTTTTTATTTATTGTATTATGTTATACATTCCGTACGTATAAAATATTATGTTCTGTGAGTTGTTCGAAATACTTTTATTGTGATATTTAATTTTATTATTTGTATAATATTAGCTTATCTTTCTGAATAAAAAAATCGTTATACGTTATTGTTATTTTATTTAGGCTGACAATATACGATCGTTATTTTACCATGCGACATTTTTACCGCGTCGTAATTTTACACCACGTTTATTAAAATACACTAAAATGAATAAAGCAGTGGTATAGCCAGAAAAATGTATTTATTATTTTATTTATTTTGGGGGTATTCAAAAGTGTTTCAAATAATACTCAGTTTTAAGTTTTAACACTATTTATTGTAAAATATGCTAAGTTCAAAACACGTTGTTAATTAATTAAGTTAACTGGCGAGAAGGTGTTTGCTACGATCGGACTAAAACACATCTGAATATTGGTCTGTTCGGGACTATCTTATACACCTCATTTTTGTATGATACTGAGGTTCTCCCATAAGATTAATTCTCTTAATCCGGACATGGTTTGATTTATGTTTCATTATATATTCCGACATTAACATATTAAGAAGATTTTATATTGTACATTTCATATTTAATACCCGGGTCCACTAAAATACATGCGTTTCTAGATTGATTACCTATTGTATACTTGAGTGGTTGGTCTCGTGACTTTTGCGGGTCACATAACTAACCTTTCTCATGTCATCATCGTGTGATTTATATTTGTATATTATTATTTGGCTAACGCCATAATTCTTTAGCCATTGCAACCGTACTACTACTAGTGCTTATGTAAAATTATTGTAATAAGAGTTATTCTAATACTTTATGCGGACCCCCTGTTTAATGGTGATCGTAATAGCGTATATTTACGTATATCTGTAACAATAACATGATATAAGATTATACTTAAAATTATTGTATATTTTACAAAATAAGAGAAATGTTTCGGGGGGGGGGGGGTTGTACTCGTTAATCCTCTTCTGGCTACTTAGCTGGAATAGTATAAAACGGTAACCCAAAAATAAAATAATATTATCTTCCGCTATCGCTGATATACATCATACACTGAAGAATTTCGGTTCAAATTGCTTATATGAAAAATATCGCACTGTAAAATAACGCTTATGTGTTTTTCGACATTTATAAAGCTCGGCAAAATATATCCTGTGTGTCATCGGTCTTAAAATATTTGTTATTAGTAATTCGTTAGTATTAATTTGAATTCTCGATAGTGCATCAACGTTGTTATTGGAACCCGGTGTATAAACTATTTTATAGTCAAATTCCGAAAACATTAATATTCACCTCATTAGTTTAAAACTCGGATCAATAATTCCGAATAACCATATTAACGGTCTGTGGTATACTGTAGATTTTTGTTCGTAAAGATATGATTTAAAACTGTTTAGATAATTATTTTACCAATTTACCCTGTGACAATAACCTATTGACCTATATAACCCTATTGCGAATTGAGAAGCATCTATGGCCAAAATAAACGATATTTCAAAATTTGGATATTGTAATGTCGGTTTTTCTAACAATTTCCCTTTTAGTGTATTAAATATCAACTCACTTTGATCATTCCAATTGAATTTATTTACTTTTTTTAATAACAACTGCATTTGATTCGCGATTTGTGCAAATTTCAGATTAAGCCGCCTATAGTAATTTGCTAAACCGATAAAATTTTTTACTTTATAACATTATGTGGTCTCGGAAAATTGTTTACGCAATTAGTTTTCTCGGGATCGGGTTTTATGTCGTTCTCCGTTATAACATGCTCTAAATAAATAACTTCCTTCTTTAAAAATTGACTCTTATGAGGTTGTAGTTTTAGGCTATGTACTTCAAGCCTTTCAAAAATTTCTATCAACTTTTTTCATATTCTAATAAATTAATCGTGTAATCTATAATATCATAAAGATATAGAAAATAACGCGTTCCTTCCAACGCAATTAGTAATTTTTGTATCATCCGACTAAAAATAGCAGGTGTAGTTGTCACATCGAAGCCTAATCTTAAAAATTCAAAGTGCGCTTTAGGGTGGAAAACGTGGTTATATGCGTATCAGCTGGATTCATTTTTATTTAATGATAACCATTAGCTAAATCCAGGGTTGAAAAATACTTGGATATGCCTAATTGGTTTAAAATCGAATTTATGTATGGTAATGAGTAGGACAAAGGATTTGTAGCTCTAAAAAAGCACTAAATATGCAAGCACTTATGCATTTAAAAATCCTGTAATATGCACTTATATTTTTTTTAAATGATTTATTAAAAAGAAATTATAAATCATTTAAATTTGCGTTTTTCACATCCTACTTTAACGTCATAATAATAATTATTGTAATTATTACAGTATACTATAAGTCTTATAGGACTATATTGTCAGTCGAAAACACATCGACACCAAATTCCAATAAATAACTCTGATTACTCTGCTACCTCTCGGTTAACTTTTGTTCAGTTTCCATTTCGTGATGGTCAATTAGTCTTCCGCTCTCCAGAAGTATCCGGCCCATCTTATTCTTTGACTCTTGAGTGTGGCAGTGATATTGGCCTCGTTAAATAAAACATTCAGTTCTCTGTTTAATCCTATCTCATAAGCAACTTTCTCATTTTTCTTTCGTCCAAATATTCTACGGAAGATTTTTCTTTTAAATATCATTAATTTTTTTCGTCAGATTTGGTAGACGCCTATGTTTCATAGGTATATAGTTAAATTGGCTTAACGAAGGTTTTATATAATCTTATTTTTTTTCGTAATGATAATTTTTTAGATTTAAATAATTGGATTAATGGGTAGTAGCATTTGTTGTCAACTATCTGTCTGCAAGTTTATTTCTACTCCTAGGTACTTATGGTTCCAAAATTTCAATTTTCATGTCTTCTACTGTTATAGCGTTTTGTACGTGTTCTCCCTTAGATAACATATAATCATGGATTTAGTTTTGTTTAAATCCAATTTTTCCCGTCTATGAATAGCAGGTACATATCTTTATCAAATTAACGACTCTTCTCCGTTGTTTGTTTGATAACGTGTATTTGGTTAGCGGTAGATTTTCACCCGTAAAACCTGCTTGGTATTCTCCTATTATCTCTTTAGCCTACGGTCTTAGTCTATTTAAAATTATGTTCGAAAAAACTTTATATGATGTATTAAGTAATGGTATAACCCTGAAGTTTTTGCAGTCCATTACATCTTTTTTTTTATATATTGGACACAGTACTGAGACCTGTCAAGGTTTTGGTATTGTTTTTTCTTTACATATTTTATTTATTAGCTGTTTTAGGTTCATCATTATAAAACTTTCTCCTTTCTTTAAAAGTTTCGACATTATTGAATCTTCTTTAGGTGCCTTTCCTCCACTATCCTTACGCCAACAATAACTATATTATATGATCAAAATTTAAAATTATTTAGATGAAATAAAACATAAACGGAAAAGTGTTGATAAAATGGTAGTTCATTTAAAATATTCATCTAAAAAACAAAAAATATGCATTTATATGCAAAATACAATTTTAAGACTAGTTTTATGAAAGTATGAAACGTACCTACTTGTTTCGTATTCTGCTATTTTTGTGATTGTACAAAACAAATATGCAAATGCCAAAAGTGCTCTGCTCTAGTAATGAGTATGCGTTGCCTACTGGACTTCATTAAATTTTCCGAAATCGATGCATATTCAATACATAGGTTTCCCTGTTTTATCTGCACGCTTTGGTACAGTTATTATTGAAAAGTTCCAAGATGACTTACTTGGTTCTATTATTTCTTTAGTTAACATATAGTATATTGTATTTACCTATTTATTTTCTCTTAATGAATTACGGACAATCGGTATGGTCTTATATTTATTGGATGAATATTTTCATTATTAATTATTTGTTGAGTTTCAATTTTGGTGTTTGTTAATTTATCGGACGGAAAATAAAATATAGATGTAGATAAAATAAGTTATGGCATATTTTAGTATCGGAGCCGGACGTTTCGGTGTAGCCATTTCGGCGGAGCTGTTTCGGCGTGGCCGTTTCGGCGTAGGACGTTTCGGCATTAAGTCATTTCGGCGTAGTCACTTTAGATTTTTTCATAAAAATGATTTTAATTGCATTTAAATAATATTGTTTTCTGTCAGATATATGTATTTATGTATTTTTTTATATGAAATTTTATTTATAATTTTAATTGTATTCTCATTATTTTAATTAATGTGTTTATTATACATTTTTTTGTTTATTTCATTAGAATAAATATATAAATAATAATTAAATAATATGTTTTCTATCAGATATATTTATGATTAAATAATATAAATAATAAGTAATATTAAATAAATAACTTCAAATTTATAAAACTTCAAAACATCTCTACGCCAAAATGACCCTACGCCGAAAGGGCACTACGCCAAAATGTCCTATTAGTTAAAGTTTTAGTTATTTTTTCTCTTCTCCTTATTTAGATACCATTGTTCTGACCCTTCGTTCAACAGTGTTAGTCTATTAGTTGTTATACCATTATTATCTTCGTTAAGTATATTTGTTTTTCATCAAATAGTTCCCAATTAGCTGTTGAGAAATTCAGTTTTTCAATTTCTATTTCCATTTTTGATGAATTTATAGTACTCCCGACAATAATAATATTTTTTACTTCATCAGTAGAACTATCCGTTAACAATTTTTCACTTATTTGTTTGCCCTCTATTAAAAGTACCTTACCCACTACATTTGGTGGTGTCCGCATTTCATATAAGAGTTCTGATCGCGGATCTATTTTTAATTTCTGACTCGGCATTTCGATAATATTATTTTTTGTAACATTTTTTATTTTATTTGCTTTTATTAATGTTTTCCCTAATATGCCTGTATATGGATTCGAAAATTAAATTTTAAGTTATATTTAATTCAGGCATAGAAAAACTATTTAACTCGTAAATATATCCACAGATTAACAATGAAAAATATTAATATTTTATTGTTTGTCATCTCAATGACGAGTTAAATGTTATTCACGATCAACATTATTTCTCTTATATGTTACACTAAAATAAACCAAAAATAAACTGTCGATACCCATGAGACCAGAATAGAACAGATATTCATAAGCCTAAAAAAAAAAAAAAAAATTATAATTAAAATATTAAAATTCTATTTTCATCAGAATAATTACTTGATTTTGAATTGATAAAGCAGTTATGATGACAATTAACAAATTTCCAAGTGCCATGGCCAATAAACTGATAGCGTATACGAACGATTTCATACTTACAAGTGGCTAATAAAGAATACAATCAATAACATTAAATCACTATTTACTAATAAACAAATTGCTTCATAATAATGGTTAAAATGATGATGTAGTTATTGGTAAATCTTCTTCTTCTTCTTCTTCTACTTCGCCTTCCTCCCAACTATTTGGGGTCGGCCACCCTTGTCCTACACCTCCACTTTACTCGGTCAATCACATCTCCTCTGCACACACCGACAGCCCTCATGTCATCATCCAAAGTCTCCAACCATCTCTTTGTTGGTCTTCCTCTTCCTCTTTTCCCTTCAACGTCCATCTTCATAACCACTCTTACTGCATTCGTTTCCTCTCGCCTCATCACATGCCCAAACCATCTCAGCCTATTTTCTCTCATCTTGTCCACAATTGGCGCTACACCAACACTACCTCTCACGTATTCATTCCTTATTCTATCTTCTCTTGTCACTCCACTCAACCATCTAAGCATTCTCATTTCCGCGACACTCATACTTTGTTCTATTCTCCTGTTAACCGCCCAACACTCTGAACCATACAGCATAGTTGGTCTCACTACACTTTTATAAAATTTACCTTTCAGCCTAATTGGAATTCTCTTATCGCATAACACGCCCGATGCTTCTCTCCATTTCATCCACCCGCACTTAATCCTATGTTTTACATCAATGTCAAAGCCCCCGTCCTTTTGAACAAAAGATCCTAAATATTTAAAGCTCTCAACTTCACCTATCACATCACCATCTATTGTCAGTTGTCTCCTCATTCCTTCAACTTCTTGGTCTCTTTGTCCAAAATCATACTCAATATACTCAGTTTTATTTCTACTAATTCTCAATCCCTTTTCTTCGAGGACTAACCTCCACTCATTTAACCTATTATTGACAACTTCTAGGTTTTCTCCTATCAGAACTATATCATCCACAAACATCATACACCATGGTATCTCACCCTGTATCTCCTTTGAAACCTCATCCATTACCACTGAGATCAGGTAGGGGCTTAGAGCTGACCCCTGGTGCACACCTACTCCTATACTGAAACCTTCTGATACTCCACACCGACTCTTGACACTAGTACTCGACCCTTCATACATATCCT
Organism: Sipha maydis; assembly: GCA_034509805.1. Taxonomy (NCBI): domain Eukaryota; kingdom Metazoa; phylum Arthropoda; class Insecta; order Hemiptera; family Aphididae; genus Sipha; species Sipha maydis. Next base: position 192,990 of record JASXSY010002003.1, read on the forward strand.
GGATCAAATTAACATACATTTTTTCTCATTAATGCCCACCTTAAAACTTCCCTTGGCACCCTGTCATACGCCTTTTCTAAATCTATAAACACCATGCATAGTTTTTTATTCTTTTCTCTGTACTTCTCTACTAATTGCCTAACACAAAATAATGGCTCCATTATCGATTTTCCTGGCATAAAACCAAACTGGTTTTCTGATATCGAGGTCTCACTTCTTATTCTCTTCTCTATAATCTTTTCCCAGATCTTCATACTATGACTCATGAGCTTTATTCCTCTATAGTTCCCACATTCTTGTATGTCTCCTTTTCTTTTAAATATTGGTACAATAAAACTCTTTCTCCAATCTTCTGGCATTTTTCCTTCTATCAGTACCTTATTAAAAAGATTTTTCAACCACCCAATGCTTACATCTCCTAACATTTTCCACACCTCTACAGGTACTCCATCTGGTTCTACCGCTTTTTTCTTTTTCATCGCCTTCACCGCATCTCTCACTTCCTCCTCGCCCACTAGACCAATTAATCCTTCATTCCATGACATACTCTCTAAAGCTTCTTTTGGATATTCCTCGTTCAGTAATTTCTCAAAATATTCTTTCCATCTTTTTTTCACATCCTCATCATTTGTTAAAACTCTCTTATCCTCATTTTTTATACACCAGACATCTTGGAAATCCTTGGATCGCTTTTCTCTCACCTTCGCCTGTCTATAAATTTCTTTTTCTCCTTCCTGTGTTCCTAGCCGCTCATATAACTCATCATTCCTATTAAGCTTTGCTTTGCTTACCGCACTTTTCACTATTTTACATACATTTTTATACTCTATCCAATCTTTCCTCTTCCTACTTTCTGCCATATTTTAAATTGCTTTTTCTTACTCGCTTATACTCTCTGAATCTCCTCATCCCACCACCACGTTTCCTTGTCTTCTGGTAAACTACTTTTGGTTTCACCAACAACCACTTTTGCTATGTTCTTAACACAAGTGACCATCCTTTTCCAAACCTCATTTATATCTCCCTCAACATTCCACACAGCTTTTTCTTTTAATTTCTTTATAAACTCCTTCTCTTTGTTTCCTATTAATTTCCACCACCTAATTCTGATCTCCTTCCCTGTATTCCTTCTTTTGTTTATTTTTTTTCCACTACACCATAATAATGTAGTTATTGTTAAATAAATTTGATAAATTTAAAACAATAGAGATTAAAAAATTGGATAAAATTACGCAGTTTTTCATAGTTAATATCAATTCTATATGAGTTTTTTAATTAATACCTCAATCAATACGAATTCTGAACTTGTTACTAAAAAAATTACATCAGCCATGGTCATGGAAACATATTGTGGTAGTTGCCAAAGCATATGTACATATTGGCCTTCATACATGGTAAATAGTTTGATATCCTGTATAAAGTCACGAACGTGTATTTAAAATCAAACCTCTTAAATAAATAAATAATTATTTTACCGTCTTATTGCTATTCCGTTGTAAAGTTAATGTGTAAAATGTAGCTGGGATTAAATCAATGGCTTTGAGAAGGATACTTCCGTTGTAAAACAAATTATACCTATTGTAAAAATGTCATTCAATTAGTTAAAATGAAATTGATTTGCTTTTTGTTGCATTATAATTAAAGAAAAACTCACTTTTCAGGATTTACTGAAATAAAATCCATCCCTCGAAATGAAGAAAAAGAGTACGAGTTAATCGACTCAGTGTTGTGCAGACTACTCAACGAAATATTTTGAAGGTGTTCATCAAATGAGTAGTCGATCAAAGCTCTAAAATATTTAAATATTTTTTCATAAATAAATTATAAAATTGTATGCAAATAGTTCATAAAATTACCTTAATTTAGGGTGCCCATATTTATTTTTGATTAACTCATCATACTTTCCAACGGAAATCAATGAAATCGTGCTAGTATTTATACGGGTTAAGTACTTGGAGATTTCCTGGAATAAATTTAAGTATGTGTTAGTAATAAATAAAAGATCCGAAGAATATATATATTTTTTGAATCTCGTCAATACCAAACGAACAACGATTGTATTTCTTAATACGTATTGTAATTCAATTTTAAAGAACAAAATTAATAATAATAACATTATTTAATGAAACGCACCTTTGGCGAATAGACTAGATAACCAATAAAACTGAATAATTCAGTTTTAAAAATGTTTCATATGTTTAAAGAATTCTTATTACTACACTTTACCTTGAAGATTTTTTAATTATTCAAGATTCATGTAGTCAATAAAAATATAGTCTTAATAGTCAAATAACGAATTAAATTAAATATATTTACTTTTTCATTGACTACCGTTATAGTAGTATTCAATTCAAAATTCTCGGGAACCAAAATGCATATAGGGTCAAAATAAAATGTGATCTTAATGACATTTTCACGAGACTTTAAAGAAGAGGTAACGTTAACCATTTCAAGCGGGCGTATATGATCCACACTAAGCGATGGTGAACGTACGTATACTTGGCAGTCGAATCCATTGTAAATATTAAGATGTCCTTCTCCGGACGTTATAACACTACTTTTACCCTTCAAAAAGAAAGATGATATTAGTTCTATATGAAATTAAATCTAGTCAGCTATCATACAAACATTTTGATTTGAAGCAGTGCCACGAAAATGAACGCTACAATTGCTAAACAACCGCTTAACGTGAGCTTTTGTAACGGTTTTCGGATGCCAATCTTTGCCAACATCGGGTACAATACGTCATTGAACGTGTAAAGTAGTATCATACCTAGAGATGGGACTATTGCTTGCATTTGATCCGGTTTTATTGTCCAATTAGGGTAGTTCAATCGGCCGTCCATCAGTGTGTCTTGCAATATCCACCGGGAACTCTAAATCGTGCAACGAGTATGCATTTAATTGTTGATTAATTATTTCTGGCTTTGTGTCTGCAAAATATTAGTTGATAAATCAAAATCATACATCACCATCTTTATGGAAATGAAAAAAAGGAACTACACAAATATCTCGTGTTTATCAGACGGAGAAAATAGCAGTGATTTTGTACATGCACAGCTAAATGAGGCCGCGAAAACGAGAAATTTGGTTATCGACAGTTATAGGTTAGCACGGCACGTACAAAGAAATTATTTAATATCCAACTAAGAAAAAAAAAAATGTTGCACTCCCATAATATATATAACGCATTATAAGTGTATTAATTGTGTGTACGCTTATAATTAAGTGTACGTTTATTGTTATGTCTGAAAATTGAGTATCGAGGATCGATCAGTTTACCCACCTACCTACCAAATTAAGGGGGGCAATTGCTTCCACTTTTGTTCTCCTAAATTTGTGCCTCTAGTAAAGTACGGAGTCTTTACGGAGCACACACAATTTGGTCTGCAGTCGGAAGGACGAAACAGACGAATGTTAAGTTATATTGAGTAACCAGAGCAATTTAGTGTACACTACGAATGCGGATTGAGGTGGATTCACATCTCTACCATGTCACGTGATTTCATGTCTTATTCCACTAACCCTTGTCACGTTACGTTACACGGTTAATATATGAAACGGTTAAAGGGTAAAAGGGCTGAAAGGGTTAAAGCATGCTGTTTTAATATGTTCGAAACTAATTAATTAACCCTTACTCACGTGATATTGTATTATTTAATTGTGTCTCATGTGACATTACGTTTTTATTTTTCTATAATTTCACATACTTGATGTTACGTGATATCAAATTTTATTTCAATTTGGAATTTTAACTTTTTGAATATTGAAGCTTGTGTTAAACCAATTTCGTTTTTAAAAAAATATGCAATAAAAATTAAAATACAGAGCGATCGAGAAGTCGTGTGTATCAAAATAAATATGTTTGTAAATAGTAGGTAGTTGTGTTAAGTAATTTTTATCGGTTATTGCAAACTAACACTACAGGTGTTCCCGACATTAAATCTAGACGTTATTCTCTTACGCATTGATGATGCGCAGCTTGTAGCAGTACGTTGCTCGTTGCTCTGTGCAAGCACGTCATTTTCCCAAGAGCAACGTGTGTTTACTGTCGAACAGTATTTCGTCTGCTCGTATTATTGATCGTTATTAACATGGTCGGTGTTGACGTATCCACTGAGGCGAAGACAACGCGGTCAAGTCGTCCGGTTCCATTAGGGCGATATCGGCGCGACTGTTCGCATACGCGAGTGGGCGAAACGCCATGCGAGCTCACGGAACGTGTCTGGGTAACCCGCCCGGTAGGTTCACCGTTGCGCCTCACTAACCTGTTGCTCCAACAGCGACCAAAACACCGGGTACGTCGCGAACACGGTAATGACGTTGAACGCGTTCTTCGCGTCGGACACCTCGGCCTCGGCGTACTCGCCGTTCGCGTAGTCCAGCCAGTGAGCCTTCCGCGACGACGACGGGTCCGACCGTTTGATCTTCATGCGCAGCGCATACTTGAAACGGATGGGCCGTGTGGTTGGGTGGGGGAGGAGGAAAAAACGGCAACAGTTCTTGATATTCGTAATACTCTTCAAACGTATCCGACTAAATAAACGATTTACGGACATGCATCCAAACATTCTGGCGACCGCGTTTTACCGCGGCTTGTTTTTCACGTATATACCGCTCCCGGAAACGAATACCACTGCGGACACAACGAACCAATTGCACGACCGTGCACGGTGTTATTTCACCGAATTCCGGGCGTTCGCCAGAGCTCGGTTCGCGTTAACGGTCTCGGATCCGGTCACGGTCCGATGTTTCCGATGGTGCACGCTGCATCGGTCACGCAGTCGAGTCGCGGACCACGAGCTTTTCGGCATTCCCACCATTTCGGGGGGAGGGACGGGAAGCGCGGCCTCGATGACGACAGCGGAACCGATAAGATTCGATTTTGTCCGTGATCGACGGACGCGAATCCCTCTGCGTCGGGGGTTCTCAAGCTTTTGATGGTAGGTAGATGACGATGTCATGCCTCTTCCCCTCCTCTCACAATAATAATATTGAATTATGCTTAATACGTACGTATACCTATATATTAGAATATAAATACGATAACGTGAAAACCAACGAAGTTTTTTTTTAAAAACATTTAACGCATTCGTTTGTTAGGAAAATAATATTGTATTATGGTTTAAAATCATTGAAACTAATTGTATTACGTTCACATTTTTAAATGTTAAATTTGAAATGAATTTTTGTCAAGTTGACAGAAATTAATGAGAGGATCGGCGGCATAGTTCCAATCAACTGTGACACTAATGTCTCGACTAGACATCGAAATAATAAAAAAAAAAAAAAAGAAAACGTTTTAATGTTTCATTGCTTTTAAAAAATGTTCATGCCTCCCCTGAAATGTTATCATGTCTCCTTAGGTGGATAGAGTTCGCCCAAGGTTGAGAACCACTGCTCTACGTCACGATCCCGTCGACCGCGATCGAACTGAGAACGGTGCACGCGAACCGGGCTCGACAGAGAGGGCATACGTAAACTGCGCCCAAATAACCTTTTTTTTTGTAAACTGCGCCCGAATTTTTACCTTAGTTGAAAAGGTATAGTGTAAACTGCGCCCGAAATGTTATCTATGTTAAAAAGGTATAATGTAAACTGCGCCAGACTTATTAACTTATTAAATTTTCACTTATCAAAGTCTCTATGTTTGACGATTGTGTACTTTTTCAAGTATATCAGAGACATTTTATTTGGTAGACGTTTATATAAGTGAAGAAGCTCAGTATCCACCTGAAGTATGGGCTCAAGCATCAGCAGAGCCAACTTTAACCACAAATGCATGTGAGTCTTTTCATTCTCACTTTTTTTATTTTTTTTATTAGCTTTCGGCAAAACCATTATAGCTCAACAATTATTACAATAAAATTTCACAATTAATTAAATTTACAGTTATTAATAAAGTTAATGAGTAGGTTATTTTAACAATAGAACATTCTCACTTTAATTCCAGCTTTTATACAACTCATCCAAATATTTTCATGATCATAGAAAAGTTATAAGGAATTTAAATAGAAGTTTACATTAAACTAAATAGTATAAATGAACCGTTTAAATTCCAAAACTCTAAAACAAAAAAAAAAAAAAAAACGCGAAAAGTTAGAAAATTTAAATAATAAATATAATAGTAGTCAAATTCCAATTGATGAATATGATCCACCATATTTAATTATTTGTAATATTTATAATTATTTTAATTAAACGGCTGTAACGAATTAAGTATTTTACCCGGGCGCAGTTTACATGTCACCTTTTTACTCTTGATAAAAACTCGGGCGCAGTTTACATGTGTGATTTTGTGTTTACCTGTATTTTGGGCGCAGTTTACAATCGCCGGACAGAGATGTTCGTAGCGAGATAGATCGCTACGTGTCATACCTAGGGCGGCAAACATCAGCGCGGCCGGCAATCCGAACGCCAGCGGGTAACACGTGCTCCTACCGAAACAGTGCAAGTTCTGTCGCAGCACGGGCGTCAAGATGGTGGACACCAGTGCGCCGATGCCCGTCACCAGCATGAATTTGGTCACGTAACGCTGGAGCTGTTCTTGCTGCTGGGGCAACCGAAACTGTTCGTCACCGAACGTTAAGACGCACGGTTTTATGCCACCCGTACCGATTGATATCAGCAGTAGCCCGAGGATGGCGATCGATCTGAAAACGCACGTTCCCATATAGTACATCGGATGCTCGCAAAGCACTTCGTGTTGCGTTGTTGTACGGTGCGATCACGATTTTAGGCACCGCTAAATACCTTAGTTGGGCGACCCATAATTGGGAATAATGTTTTGGAGGGTTTCGGGGTACTGGAACAAACACATTTTTTGACAATTTTCGAAATATCAACCCTTACGGTACACGCATGCGTAATATAATTAATTTTTTTTAAGTGCACACCAATTTTTTCTACACATTTGGATAGACTATTTATTAATTTTTTTTTTTCGTACATTTACCGAAAAAATGTTGCCTTCATATATAAATATTACTGTAGAATAGAATATTATTGGCAAATTAATAATGTTAATAAAGAAATATTAATAATTTAATAATATAATACTATATATATATATTATGATTATACGAGTATATTTAATATATGTATATATTTATATATATATATATATATATATATATATTAATAATGATGATACAAATTATGATTATATAGGTAGTAGGTACCAAGTATCATAGTTCTTAAACTTGATTTTATATTATGATTAATATTATCTGTGAATCATAATTACAAGGATTCAGATTTCATACTATTGAAAAGTACTGAAATTCGCACTATATGACCAAAAACCTTAAAATATGTCCTATCAATGGTCCTAATCTAAAAATATAAAAAAATAAATTAAAAAAATAAAGAAAAGAAATATAAAACAAAATTAACTTTATTTATCATCCTTTACTGACAGCTTATTTTATATTTTGAATTAATATCTAAAATATAATTTACGAATTAATACATTTATAAAAAAAATTAAAATAAAATAATCTTCTGTTAACAATATAAAAAAAATTGGGACAGTAAACAAAATTCAGGCATTTTTCTTATAATACATAAATAAATACTTTTTTCAGTCAATATAAATAATATTTATGATAATTTATAAATAAAGCATTATATTATTATGTGTATTGACAAATAATAGTAGAAAATTACGAAAATTATACTAAAAATCTAAAATATTTAAAATATGAAAAAATTAACAAAATAAAATTTTATTTTTAGAGTCTTTGGTGTATAAAACAAATTTACATTTTTCTTTGCTATTTTTATCTGTTTTCTATAACAATTAGCAAATATTATAAATTTCGAGCACTTAATAATATTCATAATTTTACTCAAATATGTAATAAATATATGTATATTATGTTATAATTCATTCATTATCAATTTTACCCATTTCCAACAATAAAGCAGTTTGGATGAAGTCGGATAATTCAGTAAACAAACCTTACTTATCACGGCAATAATATACACAAAATACCTATTCAGAAACGCAGAACGTAATTTTTTATTGTTGAAAATTTTGCTAAACTTATAACAAGGAAAAATTATTTTGGTTAATCTAAAAGAGTTTTATACAATATGGTCTTAAGGCCGTTAACTATGAATAAGAAGATAAATTATTATAATAATTAATAATTATATGTAATTTATGAATACAAACACTTTTTATAATTTTTATTTATACTTTTATGATAAGAAGTAATTTTTCTCTTATTTAGCTAAGATAATGTAAATGTAAATATAAATATAAATGTAAATTTTGAAATAACATCAAAACAGTATTAATATGACAAGAATAATAAAAATAATAATAGTTATAATAAATAAATAGATACCTTAATTATTAAATATTAAACATATTTAAAGAATGTGGTAAATTATATGCCAAAAATGTAAGGTGAATTTTACAACCAAAAAATTGAGGGATTGTCAAATGTTGTTGTCGTAGGGCGTTATTGGCAGTTAGGACGGCACTGGATATAAATTTCGTAAAAACCAATTATGCATAGCTTCAAATTTTGATTGACTCCTATTTGCTAAATTTTTAAAATAGAAAAAAACTTTTATAAAAAAAATAGTTTATCCAAATATGTAGAAAAAATTGGGGTTGTCATTAATAAAAATTAAGTTGTATTACACATGCGTGTATCATAAGGGTTAACAATTCGATAATTCTTAAAAAATGTGTATTTTGAGTACCTCCTTTTAGCTCTACAAAATATTCATTTCAATTCAAGGTTACCCAGCTGATTTATATATTCTGATATCTGATATTTGATGTCGAGTCAGAGTAAAATCATTGAACATAAGTATAAACAATTGAGGGTACTGTCACTGGACAGCCTCCCTCCTCATATTAGTCATGTGATGTAAATACTATTCTATTTTCAGCCTATTTGCTTATGTTACAGATTGTAAATTTTTCTATTTTAATAGAAAAAAAAAAAAAAAGTATAAACAGTATTAATTCACAAAATTAGTATGTATAACTTGTACTAACTTTTGAATGTCGAGACTAAACATGTCTGCCATTGATGAGCTTGTGAGTACAACGATTCTAAGAGTGTATATTATTGAGAATCGAATAATTGTTCTAAAAAAATATTTTAATGCATGATTATGGTAACATAATCGTATCGATATACGGCATAGAAGTCACTATCAATGCATTGATCTAGTGCATTATTATATACTTGTATTTTCCCCAGAACGAGTCGGCCAAGATGGCTCCAACCAATGGCATGCAATATGCTAGGAATATGAAACTATGGTATATTATTGTCGAATAGTCGCCATTGAATTTCAATATTGTTGTTAAGTACATCACTAGGACGGCTGAAAATATATTGTTTTTAATATTAGCTTGGTATAAATTAATGATTATTTAAAAACGAATTATTCACATCATTCTTACTTCTAAAACCGTAATAGCTAAATCTTTCACATAACTCATTGAAAAGGATCAACCACGTAGACTTTGGATATTTCTGGAACAAAAAATAACCATTTAAACTATAAGATTTAATATTATTATAACTACTTTTATCAGTAATTTAATATATTTTCATTTTAATAAGTGCAATATGAAGTTATCAATGCGTTTAGCTTCTTACGTTGGTTATAAACAGTTTGAGTAAAAATTATGGAATATATTTATCCACATTTAGTAAAAAAGGACAATGATTTAAAAAAAAAAATCAATTTTAATGTTGTACACAGTATACAACATTTTAACATTATTTGAATAGGTATACATCATATTTAAACAATGTTTACATTATGCTAACATTTTGGCCGTTTACGATTTGTCTATAATATTTTCGTTTGGTCTTCTTTTTTCCTTGAAGTTTAGAAGTGTTGAATTGTAACCGTTTCTTTTTTAAATCACCAAATTAACATATATCTATAATAAATTAATGACTAATATCATGATCTAATCAGGCATATAAAACTTGAACCCTGTTGGTTACATTAACACATTTTATCGTCAACCACGATTTGCATTTTAAAGGTAAAGAATCGAATGTTCTTTGCGGAATGCGAAAGCATCAATGTTACAGTATTACATAAAAAAAATATTACGTTGGATAATTGCCTAAATTTGAGTTACAATTGAGATATATATCATTGTCTGGAACCTGATTAAGCACGATTGACCTTTTTCACAATCTGATTGAGTACGATTGCAAAGAAACAATAGGAAGCCTAAATACCCCAAAAAACAACACGATTGAACTACACGACATTACCACTTTGTATCATAGAATATTATTAATAAAAAATAAAAAAACATTTGAACATAAATATTTATAAATAAAAATAATATATTGTTTTTTTTTTCGATCCAATAAATTTGAACTTAAAAGCTCCAATACTTGCCGACTCTTTGCCTCTTTGCCTTTATTGGATAAAATAATTTGTATTTCATTATTTTCCAACATAAAATCATAAAATTTGCAAAATACGCACTATTTTTAAAGGAACACAAGCGCGAGATAACATAGCCGACTGGCTGTGGCCACGTCTAGACGCGTCTCTTTTACACCGTAGGTACATACAGAAACAGTTTATCACAATTTAGTCCAATCGTTGTAGATGCAATTCTGGTTTCCTATCTATCTCAATTATTTTCAACTTACGTGAGTAGGTACCCATTGAACGATAGTAATCTTTGTCGACTACTATGTTAGTTGCCTATTAGCAATTTACACATATGCGATAGGGAAAATCTGACAACGTTGTACATAATATTTATCTTTTTTATCGTACTCAATCGAGTCGTCAATAAGGTCACCCGATATCGACTATATTAAATTGGGTATTACCGCTATTATGATCAATATTTATATTGTGTTGTCATATATCTACATAGATGTAATCCAGTGACGCCGAACAAAATTTTCAATAATCTGGTCAATAGCCACCTAATTTACAATTTACAACCCATCCTACACAAGGACGTACTTTAAGGGCTTGAGAGTTCATCCCTCCCAAACATTTTTAATCTGTTTTAGCATTTATTATAGCATTTAAATACTTAATCGCTTTAAATAGTAATTATTAAACGGGCAGTATTTTAATTCATAGTTAATTGGATAATTTTGTTATTACTTGTATACTAATCCACCATGATACCACCCACTACCCTAAAAATATGGTTTGGTAATGACTAGACTTGAACTAAGGTTTAGGCGCTACTGTACGTACCTCTATTCAGGCCCGTACTGGCTCACCGGGCAACAAGGAAGATGCACGACGTGCCCCATGAAAGTTACAATGTATAATTCGCCCCTCATATGTATTGATTTTTTAACATGTAATCTAATGGACCTTTATCTATAGCCTATTATTATTAGGGCAAATGTAAACTCCCCTAAAAAATTAAATAGTAAATTCCCCTAATAGTAAATTCCCCTAAAAACATTTTGCTACCATATTACACTAACGTAAATTGCCCTAATAACATTTTGCTACCGTATTACACTAATGTAAATTCCCCTAAAAACATTTTGCTACCGTATTACACTAACGTAAATTCCCCTGATAAAATTCGAACCATTTAGAGTAATCCAGAGAACACCACGTGGAGGCGGTTCTAGTTTTCTTCCAAAAATATTTGTATTTTTAATTGCATATATATTTCTTTATTCATATTTTATAATTAGAAAAATGCATTTTCATCGTTATACTATTAAAATTATTAAAGTTGATATTATTGAAATTATTTTTTGATGGAGTAATAATGTGAAACGGTTTTTATATAATGAAATGTAGTAATTTTTTGTTCTTTATAATTTTCTATTAGCTGGTTTACTAATTGTTTACGTCTTTTTGACTTATTATTATTGTAACTATTTGCTTTGTAATTTTATGTAAATTTCTGATTGAAAATTCTTTAGTGTATCAATAAACATAAAAATATTTGGATGGCTTTGGTAAAACTTTGATTTAAAATGAGCATGGAATGATTCACAAGCATTTGTGGATTTTGTTAATTCGGAAGATGCTTCTGCCCAGACTGTAGGTAGAAAAATTGCTCCTTCACCAATATATGTATTTTTTAAATAATCATAAAATGTATCCAAGCGGTCATCGTTTGGTTTAGTATAATACGGTAGCAAAATGTTTTTAGGGGAATTTACATTAGTGTAATACGGTAGCAAAATATTTTTAGGGGCATTTACAATATTTTAGGGGAATTTACACGTGCCCTATTATTATTTCGTATGGCGTCTATTATAGGCATCTATAGCCTATACAAAATACGATTAAATGACAACAATTAAGACGCTCTTAAATGTTTTTGCAACCCCCCCCCCCATAAAAAGTGTCAGTACGAGTCTGCTTCTATCATTTTCCTCATAAAAATATTTCAAATTCCTGTATAGAAATTATGTAATTTTGAAGGATAAATTATATTAATTATTACAACTTAATACAACTCGTAATTATTAATTTATAATTTTCTTCAGTCCAGCAACGGTTCAGGTTGACCTTAGTATTCATCTAAATAATATTATATTAGACTATAATTAATTGTAATGAATAATTTAACATAATCTATAATGGTTTATAGTATAAATTATTAGGAAAATGGCGATAAGATTATATAAACAATAATAAAATGTACAGTTATGATTTGGTGAGAATCAGAGGAAACGGGTTGATGGAGTTACTCTAATAGCTAAAGTTAGATTAATTCCGGTTTTTTATTTGAGCCTTGAGTAATATTACAGTATGATTGTATGGTTTATGAGATAGATAGTAAAATATTAAGGGTGGCCGGGCGAATACGTAGCTACGTGCCTGCTTAGTAAATGTATTAAATATGATGCACAGTTTAAGCCTGTGGGACGGTAGAGATTTTAAAACACGTGAGAATGATGTTTTATAACAATTGTGGTGTTAATCTCAATCGTCAAAATGTAAATAAATTACGAGAATACATTTTATAATTAATTAAACTAAAATTTTCTAAATAGTTAACGTTTAACATATTATCATTTCCATACAGCAAATGTTAATAGAAATTTTATATTTACATACATTAATTTAAAGAGATTTATAATAAATGTAGGAAATTAATTATACTTGCCCATTTATGTTCAGCATCAACCGAGTACATTTTCGGGTTATTATCAAAATATGGATAACGAAAAAACTGAAATTGATAGTATTTTATAAAATTGTATTGTAATTAATTATTTTTTTTAAAAATGTTGAGTGAAATGTTAATACAAAAAAATTACTTTTTTCACAAATCTCACGATTGAATAACACTGAATGAATGATTCTGCTTCTTGAAAATTATCTGTCTCTAGTAAATATTGTCGAAATATTGTATTTATACAAAATACATGTATACATTTGCGTTCGTTGGCGCACATCATTTGAAACTAGACATTCTAGTTTTATCTAACAACTGATAAATGTTTTGATTGTAGTCGTTGCGCTTTTATGAAATGTATAGTTGGTAAGTACTGCTCCTGTAGAACGTGGTAGCATTATGCGCATAGTATTCGTTCAGTCGAGTTATGATCATCTTTAAACTTCAAAAACTTGTATTTTTTCATATATCGAATAGAGTTGCGTATAAATTATTTTAGATGTATTTTATTATCTACTCGTATTAATTATTTCCGATTAATTGTATTCTTGATAAGTTAAACTATAGTCTGTTTATAAATTCTACGATCGTTATTTGATTACATTGGTAAATTTACATACAACAATACGAATAATAATAACGTCCTATATCATAGTATTTTAAAATAATTACTTGTTGAAAAATTAAGTGATTTTTACACATCAAGATCGAGAAAAGATTTTATATTAATATTATAGAACATATCGAAAATTCATCGGTTTCTTACAAAATTATTAACACTAATTTTAATCTTTAGTTTATTCTATGAAATTTTTACTTGATGGTACAACTCTGGATAGTAGTGTTTAAATTGTAAAGGTTCTAAAATAGTTTACATAGTTGTTTAAATATTAAATGACGAAACTAATAAATAACAGTTAATTATAATATAATTATTATATGATAAAAAATTTTGAACAATACTAATTTATATAGTGAAATTTTAATTTCTGGACGAATAAAAATATAATTTATAGATAACAGAATATTAATATATTTTCGGCAGTATAAGGTGTATATTTATTAATTTATTAAAAGAGCGAGACCAATCACAATATCATTTGGAATATAAAAATATATACATAAATGCAGTTATTACGGAGAACAATATGTTAATTAAATTATTAAAATAAGACTTAAAAGAAACAACTGAAATAAAAATATCAACATTAAAATTATTTACATGTTGCATGGATTAATTTAAAAGAGCGTTCTTACCAAATAAAATATGCTAGAATAGCACATAAAATGTATCAGTTTGTCTATTCGTATGACCAGAAACTAAAAAAGATAAATTTGATAATATATCCGGACAGTAAATATAACCATTTTAAAATTGATATATAAAAAAAATATCATGTTCCCTTCTGACCTGAAGATTATCAATGTTTATGACAATAATTGTTCATATGAAGTGTATGGCAAACGAATATTACACTTAAATTCATAAATTTCAAAAAGCGATTTTGAATCGTCTTTAAAGAATGAATTGGACCAGGTGTGTAAGGAGACCAAATTATTGAGTAATAATCCAAAATACTATGATCAATCTCGTCAAAGGCTTTAGAAAAGTCCATGGATATTACGTCCATTTGACAGTTTAATTTAAATGCATTTAATATAAAGTGATACAAAATGAGATTAGATGCAGCAGATGTATTTCCCAAACATAAAACCATACTGCACGTCAATAATACAATTTTAAAAAAAGAACCGGATGGGCCTCGCTCTGCTGTACAGTTAGGGGTGGAGTGCACCTCGCTTATAGGATAGGTCATTATTATAATGGATTTGTTAAATTTGAATGCAATGATAGATATCATTGTATACGAATAACGATTCTGAACGAAGTTCATATGTTTGTCTAGGATATAATACATTGTTATTTATAAACATTGTAAAAAGTATATTTTATTTTGAAACGATAAATATATTTTTCAATTAGGATGGGTTGGCAGTTGCATACAGCGATATAGTTTGTCAGTCTAGAATATTATACATTATATTATATTTTACATGTAATTTTATGTCAATATTCGCTGTTCAAACACTTATAAAAAAAAATTGTGCCTATGGATTTTAATAATTTTTGAATGACTTTAAGAACCACTCCGTTCAGAATCTAAAAAAAAAAAAAAAAACACACATCATTGTAAAATCAATACATTCTTCACTCCGTTCAGAATCTAAAAACGGACTGATTTTCCTATAAACAATATCCTCAAATATTTTAGGAATAATAGATAATATAGAGACAGGTCGGTAGTTAATAATCTGGTTAATATCTCAATTTTTATAAACAGGGGAAACATAAGATATTTTCTATTTATTTGGAAAGAGATTGATTAAATAGTAACAATAAGGACGATGACAAAACAAATTTAAATTGCATAAAAAATATATTAGAAATTTTGTTTGGATCAGGACAAGTTTTATAACTTATTTCATTAAGTGCATTAAATACATCGCTGAGAGTTAGTGCGCAACAATTTAAATCGACAGAAGAAAAATTATATTGTAGAAAACTGAAATAATTTGCGAGACTGACGGTATATTTAAAATACCGGAAAAATATTGAGCGAAACAGTTAGTATTATCATCACCACCATAAATATTGTTACTATCGTATATCATAGAGTTTGGAAATTAATGAGTATAACAACGTTTATTGTTAACATATTGTCAAAAAAATTTAGGATTTCTAGTAATTGAGTTTTGAGTTTCACGGATAAAAATATTGTAATCTACTTAATTTTGAGCCTTATAGCGCGCACGTAAATTAGAAAATATGTTATAATTATGTGAAGTAGCAATCGAATTACGATGCAAGATTAGATCTAATGCGAGTAATATTATAATCACAGTTGACAAAATCATACATTTGTTCATTATAGTCAAAGTATTTAAATAATAAAATAGATAATTCAATTGTCAGGACTGAATATACATAGCATTTAATAGTAGTAACGTGTGATTTTCAACTTTATTATCAAACATATTAGAAAAAACAAGATGATCAAGAAATGGTCCAGACCGATTATATATTAAATTAAATTACATTAAATTTAGATAAGACAAATGAGCTTATACATTAGATTCGAGAGAACCAGCATGAACACCCACAGGGGCAGTTGAACCATTAAAACATTATCAAATGGTACTTGGTGGATATATTCTGTCAACAATGATTTTTTTCCACATCGTGTATTGTAGTACCTATATACATTTTAATATCAATATGAGAACAGTTATTGTTGGAATTGTTTTAGTGTGTATAATTAATTTTGCATTTTAAAACTGTAACGAGAAACAGATACTACACATGTGTTTGTGTGTGTATAGGAAAAACAATAAAAAGGCATAATAATATTATAAACTATCAAGATTAAAATGAACACAGAGTTGATAACCGTATTAACCCAGGTACCAAAAAGAGCATTTGCTCCAAGCGGCAAAAGATTTAAAAACTACTTGTCTGAAAAATAAAATGTTAAAATGGTTTTTTATAAAAAAATATTTTATTCGATACCTTTTATTTTAGAAGAAAATATACAATCTATATTAATCTACATATTCTTATTAATGTTTGCTTGAATTATATTTTAAATTTGAGTTAAATATCTTTTTAAAAATTTATTTTATAGGTGTATTAATGGATACATAAATAAGACATAGACAAGTTATACTACTAAAACTATCTTTTCCAATCATAAGAAAAGAAGAAGGGGGAGTAGGCGCTAAATTTTTTTTTGCTTTATGGCGGCTTTGGACCTTAACTCAGCTCTGATTTATAATACAATAATTTTTGGAACATCACGTAATATAATGTGTATAATTTGTTCGGCGATCGCTCAACAAATCATAATAATTTCATTTACAACAAATTTAATCTAGTGAGTTGACGTCATATCTCTCCCTGGACCGGCCACAACAACTGTGGCCGCGTCAAATGGCTCCACGCAGAGGAATCTCAAACGAACCCCGTCAGCAAATGGGTCAGATGGCGACCGGGGTAACCCACCAACATCGGTGGTGCCCGCATGTACGGTTTGGCGGGGGAGTATGACACGGCCCCAGTGCCTAGTCCTCTCTCTCAACCGTACACACTGCCACTCTGGCCTAAAAGGGGAGAATATCGAGAATAATGTTAATATATGTTAATATATATCGAGAATAATGGCTCAGTGTTACGCGTCCGGCATTCCGGCGCGTGGAGTCGCGGGCTCAAAACCCGTACCGTGCTAATTTTTTCATTACTTTCTCGATATCTCTCCCTGGACCGGCCACAACAACTGTGGCCGCGTCAGAGTATACTGACGAGTTATCTCTTTAATTTGAAAACTCCATGTCAAAATGTATCCGAAAAACTAAAAAAGAACAAAACGATTTTCGGAGAGTATTTTTAACAAATTAATTTGTACTTTATTTTTGGTCTACAACATAAATTGATAAATATTTAACTATACAAGTTTCAAGGTACATACTCCATGTGTGTGTATCCATTGTTATAGAGTATTTTACGATAAGTAAAGAAGTTGCGTAGAAACTTACAGAGGTATTTTCTTATTGTACGAGTTAATCATATTTTTAATACAACTCAATAACCATGTCAATTATTCTTTTTTGAGTATCAGTTATATTTATTACTTTAATTTATTGATATTGATTTCAATCATTATTTTTTAAGTGCAACATTTAAAATATTTTTATCAATTAACGATAAAACATTAAAAAATATTAACACAACAATTAAAACTAATTTTTAATTTAATATTAAAAATATTATTTTGTTCTGCTCGTTTGTTTTCTTTACTTAGAGTTTAAAACTGCAAACAATTAAAACTAATTGCAGTTTTAAACTCTAAGTAAAGAAAACAAACGAGCAGAACAAAATAATATTTTTACAATATAATTCGTAGTAAGTTATTGAAATCCAACTTAAAAAAATTATTAAAAATAAAACAAATATAAATAAGATATATTCTTGTCACAATAACTTATTTTTGTTTGTAAAACAGCCATTTATTTTACAGCGTGTCATTTAAAATTATTTTGATTAGTTATGCAACAATTTATACTGCATAAACATCTACATAAAATAAAATAATTTTTCTTTGAAAAATATAAAATTCTTTGAAGAAAAATATTTAGTATTAAGTTTTACTTATTTTTATTCAAATAAATACATGTTTTATCAAATGCATATAAAAATAAAATGTATTAAAAAACAGTAATTTCTACTTTCTTGTCTTCATTTTTTGACGCAATTTCATTTACGTTTGTTGTATTACGTTCCTGATATATAACACTAAAATAAGCTAACAACAATGTATCAACGCCCATAATACTAGCATATAGCAAGTATTCATATGTCTAAATAAATAGATAAAAGAATGATTAATTAACATAGAACGTTATATTATAATTTATGGCATAAAGTATTACTTGATTTTTAATGGATAACGCTGATATGATAACAACTATCAAATTTCCAATTGCCGTAGTCAGTAAACCAAATGCGGATATGAACGCTTTGATATCATCTGGCGCCTAAGAATTAAACGATCAAATAGCAATACATTTTTTTGCAGTTGAAAATATAGTACAGTATTTTATATGTATCTGTTATTCGTAAGAAACGAATATATTATATAATAATACTACAAATGTGATGTATAATATGTAATTTATTAACCTCGGTAAAAGAAAATTCTGAACTAGTGACCACGAAAATTACATCTGCGGTTATCATACACAAATATTGTGGTAGTTGCCACAATAAATGAATGTAATTGCCTTCATCCGTGGTGAACAATTTCAAGTCCTGTAGAAACACTTTAACGTATATACAATTGTATGAACTAGATCAAATATAATGTAATAATTTTATTTTATATTACCGTTTTGTCACCATTCTGTTGTAAAATCAACGTATATAATGTAGCCGGGATTAAATTGATGGACGTGAGAATTGTATTACCGTCGCTGATTAAATTATACCTTAAATTATATCCATGCAATCATATTAAATGTCTATACGAAACCAATTTTCGTTGTAATAATAAAGAAAAACATATACACACCTTCCAGCCACGACTGAATTAAAATCCATTTCTCGAAACGAAGAAAGGGAGTACCTGTTAATCGAATCAGTGTCATCGTCTACACTGATTAATGAAATATTGTCACGATCATAATCAAATGAGTAATCGGTCAAAATTCTGAAATATTAATTATTTTCAACTAAAACGTGTCATGAACAGTGACATAAATAGATTTAACCACCTCAAGCTTGGGTTCCCATATTTGTCTTTCATCAAATTGTCATGATTTCCGATGCGATTTAATGAGATCGTATTTGGACTTAGGTGGCTCAAGTAGTAGGAAACTTCCTAAAATAAATTAAAATACGTATGTCTGATTACGTAAAAATAGAAAAAAAATGTAAAAAAAAGAACGGAAAAGTTTAAGTATATGTTATGAGTTATTACTAAAAAAAAAAAAATAAAAAAAAAAATAGGATGTACAGAGATATAAGATAGAAAATATGTAGATAGTATATATTGTAAACCATATAGCATATATTTATGATAAAAAATAAACGTTATTGTTATTTAAAAAATACAGTAAAGTAAAGCATTTACTTTTTCATTAATGACTGTCATTGTAGTATTTAGTTTAAAATTGTTGGGGACCAAAGTGCACGCTGGATCGAAATGAAATGCGATTTCAACAACGTCTACATCGTATATTAAAGTAGAGGTAATATTGACTAATTCAAGCGGGCCTATATGGTCCACGCGAAGTGATGGTGAACGTACGTTCACTTCACAGTCGAATCCGTTATAAATATTAATGCGTCCTTCTCCGTGTGGTATAACAGTACTTTTACCCTTACAGAAAAATAAAAAAAATATGATTTTATGATTTTCGAAGAAAACAATAAATGTATTAAACGATCTTACGAAAATTTTGGTTTGAAGTAAAGCCGCGAAAATGAACGCTACAATTGCTAAACAACCACTCAACGTGAGCTTTTGTAACGGTTTTCTGATGCCGATCTTCGCTAATAATGGGTATAGCACCACGTCGAACAGGAAGAGGAATAACAGCCCGAAAAACGGAACTACGGCTGGCATTTGATCCGGTTTAATTGTCCAATTCAGAAAGTTCAAACGACCGTTCATCAGCGTGGCCTGTAACGTCCACCGCGAACCCTAAGCAAACAGAAGATTTCGTCAATGAACGTCCAAAAACTTATTTAAAACAATAGTTACAACCATGAAACGGATATTTTTAATCGTACTCGCCTGTTGTTCGTATAGTGCCCAAAATACCGGATACGCTATGAACACAGTAATCATGTTTAAAGCGGTCCTCGTATCTGATATCTCGACTTCAGTGTAAACGGGCTTAGCATGATCGAGCCAATGAGTGTGATTATTAGATGAGGTCGATTTCAATTTTATTTTCAACGCATACTTGAATGAATGATGGAAAATATAAGGGTTTTTTTTTCATTTTTATTTTTACATTTTTTTATTTCCAATACAAACCACCGAGAAGAATATAAACGTTGAGACTTACAAACAAGCAACCAAACGTCCTGACAATAACGTTATGTCCCGGCTTCTTCTTCACGTACATATTTTTTCCAGCAAAGAATATCGCTATATTAACCGCAATTGTTCAATTCATTTAATCTAAATTTTCTTACGCATTTCTGAATTTCGGGTACCGCATAATATATCATTACCTATGGCGGTGAACATCAGGATAGCTGGTACTCCAAACGCCAAAGGAAAGCACGTGTTCTTTCCAAAACAATGAACGCTGTGTCTTAACTCGGGTGTTAAGAATGTCGATATCAAGGAGCCGACATTTATGGCGATCATGAAATGTGTAATGTAGTGCTGAAATTGAGTTTGTTGTTGGGGTAATTGAAACTGATCACCACCAAAAGCGATTACGCATGGTTTTATTCCGCCAGTGCCGACGCATATTAAAAACAATCCGATGAGAGCAATAATTCTATAACAACATAAAATCGTTAATTTATTATCAAGTGCGCATTCATATCGGTATGACATTTTTTCTGCGCCACCGAAACCGTTTTATTTATTAAAGCATATCAGGATATATTCTTTTGTTATAAATATCTGAATTCTACGAATATCCATAGCCTTAAGAGGATGTGATACTTAAAAGTACCACCCGGGTCTAATGCTCCATAGATCGACGATGATATGGACTATAGCACAGACGCGTGTGTGTGAGACGCGTGATTTATTTAGACGTATAATTTTAATTTATTTACAATTTTTGGCACAAAAACTATATTTTGCGGGACACAACTTTACAGTATAAATCCATGGTAGAGGTTCCTTTTTGTTTTAAAAATAGAGAACATTATATACAATGTAGCGATGTTTATAATTTTTTAATAATATTTTCAATTATTTTTTACAGCTTAATAAATTTTTAGATTCTGAACGGAGTGAAGAATGTATTGATTTTACAATAATGTGTGTTTTTTTTTTTTTTTTTGTGTCTGTCGACACGATTTGGGGCAGTAAAAATGCTTCGATTTGCTTATGGAGCAACTTTTCTGAAAGGAAAGTGAATCTAGTTGGTACTTTGGAGGGTCAAAAGTTAAAAATTTCCAATATTTTTTAAATGCGACGGGAAAAACCATAAAAAAATTTGGGAAAAACAGGAGTTTATACGCAAAACCAGTTTTCGACAAAATAAAATTTTTTATTTAGCTATAACTCAAAAACTAAAAGATGTAAATACTTGAAATTTTCACCAAATGTTGAAATTAGCGTTTTCTATACACTCTTAAATTTTCAAAGTATTTTGACTTTTATTAAGCTATTTATAGACAATTGAAATTTTCAATTTTTTTAAGTATTTTTTTTTTAAATACCGATAAAATTTTTTTCGCTGCCCAGAAAATCTTGAAAATTTAATACAAGGTTTCTTATAAGTTGTTCCTTAACTGATAAAAAAAAATCTAAAATCGTAAGTCACAACTTTTTTTTATAAGTGCTCAAAGTTCCAATTTATACGAAATATGTAAAAATCACGATAATTTGCAAGTTATTTTGTAGATAAAAATTCATAAAATTTTTTCTGTTTATACTTAAGGTTCAAAATTTTAACACTAGGTTATCTATAAGCTACTCTTCAAAAATCTTTAAAAAAATTTCTACCGGAATTAGAGGAAAAAATTTTATGACTGTTTGAAATTTAAATATTTACGAAATTGCATAAAATAGCGATTTATTCTCAAACGATTTTAAATATTTGTTATAATTCAAAAAGTATAAGTCGTAGATTTTTGAAATTTTTACCACCTGTTAAGATTGGTATTTCCTTTATGTTATATTTTTTTCAAAATATTATATTGATTTTTAAGCCACTTATAGGCATTTAAAATATTCGACTTTTTTACATTTTATTTTTATAATCGGTGATAAAAAAAATTTGGCTCGTACAAAATACTTGAAAATTTAATAGAAGATTCCACAGAAGTAGT
Source organism: Sipha maydis (assembly GCA_034509805.1). Taxonomy (NCBI): domain Eukaryota; kingdom Metazoa; phylum Arthropoda; class Insecta; order Hemiptera; family Aphididae; genus Sipha; species Sipha maydis. Next base: position 215,696 of record JASXSY010002003.1, read on the forward strand.
TCTTGAAGTCATTCAAAAATTATTAAAATCCATAGGCACAATTTTTTTTTATAAGCGTTTGAACAGCGAATATTGACATAAAATTACATGTAAAATATAATATAATGTAGAATGTTCTAGACTGACAAACTATATCGCTGTATGCAACTGCCAACCCATCCTAATTGAAAAATATATTTATCGTTTCAAAATAAAATATACTTTTTACAATGTTTATAAATTACAATGTATTATATCCTAGACAAACATATGAACTCCGTTCAGAATCGTTATTCGTATACAATGATATCTATCATTGTATTCAAATTTAACAAATCCATTATAATAATGACCTATCCTATAAGCCAGGTGCACTCCACCCCTAACTGTACAGCAGAGCGAGGCCCATCCGGTTCTTTTTTTTTATAAATATTAGTATGTAGATAACTTTTTATTCACTCTTGTTAGTGTAAAAATACTAATAGTGCATTACAAATAATCTTAAAAATTAAAAAATTAAAAAAATGGAGCCTCTACTATAAATGTACACCAAATGCTTTTGTCACGCGTAAAACGTATTTTTAAGCTTAAATTACTAATGTATCGCGTGCCCTTGAAATTTATTTTCATCAGATAACCTTCGGAGACCTTTTTAGGATTTCTGATTTTTTTTTTTTTTAACTCAGTGGTGTATTTGAAGAGAAGGATTAAGCAATAGGGACATTTGCTCCTTTCTGAGGTTTATTTTTAATGTTTTGCAAAATCTGTGATTATAAGTTAAATTCCATTATTATGACTAGTTACTTATCATGCATTCCCAAAAATACGGTATCAGATTTTTTAATTACAATTGAAACTACTTCTAACAATAATTTCATATTCTGTGATATAATCACATGTAATAAAGAAAAAAGTATTAAACATAGTTATAATAAATAATCAATATCCTGTGTTAATAGTTTATTTTTAATATGTTTTATAGTTTATTGTTGATTCAGTTGTTTGAGTTTCGTATTAATTAGAATTGTGAACATTTTAACATTAATTTGTCAAAACTGTGTGTTCAGATTATGCTCTATGCCTTATTACTTCTCTTTTTCCCCCAAAAATTATCTCAAATATGCCACTGGTTGAACTTTTTGTTTCATCGTTTAATTACCTGAATTACCATTTTCTTGGAATTATTTATCATTTAAATAGAAATTAAAGTATTAGTTGAAACTGTTTTTTATTTAAATTTTATTTAAACTAAAATATTTTATTTTAATCCCTCTTAGGTCGAATATTTACTTTACAATTTTTAGTATTTATATAATTGGTATCAAATAATAATTAAATATTTTAGAAATATATACACTATTTAGTGTACGTATAATAATCGTTTACAAACTTTTGAACATCGAGAGTAAACATATCTGCTGCCGAAGCACCAGTGAGTACAACGTTTCCCACCGCATATACTATTGATAGTCGCACGATTGTTCTAAACAAATGGTGCAATTAGAAAACAAAAAAATTATAATAAGCCTTACAGTTTTATTAGAATATTTTAAAAGCACTTGAATTTTCCCCAATATGAGTCTGCAACAATGGCACCTAGCAATGGCATTAGATATGCCAGAAATACGAAGCTGTGATATATGATCGTCGAATCATCTCCGTTAAACTTCAATACTGTCGTTAAGTATAGCACTAAAACGGCTAAAAATTAATTGCCCAAAGATTGGTGTAATAAGTATTAATAATTTTTCATTTGTTATCGAGATTGTTTACTTACTCCTTAATCCATAATAGTTAAATCGTTCGCAAAATTCATTGAGTACAATAAACCAAACACACTTTGGGTACTTCTAAAACATAAATAATAAAATATTCAGAAAAATGTTACTGTTAATTGTTAGCGTTAAGCTAAAATTCATTCATATTTGAAATCCGAAACATATAATAATGCATTTTAATTTTGTAAGAGCAATAATAGGTTTGTTTTTTTTAAATAATATTGTTATTATATTATTTTTGTTATTGAACTATTTGGACATGGTGTGGTGCTGCAATATCGCCAAATGTTAGCTCGGTGACATTGGAGTTGATAACACTGCGTCGGTCGCTGTGAGTTGTGATAGATGAGTGACTTGAGAATTTCTGGTTACTCATGCTGGCATGTTGAAAATCTAAAAATTACCATCTTAACAATTTATTAAATTACTCGAATCAAGTATTCCACTAATGATCGTAGATGGTTAAAAAATATTTTTTTGATGAATGCGGTCCGATGAATCTACTACCATTCCTAAGTAATTTCACTTCGTATAATATGCTATAATTTTTTGCATAAAATATTTTCTCACTACAATTTCATCATAGTTCTAACAATCGAGCAAGATATTTCATATTTAATATAATTTATAATATATTTTTATATATTATTATATATATTTATAATTATTAATAATATATCATATAATTTAAATTTATGAAATTTAAAAATATTATAAGTTCCTCATTTTTGTATTAATTTTTGAATTAGATACCAATTACAATAAGGCTCATTCGTGTTATTTCAAGACCACATATAAATATAAAGAATTTTAGCATCTGACCAGTTCGATATGGATGCTATTTTATATTGCAAAAATAACCATTTTCTCAACGCTGAAATTTCTAACTATACAAAAAAGCTAATTAGTTACTTATTGTCTTTGATTTGTTGTATTTACTAATTGTAATATGCCACTTATTTATTCATGTTAGAAACTAATGTGGTTAGTCATACTTTTTATTATAGACTTCAAATATTAACAATTTTGTAGATAGTTTCCATAATTTAAGAATATAAAAATTTATAAATTTTTAATTTTTTTTAATTTTAGATATTTCTTCCTAGCTATCAGCTATTAACTTATTAACCTGTAACTACTTTTACCTAGTGAATTGTAAGTTTAATGAATTATAATATTATTATTTATTACTCAACTATAATTATATCTCATTTCTAAAAGTTATTTTACATATATACATTAATAAATTTCATAATTCCCCATTACATAATATTCAACAGTAGTTTAACAATATATTCATATAATTTCAAATAATTTTATTTAGAATATATATAATAGATATAATATAATATAATATTATATAATAATATATATTATAGATAATCTTATATGATTATGATATTAATTGTACATTGATTGTGATATAAGTACATATTATGATTATTAATGAATTCTAATAACAAGTGATAAAGTTTAAAAATTAAGTATTTATACACTTTAGACATTATAAATATTTCTAAGTATTGAGACGACAATAAAATATGTTTATCAGGAATTAGTCTGACATTTATGTGAGAATGATTGAAATAATAAAAGCAAACTAATTATGCTTGATTCATCTACAAAAATTATGTTCTAAAATAAATTATATTATTTAAAATTTAATGTTAAAGCCGACATGGATTTATATATCTTGTATAATATCAAAAAGAGTAATTGGAAGTGGGATTTTGAAGTGAGCTATATGCAGCTATAGTAACTTAAAGTATTAAATAAATGAGTGTGATAATTCAATAAACTAGTCATAGTAAATAATATTGTCAGATAATTATGGGATTAACAATGATGCGATTAAAGACAAAGTCCTACACATTGATAATAATTTGACAGAATGTATTTAAAACATATGTTTGCGTTTAAAGCAGTGTTCAAATCGTTCCAAGTAGTGTTTAAATATGTAATTTACCGGTTAGAGGTTTTTGAACTCAAATATATGTGTACAAAGTTATATAGTACTCGTATAATATTATATAGAACCGTTAAATTATGAATCGATTCATTGGTGCAACATTTTTTATTTAATAAAAACTAATCATAAGAATAAAAGTTGTTGTTCATATGAAAAGTTATTTTTAAATACAATACATTACTAAGTAATTATTGATAAAACTAGTAAAATTTCATAAATTTTTAGTATGGTATTTATACTTATCAACAAAATAACAGATATGATTCGATGAAATAAAAAACGCAAAGTAATAAATAGATTTAAACAAAATCTGACTATTTAATAAGCTTGTAATATAAAAATAAAATAATTTATTAGTTTTAAGATTCTATTAGTCATAAAAACGTATTTAAAATACATTAAACTCACCATTCTTTCTTGATGGCTGGATTTTAAAACAAATCGAACTAATTTACCGCACAAATACTTAAAATAACTACCGAATAGCTATGTTGCGTAGTACTGAATGTACGTTTGAACAAGACAAAATATTGTAACCTTGTTCATACGTACACGTGTTATGTACATGTAATTTTCATTAGTAAAATCAGAATCGTATAATTAAAATGTCTGTTTTTTGATTGGAAGAGGATAATATGCTGCATCATGTTAAATAAATATTAGTGATGTATTTTCATTTTGTATATTCAATTTTCAGAGTAGCATCTAAATTTTATTATTATTCATAATAAAACACAATTCTTTAGAGTAAGGACTTTAGGACCTTAACCCGAATAATTTACTTTTACTTATAACCTACCTACTAGAAATTTTTTTTCCTCAAACTAACGCACATCCTTGTGATCTCTAAAAATATCAAACAACGATACATGAAACTGATTTTCTTTGTTATAGGAAATAACACCATTATAATTATTTTTCAAGACTATTTGAGTGAAAAGTTAAACGAATCTTATATTTTAGATTCTGAACGGAGTGAAGAATGTATTGATTTTACAATGATGTGTGTTTTTTTTTTTTTTTTTTGTGTCTGTCGACACGATTTGGGGCAGTAAAAATGCTTCGATTTGCTTATGTAGCAACTTTTCTGAAATGAAAGTGAATCTATTTGGTACTTTGGGGGGACAAAAGTTAAAAATTTCCAATATTTTTTAAATGCGACGGGAAAAACCATAAAAAAATTTGGGAAAAACGGGAGTTTATACGCAAAACCAGTTTTCGACAAAATAAAATTTTTTATTTAGCTATAACTCAAAAACTAAACGATGTAAATACTTGAAATTTTCACCAAATGTTGAAATTAGCGTTTTCTATACACTCTTAAATTTTCAAAGTATTTTGACTTTTATTAAGCTATTTATAGACAATTGAAATTTTCAATTTTTTTAAGTATTTTTTTTTTAAATACCGATAAAATTTTTTTCGCTGCCCAGAAAATCTTGAAAATTTAATACAAGGTTTCTTATAAGTTGTTCCTTAACTGATAAAAAAAAATCTAAAATCGTAAGTCACAACTTTTTTTTATAAGTGCTCAAAGTTCCAATTTATACGAAATATGTAAAAATCACGATAATTTGCAAGTTATTTTGTAGATAAAAATTCATAAAATTTTTTCTGTTTATACTTAAGGTTCAAAATTTTAACACTAGGTTATCTATAAGCTACTCTTCAAAAATCTTTAAAAAAATTTCTACCGGAATTAGAGGAAAAAATTTTATGACTGTTTGAAATTTAAATATTTACGAAATTGCATAAAATAGCGATTTATTCTCAAACGATTTTAAATATTTGTTATAATTCAAAAAGTATAAGTCGCAGATTTTTGAAATTTTTACCACCTGTTAAGATTGGTATTTCCTTTATGTTATATTTTTTTCAAAATATTATATTGATTTTTAAGCCACTTATAGGCATTTAAAATATTCGACTTTTTTACATTTTATTTTTATAATCGGTGATAAAAAAAATTTGGCTCGTACAAAATACTTGAAAATTTAATAGAAGATTCCACAGAAGTAGTTCTTGAAGTCATTCAAAAATTATTAAAATCCATAGGCACAATTTTTTTTTATAAGCGTTTGAACAGCGAATATTGACATAAAATTACATGTAAAATATAATATAATGTAGAATGTTCTAGACTGACAAACTATATCGCTGTATGCAACTGCCAACCCATCCTAATTGAAAAATATATTTATCGTTTCAAAATAAAATATACTTTTTACAATGTTTATAAATTACAATGTATTATATCCTAGACAAACATATGAACTCCGTTCAGAATCGTTATTCGTATACAATGATATCTATCATTGTATTCAAATTTAACAAATCCATTATAATAATGACCTATCCTATAAGCCAGGTGCACTCCACCCCTAACTGTACAGCAGAGCGAGGCCCATCCGGTTCTTTTTTTTTAAGTTAATAATATATGTTATTTCATTAACTATTAAAGTATAAAGCAATTAAGAAAAAAATAAAAGAGGAAATTATGTGGGTGAACATATTGTGACAACTAAGATGCTGAAGTCATAATAGAAATAATTTGAAAATTAAATCAAACAAGATAATTCATATATTAATATTCAACATAATTTATGGATTGGCAAAGAAAATTATTTCTTGTGATTTAGCGAGTTAAATTTCCAACATAGTTCAACCGTAGTGTTCATTATAAATACACGTCATATTATTGTACAGTAGTTGCTCTGTTATCGCTGTGCATGCTTATAAATAGTTCTTATAATCATTATTAACTATAACATTTAATTAAAAACGTCATTACGATAAATAACGCTCAGAAAATTGGCCTAATTTTGTCACATACACCAAAATCTACGAATATAAATTTGTCAGCTATATCGATTTTGTCCAATCAAAATGACAAAATGTTTGCGTCTGACGTCATCCAAAGTCTGCATTTCACAAAACCATTTCGCTTCATTTGCCACTGATGATACCAAAGACATAGCAACTACTATGCCCTTAACCAATCTCAAGAATGTTTTTCTAAACTTACCTTACTCAGATTGCGACATAGGGCTTCTAGTTTTATCTATCTTTATCAAAAACATTTCTAACTATTCCACTTCTAATACGGCCCTAATATCAACATAAGAAATTTGAATGTCTTTACTTGCAGGTTACCGGCGTCAAACCTCATCTTACATCCTGCAGGTTCCACAAAATAACTTAGTGGTTCTCAAACTTTTTTGTTCGTGGAGCCTTGAGATGCTAAAAAAAAAAAATCTACGGAGCCCCAAAAACCAGAAATACCAATTTTACAATTGATAAAATATTATGGATCAATAAATTTCATTTAATTTTTTTCTTTACAATGAGTGTGTATAAAATAAAATTTTTAGTTTAATCGAAAAAAAATAATGTAAAATGTATTAGGTAATTTAAAAGTTTTACCAAATGAGAGGAATGATATTCTCTTTTCATTTTCCAGTACTTCAATATTTGGCTTAATAGAAGAAAGTTGAACACGCATGTCTGTTTTGGATTTTAAGATGAAAATCCGATTTCACAAATATATGTTGTTGAAAAAGGTAGTATTCGTATAGCTTCTTTAGCCAAATATTGATATTTGTTTTGAATACTGCTACTACACCAATAATTTGTTATTAAAATTTCATTGAAGAACGTTTTTAAATTAAATATTTTTTCAAAGTCCTCAATATCTCCATCAACTTTTTTAGATGGTACTGTCCAAATAATATTACTTGATATACATACTATGCAAAATATAAATGTAACTTGTAACAATTTAATGAATAATAATATCTGTACTTAATTCAGATGTGCTCGTGTAGCCCCTAGATTAATTTCGTGGAGCACAGTTTGAAAACCGCTGCAATAACTAATACAATTATTAATTACTTGCATGAAACTAACGCTAGTTTTTATTCATACACCTTCCGTTAACTTAGAACATACGGGCTCGACATTAGAAATCTATAATTTTCTCCCTTAAATAATAACACTGTCTGAGTTAGCACATTTAGTAAAAAAACACATACACAACACCAAAATCAAAAATAAATGTTTTGTTCCTTTATTCTTTGTGGATATTTTAAAACAAAAAAACATTAAGAAAATCCTCGATATTACATCACTATTCAGTATTTATGTATCGATTGAGAAATCGCATAAGAAAATATGTGAACCACCTCAATATCACAATGGTAAATTTTACAGATATACACGGAATAGCAAATATTACCACGAACTAAGATGCGTTAAATGTGGTAAAATCCACCCCATTAACTAGTCTTCCGGTCTTGAAACTACCACAGTCCCGCTAAACGTGCCCTTTGTATTAAGGACCATATTGCTAACTTCAAAGGATACTCAATTTACAAAGCAGTTTTCAAAAAAACAGTTTCAAGAATCTCTACAGCCAAGGGCCTTGATTCCAATATCCATTCTGAAACCAAATTGTACGCAGAAACCATCAAAATTCAAAACTCATACACGGAACGCAACATAGCCGACATTCTTTTAAGTTATAAATAAAATTTAAACCATTAATAAGTCCCGTTACTTTCTTTATCTTATCAGCCTTGAAAACACTTACTACAAATAGCATAATTCCATAATTATCATCGACCAGACAATTCTTATTAAAATGTACGCGCTTTAAAGTTGTAGTTCGAAAGCGTAATCTATAATAATTATTATTTATGATTATATCTTATCATATATTATTTTTTTATTACATTATACTGTCGGATCCAGAGTGGAGAGATCTGTTAGCAAGTGTCTGTTGGAAAAAAATAATATTAAAATTAAGTATATTTAGAACTAAATAATAGTTAATAAAAATAAATGTTGACAGTTTTAGTACAAATTGATTGCATTATTTTTTGAGAAGAGGGGCGTTCGCCAAGACATTTTTACATACTGTCATCTTCTACTCGTGTATTATACCATTTATCCTATGAAGTGCCCTGATCTTAATTAAATGTTGAATCCAGTCTTGTTGTATTATCTAAATCTACTTATACCAAATAAATTATGATTCAGCACAACTAACTCAACATTTAATATGGTAAGATTTTTACAATTATATAAACTTGAAATAGAATTTGATATGCTGATATATTTAAATATATTAATGATAAAAATATACTTTTTCAATTAACACAACTAATAAATCGATTGACAAATAAACGTTTTCAAATTTCGTGAAACTTAAAAAGAAAAAGAGAGCGATAGTACGAAATGAGTTTATTTATAATATATACTACATTACCATATAGTATCAAGGCTCATGATACTTATGGTTGTATATTTATATCTACACCAGTAATGATTAATATAATGTAAGGTTAAAATTTAAAAAGTATTAGAAATTTAGAATTTGTATGCGTTTATTAATATTACATTTATATTATATTATTAATTAATATTAATAAATTAATTTAAAAAAAATTAATTAATATTAAATTATACTTATATACTATTATTAATTTTTATTATGTTATTTTGTAAATCTTAAATAGTTTTCACATTTGAAAACAAATTTTTTTTAAATAACTTTAGTTTTAAAACAACCAGTCCTAATTACCTTAATTAGATAATTATTTCAATCTTTCGTAAACAATAATATAGGAACAATTAAATACAATAAATAAATTATATAAATTGTTAAGAATGAAATTACCGTTTTTTATTTTTTTATTTTTACATTAACTACCAGCATTAAAATTATTACAACTCAAAAACTGCAACTATATATAAATGAAAATAACGCAACAAGAGAAAAATAAAAAGTAATTCATAAACAATCGTTATGAGTTATTCAGTACATAAAATAAAACTGAAAAATAAATCATATTAAAATCAAATCAAAAATCCATTATTTTCAAAAAGCTAAAATATACAATTTAAGTGAATCAAAGTTTGGTGATAAATAAATTGATTTTTAATGAATTTGAAGTTTTCCTAATTTTATTATGATGAGTATAACTTGCATACTTAGTAATTCTGTTAGTTGACAAAATTAATTTTTAAACCGTGTGAATAGGTTAGGAAGAATAAACGAATTATGAACTTCAGACAGTTAATTTTTCCTAAAAAAAGATTATACAAAAAGTATAAATCTAATCGCAAATAACGTATTTAAGTGTTACAAAGTTAAGTGGAGAATATATAGAATACTGTTCTTTGGTTATGGAATATTTAAATGGAATAAAACGTAATGATTTTTGCTGAATTTTTCGATTTTATATTTATGACCCAATCGGTATAAAGATAATATTGTTGAACCATATTCAAATGTAGGACGAACCAAATAACAATAAATGGACTTAAGAGTAAATCAGACATTAGAGTTTAAACAATTTCGATAAATGAAACTTAGTTTATTGTTTTCTCTGTTAATAATATTGTTAATATGACTATCAAATTTAAGCTTAGGAGCAAACAAATTACCAAGGTCCTTGATAAGTCCTACGTAGTGTTTCACCATTGAAATTATAATAAAATTGTATGACTGTTCGAGTTCTTGAAAATTTCAATATCTGGTATTTATTATTTATTAATTATTTATTATTACTATTAGTAAACCATTCATGTATAAATGATATTGAATTAAATTAGCTTCAACATGATTACTAATTGAACGGAATATTTTTATATTAATAGTCAAAATTAATATTCTAGATTACTCTTAATTAAAAGCAAACTTAAATATCAACTTGATTTACATGGAAGATAAACCAATGGTAATCTTATAAAAGTATTCTGCACTCGATTTTAAAACTAATTAAGTTTAAATGTTGACATAAGTTGAGTGACATGCCGTGACGAGCAGAATAAAATAATTTAATGTATTATACACGGAGTTAAGGATAGGCAAATAAAGTTACATTATACATATTGTATGATTTCATACAATATGTATAATGTAGCTTAGTGTAAAATAATTTTTGAGCTTTTGGTTTTTATGAACATTTTAAGATAGAACTAATACTATGAATCCCGGGTTTATAGATTTTACATTTTGTACTTCGAAATATTCATAAAAAATTCATACGTCTGACACACAAACAACAATTATTTGAATTATTCGAACCCCACTTCCATAATTTACACATTTATATCGTTATACCTATATATACATACATCAAGCAAGGTATAAAACGCGTTCGTTGTTTATGTCATTTCAAAAATTAGTTTAAAAAATAAAATTTGCTCGTCAAGTAATTAAAAGCAATTTAACTTTTTAACTCGTTAAACCTTGGATTTAAGTGTGTAAATAATTATCAATGTATTCTAACTACTACAGTTTATATAGAATAAAATGCTGTAATATATTTTGGATGAAAGGAATAAGTAAAAAAAAAAAAATGGACAAAAATCTTGTTCATCCGGGAAAAAGTTAGTTCATAGAGTTTGTTTTTCTTGGAAAACGGCCCTCGAGAAAATCCGTCAAATCTTATCGTTCTCTACACCACTCTTCACGATCTATTATATTTACGTACCGTTATACGTTATACTACGTGAAACTTGTTGGTATAAAAATATATATATAAAAAAAAATCCCAAAATAATTATAAGATCGATTAGAGATACTTATACGGCTTGCGGTTAGTTCGGCGAACAACTTTTGAACACTGTGTACTTCATTTATGGATTAACTTCTAAAGTCGCGTATCCATTACGTGCAGTGAACCCTCGAACATTGGCTCGCGCGGCAGCCCTAGTTGCTGCGCAAGCCAATTTTTTTTTTTTTTTGCCGCGTGGTGAGCCAAATTATGTCGGTAATATAGCACGCAGCTAAATAATTTTATTTAATTATTCGCGAGCAGTAGGAACGGTCGTTTTCACTTCAAATTCGCTCGTACGGCAATACGACTTTTTGTGGAATAGTAAATCTCAACTTAACCATAATAAATCGCTGAGAGAATATGCATGGAAAGAAATAAGTGCAACATTGGACTTACCTGTTCCCGAGCTGAAAAAGAAAATGACCTCGCTTCTGGCGTCATGGCGTCATACAGAATAGCTAAAAGTCAAATTACTGGTTCTGGTAAGTATTGAATAATGTATCAAATAAATTAAATACAGTATTATATACTTAAACTTGTTTTAACATGTGTAAACATTTGTATGCACACTATGCACGTGGGTGAGCTGGATCACTTGCCGCGCTCAAATAAAAGTTGATATCTAAAATGACTCGCGCGGCGAATAAACGGTCTGCTGCAGACGAACATGGATCGTGAGGCTGCCGCGTATAATCGATACGCACCTTAAGACCACCGTCGATTAACCAACCGTCTTATACATTTATATTATTTTATTTCGACAAAACAAAATGTTCGTGTGCTGAAAATGTGCATGGACATAGTACAATAGTATAGTCCTGATGCGGGACTGCAAGGACTCGCTAGCCTCGTAAAATTTATATTTATCAAGAGATATTGTAAATTATGTATGTACACCTGATTAATGGACACGAACAATGGCTTGAATGACAGGCCGAGTTGATATATAAAAATGTACTCGATATTGTTAAGCATTTGAATGATGTACGAGTATATGAGACCCGTATAGTTAAATAAGTAAACTATCGATAAACTCTAAACGTGAAATTTGTCCTCATACTTATTTCATTTTTTGTGTACGTATAAATTCATGTTATAACATTGTTTTACTCTGTCTACATTGTGTTACCAAAATGGAAAATCAAAACCAATAATCTTGTACTTATGAAAAAATGTTGGAGTGTAGATTAATTCTCGAATTTTTAATAAAAAAATACAAGTAATAATTTTAAATGATACATTTTAAAATAAATTTTAGTAAAAAGGTCCGTGTAGGAGTTTGCATTACCTCTAATTTGCAGGTAAAATGATTATTCGTAAAGTTTATTTTTAGCCACTGGTAGAGCTGGTGGTAAAACTAAGTATTTTTAAGTATGTCCCTAACCTGGTCCACAACTGAAATCGCCACTGATTATAGACATGTAATACGTAAGAAAAATGAATAAATTAAAAGTAAATTAACTTAAGTTAATAAGCATTTGCTTAATCTGTCATCACGCTACCGAAAATGATAAAATGAACAAAACTTCTTGGTCAGGTGTGACTTTATAGTTGGTTGGAAAAGGCATGAATTTGATTTAAATAGTTCAAAAATTATGAAAAGCTTATTTTTGCTAATATTAGTACTCAGTAAATATTTCGAGTCTTCACGATTAATATTTATAGAATTTATAGAATAACCAAATAAATCATGTCTAGAGTTTTGGTTAGCTTTTTTTATTGGTTTAAAATGAAGCTTTATTTGATATAAATTTGACTTATGCTACATAGAATAAAATAATTGAAAATTCCTTTTTAAGGTTTTCTACACTTTTTAGTTGACTTTTCTTATTTTTAAAAATGTTAACGAAATGTTAGGGAGTTTGACAATCATTTTTATAGTGTGTTTCATATGATCGTGGCTCAATCAAGTATATTTTGTTATGTTTAATATGTTGGTTAAATAAAAGTTATTAATTCTACATTATTTTTTAGTTAGTATTCTTTCATTCTTTTTTTTTTATATTTTTCGTATATTTAAGAATTTAATAAAACTTTAATATCCATTATTATTGTCATAATAATCAATAATTTTGGAAATCGTATTTCTATAAATTTCTTAATAGTTGTTTTAATAAGTACAGAGTACTGATTGACAAAAAGTAAGAAATTTACAGCACACCAATTGTCGACAAAATTGATTTTTTTTTGTCGAGACTCAAAAAATAACAACCTGGATTCGGATGTGTGCATTTCTAATTTTCCATTAAAATATTCAGCGCATGTATATATGTATAAATAAGTATGCTATTAAATATGAATTCTCAGTGCTTTCTTACTGAACTGTCATTTTCTGTGAGCACATTATTCACTCATATATTATTTAAGCATGTGATAAATATGAATGAAAAATAAAAATTTAAGAAATAAAATGTTTTGTTTTAGCAGTCATAATAAAACAATGTTTGTGCTCGTTTTTCAATATAAAATATTTACAATTTTCAAGAAATAATATTTGCTCTGGTCTAAGTAAAATATCTCCCGAGAAAAACTGAATAACTCAGCTTGTAATATTAAAAATGTACGAATCACTTTTATAAATAATACTCACAGCTAATTTGTTTTTTATTAAAACTAAAGTACCAAGAAACTACTCTAATACTACTAATAAAATCTCGTTTCAGAATACGATATCGTCAAACGAGATAAAATGTCATCATAACACTGTCGCATTGTATTCCGAGTGTTCATCATAACGGCGGCATCAACGTTCAATTTTTTTTTTTTTTTTAATGTTTTGCTATAGCACGACGATAAATCAAAAGACATAACGTTGTCGGCAGAACGATGAGGCATCGGCGAGATGAGATGATAGTGAGTGACCCTTCAACGAATGCAAAATGTGTCGATGACGGCGGTTAATGTTCGATTTCCGTCCGACCACGGAGAACGCAAACGAACGGCTAGAAAAACATTGCGCGGTGGCCTGAAATCGAAACGGACAGAATGCGTCGGCGACCGGAAAAAATGTCAGAATCCTATTAACAACGAGGACGATTTCCACTCGATCCGGGTTGACGCGCTTTTGTTCCGAGCTTAAACACAAACGGTGAAAAGAAGCACGGTGGAAATGCAAATCCGATTTTCTCGGAGAACACAGAGTCAGGCGACGGTCAAATGAAAAACAGAACACTATCGGGTACGCGTCCTTTCGTCATACGATCATTACACATAGATCCGGTCCTGACCAAAAAACAAAACAAAAAACATTGTTGTCGACGAAATGTGACAAAATGATTACGATAAAGTTATCGATAAAAATTATAAAAATGAGTCCAAATAATTACGAGTGAAAAGGTATGAAAAAATAAAAAAGAGTTGCGATTTTATTATTTCATACTCAGTGGTAATTTTACTTATTTTGTATGTACCTGATGATAAATTTTCAATTAGATTTTACTAACATTATAATACTGCAGACTTAGCTTTTATTTTTTTATACAAACTGTTTACTTATTTATATACAAATAAAGTATACTATTAATGTGTAATACCATAGTATTAAGTTATTTTGTTCCCTTAGGCCTAATTTTTCAATTTCATATAACTGATAGTTAGTATGACATAACTGACAGTTACCGTTTTCCTCTAGTTAAACTATTTATAGAGTCCCGGTTAAACTAACGAGAAATTTTAACTGCCAGTTAAATTAACTGATGCAATTTCTTACGGTTATAAAGATTAACTGTTGGTTAACGTAATTTTATCATTTTTTGATAATGATTCATAGATAATTATTTTTATTTTAATATATTTTTATATATAAAGTATAAAGTTGTTATTAATTTATTTTCTATATATTAATAATACTCGTAACAATGGATCTTCTACTACAGCGTTTCCCAAAGTGTGTTCTGCGGGACTATCTCAAGGGTTCCGTCAGATATATGTGATTATTGAGAAAAATTAAAAAAATTATTGTTTTACATTATTTAAAAAAGTTCACCTAAATTAAAGTTACCTACAATAACTATATAGTAGTTATTATAGTATAATATCGTTATAAAATATTTGTTGTATGTACCTACTTGAAATTTAACAAAATACAATTATAACACTCATGTATCTATAGACGTTGTTATTACATTAACGATGTAGATTCTAAGAATGTAGATAAGCATGTCAACGCGATTGCCAGTAAATTGTATGATAACTTATAAAAATAATTTATGCGCACGCATTCGCGTTCGATACGACCGATACATTATATCCGTAATCGTAGTGAGTTAAATTTGAAAGAATATGATTTAGTTGGCATAAAGGTAGTTGTCATACTTAGTGTACGTTACTGCGTTATTAATTATTATAAATACAACATAAGTACAAATAAAAAGTTCACCATACATAATTGGCTTAAAACAGGACGGTTGTTGGCCAAAACAACAAGTAATAATATTGATGAGACTGTGGCGTCTTCATCAACAATAAAATCTCAACAAGTTATATTGAAAGATGCTATTCCTAGTTGTTCGGTAAGACATTTGAATAAAATTAGTTAATTTTTAGTATTTTCCAGTCTTGTAATTATAATTATTATAACTATAAAATTATCATAATTATATAATATTATATTATTATATTCAAATTATTATTATTTAATTGATTTTAGATAACTAATGTCATGGAAAATTATCATTTGAAAAAGAGAAAATACGATGAATCCTACCTTCGATTTAGATTTATTCCTGTTGGTACCGTAAAAAGGCCTGATGGACAATGTGTTATTTGTAATGTAGTTCTTCAGAACAGTTCTTTGGCACCTGCAAAACTTAAATGACACCTCGAAACCAACCATCCTAATTTGATGAACAAGGAAATGGGCTATTTTAAAAAACGTAAAGAAGAACATAATATGAGCTTGCCTACCTTACATAAATACGCGAAAAGCGACAGTGAAAATGCAACGGAAGCATAATTTATTTTGAGTTACAGCATTGCTCGTGTTGGTAAATCACATACAATTCCAGAGTCTCTAATTAAACCATGTATGACTGACATAGTTTGCTGCATGATTGGAGAAGAGGCTGCTAAAAAAATTGCAATTTTTCAATGCTCCAACAACACTATATCTGATCGGATACATAAAATATCGAACCATATTGAAGATCAACTAATAAAGAGGTTGAAAAGTTGTAACATGTTTGCTATTCAACTTGACGAAAGTACTGACGTTGCTGGACTTTCAATACTGCTAGTTTTCGTGAGGTATATTTTTGAAACATCTATCGAAGAAGATTTGTTGCTGTGTACTCCTTTGGACACAAATACCAAAGACATTTTTAAAGTTATCGATAGTTATATGAATAAACATCAGGTTGATTGGGTTAAATGTATCGATGTATGTAGTGATGGAGCTGCAGCTATGGTTGGAAAAATTAAAGGAACCGTGACAAGAATAAAAAATGTTGCGCCAAAATGTCACAGTAGTCACTGTGTTTTACATCGCCACGCTCTTGTTAGTAAGAAAATGCCATCCGAGTTAAAACAAGTTCTTAATGAGGCTGTATGTATTGTTAACTATATCAAAAGTCGTCCACTCCAGTCTAGACTTTTTAAAAAAGTATGTGAAGAAATGGGTAGTCAACATTATTCACTTCTTCTTCACACTGAAATCAGATGGCTTTCAAGAGGAAAGGTTCTAAGTAGGTTGTTTGAACTGCGCGATGATTTAAAGATTTTTGTTTTGGGACAAAATCTATATGTATTGTTATGGGCCTCCATACATTATGCAGTATATTATGTAATATTTAACTACATTATATTTAGAATACGGGGTAATGAATAATTAGATAATAAAATGCAAGCTGGGCCTATATTATATATAACATTAAATTATGACCACATGTAACATGAAATAACCTGTAACCCGTAGATTAATCTATATGATGGTTACATCTAAAATTAATAATAGATAACCGGAAAAACTGTGTAAAACAAATGTACAAATAATAAAAGGGTCGATTCAGCAGTTAAAACAGCGAGGGCAACAGTACCATAACAAGGAGTTAACTAGATAACCAGGTGCAGTAGTTCTACGAAGCCAGCATCGTGTAAGGTACCCCTATTCCTGGAAATCACCAAACAACCGGGTGCAGCTTTCCTATGACGTCAATCGAGCCATATAAAAGAGGGTCCGAATCAACCACAAATTAGATGAGTTCTAGTCACGGAACTGCAAGCAACTTCACGTCACTCTGTTTTATGAATTGTTTTAACACTTTGAATTATTAAAATAAACGTATTGTAAAAGTTAAAGTCTCACATTTTATTAAATTAAATTCATCATCGACTGCACAATTTGAAATCTAACCGGTGACACGTAACAATATCTACGAGTTATTTCGAATTTTTACATGATGACCAATGGCTTATAAAATTAGCTTATCTCATAGACATATTCAGTAAATTGAATGAAGTTAACAAGTCTTTGCAAGGAAAAACAATAACTACATTCATGGTTAGAGACAAAAATATAGCATTTAGAAACAAACTTAACTTTTGGATTGCATGTATAAATGACAATAATTTTGGATGTTTTGAATTTTTAAAAGAAAACGAATTGCAACTAATAACTAATATTAGAAAAGTTATTATCGAACATTTGGAAAACCTCGGAAAATCATTGCTCAGTATTTTCCTGCTACTTCTAATGACATTGATTGGATACAAAATCCTTTTGTGAACCAAAAAAAAACCTACTATGTTATCCATGCTCGAATATGAGCATTTAATTGAAATTAAAAACATGTCATCCTTAGAACATAAATTTGATTCTAGATCTTTAAACGAGTTTTGGATTGAACTTAAGGAAGAATACCCATCTCTAGTTGAAAAAGCTATTTTTATTCTATTACTGTTTGTAACAACCTACCGTTGTGATGCTGGTTTTTCTTTTTATGCATGTACAAAAACTAAATACAGAAATAGATTGAATGCCGCTCCAGATCTACGAATTCAAGTTTCAGATATAAAACCCAATTTTAAAACTATTATAAATCAAACAATGAAACAGTTCCATTCTTCTCACTAAAAGTATTAATAGTATATATATTTTAAAATCTAATTAATTATAATTTTTTAAAAATAAATATTTGTGATAGTTAAATAATAAATGTTAATAAATGTTATTGAAATAAATAAAATTTTCATTGAAAATTGTTTTTTTAACTAATTGTAATAAACAATAATCATTAATATCATTAAAATATTTTTTGTGGTACTGGTTATTTTTTTAAAAAAAATTGAGTTAAGTTGGTATTAAAGATATTAGGCCATTCCGCAAAACACAAGCTATTTCCTAAGAGTTCCGTGATCCTAAAAGTTTGGGAACCGCTGTTCTACTAGATAATTTATTATTTGATGATGATGATATTAAACTTCATAAATACATAAATTATCATCGCAGGCTTTATGTTGTACACTGCACAGAAGATCATTTATCATGGGAAGATTACGATTTTAAAATGCGTTTCCGTCTGTCTAAAGAAACAGTTATAGAAGTCTTAAATATGATAGCAGAACATTATATTAGCACTAATACCTATCTGTATATTTATATAATACGTATTATTCAGTAATTATAGGATAACTGAATACTAGAGACTTTTAATAATGACACATATATATATATATATATATATATATATATATATACTTATAGAATATAACTTAAATTATAGTAAAATATTTTATTTTAATAGGAATAATGTCATAACACCAATGCAAAAATTATTATTAACATTGCGATTTTATGCTACTGGGAGCATTTTAATAAATGCAGATGTAATTGGTGTTAGAAAATCATCTGTCTGTCTTATAATAAGAGATGTAAGTCTGGCCATAGCAAAACTTCGTACTCAATTTGTAAAAATTCCAGAAACTTATTTGAACCATTTGAAAAATAAAATATATTTTATATTTTTATAATATTACGAATAAGTAAAAATAACTGATAATAATAATAAATTACAACTTATCACAAATTTTGCAGTATGACCACATAACAAAAAAATTGTTTTAACAGTTAACCTCTGGTTTATAAACTGAGACACGATACTTTCATTGATAAACTGCATTCTATTTAACTGGAACTTTCATTGACAGTTAAAATTAACTAGTGGTTAGTTAACTGACAGTTATTTAGACACTTGAAAAACCGGGCCTTAATTGTTATAAAATTTGACATTGTTCCTAAAGTTACAAATTTCCATGTATATATTCTATTTGTATATTTATAGCTTACGCTCTTCCCCTCCCCACCCGGTGAAATTTCTTAATCCGCCCCTATTGTAATGGATACATTATTATTCAACATTATAAAACTAGAAATAGATTACCTAGAAAAATACCATATTTTTATTAAAATATAATCAGTTTATTATTTAAATGTAATCGTAAATGTTCAAATAATAATAAAAATAAAAATAAAATATTTAAACATTAAATTGTATATTATAATATTTTATATCTTTGGTCTCTTACAAGCTATTATTTTTACTGAAATTTCTATTTTAACAAATTAAATGCTTATTTTTGTATTCAACATTATTACATCATATGCTTGATCAACAAGTAAGAGCAAGTAAGATATATTCCATCGAGTTTAAATAAATAAAAGCCATGAGAGTAGTTATGAGTAATGGACGCAATGAAAATTAGCCACATAAATTATTAAAATTATATGAAATTCATTAACTATGTAAAGATTCTTTTATTAGTAATTTTTGTTGTAATACTCAAAATATTAGCTGTAGTAACATGGCTCAATTATCAAGTATTTATATTAGACATTTATAGAATTTGTTGCTATTCATAGTACATTGAAATTTTCGATTTTTTTTTTTTAAATGTAACCCATTATAGTTTGATTTAATATAAAATACTTATTGAATTTTAATTTTGACAAATGCAGTGCGAATTTTCCCATAAAAAAAGCCTTATTTCAATGTAAAAATCTATTTAAGTATGAACCATGTACCACTCACTGAATGTTATTTCTCAATAACGTGCGAACTAGAAATTTGGAATAGTGATTCATCTAATAGGTAATTTATATGTGTAATAAGAAGGAATTTTTTTTAAATAGCATTTCTTAAGGGTCAAAATAGTTTAAAGTTCGATATATAAACTTTTTTATTTTTGGTTAACTAGAAAATATTTGATTTTGTTTGATATATTTATTTCAATATTTGACAGTTAAAATGTATCTAAATACATTTACTATTTATTAATAAAATTGAATATCATTTTATTTGTAAAAAATTTTTTTTTGCTTTTTTCAACCTAAAATTTTTAGATTAGTTATTTGTGCATTTTTATAATCTAAATTAGTAAAATTTGAGTACTAACCCTAAACAGTAAACCCGAGTTATTTGACTAGTATTAATCATAGATAGCAACAACATTATTTTTTAAGTATTTTTATAATTAGAAATTCAAATATATTTATTAAAACTTTGCAAAAATATACTGATCATTAACAACAAACACACAGAGGTCATATTAAGATTTATTTGTGAAAAAACTAACTACATTAAACAAAACATTAAATTATTAAATATATTCAAAATTATTTACAGAATCGTGTATATTTATATGAATTAAATTCACTGATTTTAGCGAGTTTGATGTAAAACATTGATAACATTATTTTTATCAAAATCTATTACTAAAGAGTCTATATTTCTGCCTCGTTCTATGTAAGCGTTGAATTATATTTTTTACTGGTGTTATTTTACTAATGATATATACTTCGAAAGACAACACTAAAATAGGCTATTAATAATGTATCAGCACACATGAGACCAGAGTAAAGAAGATATTCATATGCCTAAATTATAAAAAATAATAATTTTAAATTAATATTTTTCATATTAAATATAGTAAATATAATTACTTGATTTGCAATTGATACAAGTGATATGATAATAACTAACAAGTTACCAACTGCTATGGTTAATAAATTGAATGCAAATACGAATGTCTTCAAATTTACTGGAGCCTAAAAAAAAACAGTAAGCAATATACATTTGATAAATTAGAAATCTACAGGCATGAATACAATTTTGACTAAAGAAACATTTTAAGAAATAAAACTTGCATTAATAAACTTCATATAAGTGTACATAAATACCTCAAAAAATGAAAATTCTAAAGAGGTGACTGCAAAAATTACAACAGCTAAGATCATAAGAACGTATTGTGGAATCTGCCAAAGCACGTGGAAATAAGCGCCTTCATATTTGGTAAAAACTTTAGAATCCTATACGAATTTTATCATGCGTTCAAATTGTTTGATCTTACATAAAACTTCAAACGTAGTTGCCAGATAACTTATTTCATAGCATTACCATTTTATCGCCGTTATTTTGTAAAATGACTGTGTAGAATGTCGCCGGGATCATTTCAATAGACGGGGCCAACATTTGTCCATTCCGGAATAAATTGTATCTATCAAATGGATTTTGTTTTACAATACATACGCACAACAATCACTTAATAATTAAACTCTCACTTTCCCATAACAACTTCATTAAAATACATTCGTTGGAATGAAGAAAACGTGTATGAGTTTCCATTACTACTGTTAAATGAAATATTATCGTCGAAACCAAAACTGCCGTCGACCAGAATCCTTAAATATAAAATATTTTAAATACGAATGTAAAACTTGTGTGAAGCAATTTGTATAGTCACCTTAAGCTAGGATTTCCACGTTTATTTTTTATATAATTGTCGTAATTACCAACGCGGTTTAATCCGATCGTATTTTTGTTTAAACGTGTTAAGTAATATGAAACCTCCTGCAATATTTGGTTTATTATTATACATATAATATGCATCATTTTAACCGTTAAATATAGAAAAAACTTCATTTAATCTAAATAATAATTACAATATTATTACACTTTGAAGGTGTATTATATACCAGTAGTTACCAAACTTTTCACTAAGTAAATTTTTTGGAAACCAATTATAATCACGACGCCTAGGTGTATTGCATATCACAAGGACTTTTGGAGAATAAAAGGAGAAATATGCACTGTAAGTGTTAGTCGTATGGAAACGAATTTTAAATTTTATAAAGAGTTGTACTTTTGATGATCCACGAATATAAAAACCGTTACACAAATAAATTAATAAAAGAAAAAAACCTTTTCAACGATGACAACGAAATACTAATATTGCCTCCATAAAATATGTTTCAATTTTTTGAAATTAATTATTTTCGTTTGGTATATGAACATAATGTACAAATATTTACCCTTCCCTCAGCAACCGTCACGGTCGTATTCAATTCGAAAGCGTTGGGAAAAATAGTGCATTCCCGGTCGAAATTTAATACGATCTCAACGATGTCTTCTCGAGAAACTAGCGCATAGTTAACGTTCATCATTCCAATGGGTTGTATTGTATGGTCGATGTTTAATGATGGAAAACGAACGTGTACGCCGCAGTCGAATCCGTTGTAAATATTAAGACGTCCTTCTCCGGCAGGGATAGCAGTGCTGTTACCCTTGAAAAAAAAAACCCGTTTTATTCCATTAATATCGTCTCGGCACGGACCGTGACTAATCGTTTTAATGTGCACGGAATGTTGACTCGGGCGATAACAAAACAAGTTTCCCCTGATGGAACGTAATGCTCGCGAAGAGGAAAAAGTCTAGTTGACGCTCTTACGAGAATTTTGAATTGGAGTAGAGCCGAGAATATAAACGCCACGGTCGCTAAACAACCGCTCAACGTGAGCTTTTGCAACGGTTTCCGGATGCCGATTTTCGCCAACAACGGGCTTAGTGTGCCGTAAAACCGTATGAGAAATATCAGTGCGCAAAACGGAGTGATGGTATGCATCTGATCGGGATTGATTGTCCAATTTAAGAAGTCAGAACGGCCGTTCATCAGCTTAGCCTGCAACTTCCACCGTGACATCTGTGCACAATGGATTTGCGTTTGATTATCCGAAAAATCCATATTAATTAGTGCACGTATACGCGAGACCGTACGTACCTGTTGTTCGTACAACGCCCAGAACACTGGATACGTCGTGAACACGGTAATCACGTTTAAAGCCAATCTCGAATCCATTATCTCGTCGTCGGTATACTTGTCTTTGGCGCGGTCAAGATCGTTAATTAATGTTCCCGGAGTAATTCTTTTGGTTAATATGTACTTCAAACAAGGCAATTTTTTTTTTAATACAATGCGTAATACGGATATCATGCAAAAAATATGACTTACGTATATGCATCCGAAAGTTCTTGAAAAAGCTTTGTGTACCGTGTTATTTTTCACGAACATGTTTTTACCAAATAGAAATGTTACTGAAACATATTTGATGTGATTCTTATAAATATATTTTTTTTATCACACTAGCAGTCGGATGACCAAATAATTGTATAAACTATTAAATAGATTTATTTAAATTCATGAAATATTCTACTTAAAACGTATTTATCTACGTTTATGGTGATATAATTACGTTTAAGATGGTCCATTTTTAACCCACGTATGTTAGCTTCATTTAATACCTACGTGTTTAAAAGTATAAGTATGAATACCGCATCGTGTGTCTATAATAAACAGTTGCATTATTATATTATAATTATATTATATTATATTATATTATATTATTGCATTATTATATCTTTGCATATATTTTATTGTCATAGAATATTTAAGAAAACAGATGATTGTTGTGGCGGTGATTTATACATAATTATAATTAGCTAATTGGAATTTTCAAGAGAACCCAATCAATGAAAAATGTTTTCATAGCTACAGCACGCCGGATGTCGGATTTTCGTCTGTATTATACTGTGCACGTCATCAGGGTAGTTAAACTATGTTTAATAGCGTATTAATATAATAAGCTTAAATTTCCAATTAGCTTAGTGTAATATATCATTCATCTATTTTTAAGCTAAGCTATTTGTATCTCTCATCAGCTGTACAATTATTTGTTATACTAAGTACAATAAATTAACAAATACATCCATATTTTACAGAAATGAAAATTACAAAGAGGGGGAGTGAGTGCCAATAAAATTTTAAATGCACCAAAGGAGTAAAATGTTATTTATTATAAAGACGCAGTTGGTTAAAATAGGTTGACTGTATGAAATTCAATTTTTGAATAAAGATGTCGTGGTTCTGTAATTTTCATTATTCTATAATATAATAATAAATTAATAAACATAATTATTTTACTTTTTTTTTCAAGAATCCATATAAATTATTTTTGTTAATTATTATTACAAATTATTTGATTGATTAATAATTACCTACGGCGATTAATAGCATTAAGGCAGATACTCCAAACGCTAAAGGATAACACGAGTTTTTCCCAAAACAATGTACGCTATGTTTGAATTTTGGCGTCAATATTGATGATAACAACGCACCGAGGTCTAAAGCCAATATGTATCTTATAATATAATGTTGAAATTGCTGCTGCTGTTGGGGAAATTTGAATTGATCGCCGGCAAATGTGATAAAAAGAGGTCTTATACCACCAGCACCGATAGATATAAAGAACAATCCAAGTACTGCGATAATCCTAGAATAATGATTAATTATTAAAACAAATGTCAAAATATGTTTTTTATTGATTTCATTTATAAAAACAAAGATTCTAGACACTTGGATCACTGTTAATACCATTCTGGAATCTGTTAAGAAGCAATAGTAACTCAAATGTTTCGTACTAATTATGAATAGTGTAACTATCTGACGTAATTTAACATAAGAGATAAAGTTTTATGGTACGCATTTTGAATTGATGTCGATTGTTAAAAAACTATTTGAATAATGTAAAAATTCATAAGACAAAACAAATACTAAGTTAAATTGTAAAAACGATTAGAGCAAACGTTTTGGAAAATGTTTATATTTTGAGTATACATTTGGATTACTAACTTTTGAATGTCGATATTAATTATATCTGTCATTGAAGCACCAGCGAGTATAAAACCTCCTAGGGTATAAATTGTTGATAGTCGAATTATTGTTCTGAAATAAATAGTATTGATAATACAATAAAAATAAATAACCTTAGTTATAACATAAAATATAAATAATATTACTCAAATTTTCCCCAAATCGAATCTGCCAGCATTGCCCCAATCAACGGCGATATATAAACTAGACTAATAAAACTATGATATATGATCATCGAATGGTCACCAGTAAATTTCAGTACTGTTGTTAGATACAGCACTAAAAGAGCTAAAAATAAATTATATAACTAATTAATTATACTTCCATGTTATATATTATTTTAACTTTAGATTTAGATAATTGTTTTACTTCTAAACCCGAAGAAACAATATCTTTCGCAAAATTGAAAGAAAATTATCAACCACGTGGACTTTGGATATTTCTGAAACAGAAGGTTTTTTCCATAAAAATTAATTTTTATCTTTACCATAGTAAAGTGCTGTACATATTATTATTATTTAAAAAATCTTATTTTTAGTTATATCTTAAAATTCATAATAATTTTAGAGTCAATTCATGTCAAAACAAAAGAAGAATTGTTTTTACAAAGTTATTGAAGTAAAAAATACTGACATTAATATTGTAACATGTGTTAATTATGTAATAAAATACATTAGACAATATTAATAAATTAATAATAGATGTATTGTATTATCATAGATATATTGGGTAAGAAACAACATAATATGGATTGAAATTTATTTTATAATAATGATAAAATGATAATATTTAAATCATTTATTACAGAAAAAATAAATAAATAAAATAATTTATTCTGAAAATTATCATTGTATTGTAAATTATTGTATGAAGATATTGATTAGTCATTGAAAAAAATGCATCCAATTAATTAATATTCAATCGTACAAAGTGTGATTTTTTAAGACAGTAAATATTAAAATTATAAAATTAACATTAATTATAGAAAATAAAATAAAAATATAAATATTTTATACTTGCCAGTTTCTCATCAACCAAAAATTCCATTTTGACTTTCAGCCAAAAATTACAACGATTAAAATACACTAACTGTTTGACAATATTATCGGGTTTTCATTATATTCTGCAATAATAAATTGAATGTCATTTATATTATATTTCAAGTATAAAAATTAAATATTTATTTTCATGAAATCAATCACAGTGTCGTTTGTTTATTTTTGAATCGTTAATCTATAGAGTACCATAAGAGAACAAAATATTTTTATTTGTGATCATTTTTGTTAGCAACTAAGATTCTTATAAACCAAAATGTTATATTCATAATCAAACGGGTTTCACTCTTCTCCCCTCCTTATACCTATAATCTATTATCTATAATAAAAAAAAATAAAAACGGCTGAGTGGGTCAAACTAGAGTTTAAAAAATAAAATCACCTTCAATTTAAGACTTTATATTATTGATTTATTTATATTTTTGTAACTTAATTAGAAACTCAATATAGACCCAAAAAATATTATAAATATACGAATCAGAAACTATTAATAGGAAATTGATAAATGTAAGTATAACAATTACTTTTTTATTTTTTTTTATAATCATTAAAATATTAAAATATTAAAAAATATCTAAAAATGCTTAAAAATAAATATAAATAAAATGCAAATATGAGATTTTTCTAAGTATTTTCTAATCTAAAATTTGCATTTTTAAATATTAAAATGTACAAACCTTTTTATAAACTTTATTCAAATACAGTTAAAAATATTGCTATGTATTCAAAATTTTTATTTCTTTAATTTATAAGGATTCATAACAAACTATTTTAATTTAAAATTTTGATGTACGTTAGGACTTAATTTTTTGTTTTACATTTTTATAAAATGCATTTACATTTATTTTACGTCTTAATGCACTTAATTTAGAAATCTGAAATAATCTTGAGAAGAGATATTCAGTGTAATAGTAAGAATATATTACACTGTTGACCTCTTACAAACTCGTTTTTTAATGGAATACATAATGCATTTAAATTTAAACATATAACAGGCATATTTTATATTCTATACCATTTCACAATATGATTGATCAACTAGTTAAGGAAAGTGATTTATGCTTACGCATTTTAAATGAAAAAAATAAAAATAAAATAAAAACAGTGGTAAAGAAGCTGAATAGATTGATTATCTATAGTAAAATTTTATTTTGTTACTTTATTGTTTACTTTTTACTATATCCATGAATAATAAAATAAACAAGTTGATTTATAGTATATTTATAGATCTTATTTCAAGTTTTTACCGAAAATATTGAAATACTCATATTTGTTGACAACAAATTACTTAATATAATGATAACTAATAACAAAAAATACTTAATATGATTAAATTGAAATTCATAAAATTTTTTGTGTTCGTAGAATTTAAAGAATTCCATCAAAATTTAATACTTTCAGACACATAAATAACTTCAGTCAGTAAACAATATCATATTTGACTAGATATTCAACATATCAACTTACAACCTTATAAAAAAAAAAAATCAAAGTTGTTATTAGGTATAAACGTGACGCAATACTTGATATTTTCTTCTCTAAACAGAAAAACATGTATCTTTTCTCGATGGATTATTTTTATGATTCTGTATAAAATCAGTCAAATAACCAATTTCGAGTAGTGAAAACAGTGCTTTACAGAATATTTCAGGTAATTAGAAGAAATATTTTAAAAGCATTAATTTCATCACCATGACATAACCATCACTGTCATCGCTATCTACAACATTGCTTCTCAAATTTTTTGGTCATAAAGCCCCCTAAATTTAATATAAAACTGCCAAGGCTTCCTTAATCATATTCTTTAATTATTTTTTCTTAATTATATATTAAAATTATATGTACTATTTCACACAGCATAACTATTAATATGTATATGAAATTAATGTTTTTTATTAAACTTTTGAAATTTTTTTATTATAGTATTAAATTGTATACATGTATAAATGCAAATAAATTGAGGTCTAAAAAAAATAGTTTAGATAAAATAAATATTTCACGGCCCTTTAAGGAGCCGCGGCTCCCAGTTTAAGTATTGATCTACAACACCATAAACATCATATTATACAAAATTGACGGCACATTGTAGACAATGTTAAATAAGTAAAAAAGAATGTAATTTATCCTCTCAAAAACACACACATTAATAGATATACAAAGTTTTTAAGCCTTAAATATTAAAATCAACAGTATTATTAATTATTTTATATCAAAAATGTATAATTTATCATGATTTCTGTTGAGTTTTCTCAACATTTCAAATTTAAAGAACTAAAAAAAAATTTTTCGATCTAGGGTTTTTAATACTTTCTTACATAAATTAGAATATTGTATGATTAAATTATGTTAAAATTTTAATTCAAGACATTTTATTCGACCAAAATTATTTCATCGGCGTTTTACAAAAAAAAGTTAACAAACCATGAAAAATAAACAAAAATATATGTAACATATCCAAGTAAATTCAAAATTTAAATGTATTATAATAATTTCGTTTCAATATTGTAGTGAAACTCATTTCATAATTACACAAACTCAGGAGTCAGTTAGTGTATGTGCTATAAATGCATCATGAATAAATTATTTTTCTAAAAAAATTATTGATTGACAACAAATATTCAGAAATTTATTACAAAAATGAATATGTTAAATATGATTTGGAAATTAAATCAAACTACAAAATTTAGATATTGTTATTAAATTTATACATTGTTATTTACTGAATTGCGTATTTATATTTAAATATTTATTTCTTGAAATTTAGCATGTTAAATGTAATCCGTTAAAATATTGTTTTTCAAAAAATTTATATCACAATAAACTATTGACTTTTACTTCCTTCAAGTTATGTGTTATATTTTCATTTTTTGTTCTTGTTCTTGCACTATTGGTACTCCGAAAGACAGCACTAAAGTAAGCTAGTATCAATGAATCAGCTGACATAAATGTGGAATATAAAAGGTATTCAAATGCCTAAATTTTCTAAAATAAAATTATAACAACCTATAACTTATATATGGATTTCCGTGTTTGATTTGTTTATAATTATCGTAATCACCAACTAGGTTTAATGCTAGGTATTATGTTTTTATTTAATCGTGTCAAGTAATATGATATTTCTTAAAATAATAAATTTAAAACGTGTTCGTCAATTGCGTCGAATTTGGGACACTGTATATTGTATAGTATACATCTATTGCGCCGGAATAAAAAAGGTATATTAAAAAGGTATGCATCTATTGCGCCGGTATAAAAAAGGTATATTAAACAACACATATAGAATTATACTGCACAATACTACGGATTTATTGTATAAATCTACAATATTTGTCCACATTTTATTTTATCTTCAAATAATATAATGATAAATATAATGGTTTTAAAATGTATCTATGGTATAGATATACGATATAAACATATTAAATTACAACACGTAAAAACCGTAGTTTTAACAAAATGAAAAGTTGCAAAACCGATTTGTAAGTTTATTATTAACCAAATGTATAAAAATGCTAATCTGTAAATCAATAGAAATAGTTTTAAACACGTTTATATAATATATTTAAGAATCGATCGACGCCATTGATGTATATCTTTTTCCCATCCCATAAGTTTTCTTTCTTTACTTTCGATTTTCAGCGCAATTGATATATGCCCGTCTTTAATATAATAAACATTCATATCATTACAGTTTCAAGACGTGTAAAATTATTTATAAAATGATCAAACTTTTAGTTACTTTTTATCATACGGATATTATAATAATTTGAGAACGTTCTTGCCAAATAATTATGGTTTAAAATGTTTTAAAATGGTTTACTAATGTGATATAATTCCGGATTTACAGAAAATTCACTAATATTAGAATTTTCAATATCAAGCTACACTATTCGGATTTGACATTTTATGTTTTGAATTAGATGATAGATTAGTTGCTAATAACTTGATAAAATTCCGTTGATTTTTTTGTAATTAATTAGTTTTATTAATTCAATGAAAATAATCCAATTACCCTCTGAAACTGTCACAGTCGTATTCAATTCGAAATTCTTGGAAACAGAAATGCATTTTCGATCGAATTTTTAAACAATTTCAAAAATGTCTTCTCGAGAAACAAGCGCATAGTTGACGTTCATCATTCCAAAGGATTGTTTAATATGGTCCACGTTTAATGATTACGAACGTGCATTTACGTCGCAATCTTACCCGTAC
The DNA here is from genome assembly GCA_034509805.1 of Sipha maydis. NCBI lineage: Eukaryota > Metazoa > Arthropoda > Insecta > Hemiptera > Aphididae > Sipha > Sipha maydis. Next base: position 246,231 of record JASXSY010002003.1, read on the forward strand.
TAAATATTAAAACGTTCTTCCCTAGCAGGTATAATACTGCTGATACCCATAAAAAAAGAATTTAAAAAAAAAAATAAGAGATTTATTCCATTATTATCACCTAGCCATCGATCGTGACTTATAATTTTATTGCATACTAAATGTTTATGGACTTACTAAAATTTTGAATTGCAGTAGACCGGTAAGAATAAATGCTACGGCAGGGGCGTCTCCAAACCTTGACTATGGTGGGAGTGGGGGGGAAATAATAAAAAAAAAATTTAAAAAAATGTATTGGCTTAAACATCATTATATATATCATAAAAATATAGCAAAATAGTAAAATTTTAAATTTAAATTTATTCATTTAATCATTTTACATTAGGTAAAAATAGTCATAATAATAATAATAATAATAATAATAATAATAATTTTAAATTTATAGTAAGTTATATAACAAATTATATATTGTAAAACAAAACTTGAACATCGCCTAACGTATGGGGGAGGGCGATCGCTCCCATCGTCCCCCCCTCAGGGACGCGCCTATGCTATGGTCGCTAAAAAGAGGCGGTTGTCGTTTGGGCGAAGGTAATAATTTTGACCAAAAAAATAATAGTCCGTTTGGGCGACTATCATACGTACCGTTTGGGTGAGTGAAATTATTTTTACCTGTGCGAGGTAAAAACCTGATGACAGATAATGATGATATTATTGCTAATCATTATTAATCTTAAATTAATTAATTAGAATACATAAAATGTCTAGGTTTAATATATCAGGCCAATAGATTGCTTTAAAAACTACTAATAATTATATTATCTGTAATTTTATTTTATTATTTTAATTTTTTGACTGTAGATTATTTCCTACTTATAAATAATAATATTATTAATATCCATATCAATATTTTTTTTAAACAGAACTTATTATTAATTATTTATATTTTATATAATTTTGTTTAATTAATTGTTGAATTTAAATTATAAGCATTTTTATACCACCCAAACGGTATTTTTAATTAAATAATCCTCGCTCAAATGGTAGTATTAGTTGAATAAACCCTCGCCCAAACAGACTATATTTTGGGTCGATTCGCCCAAACGGTGTACGCCCCTAAAAAGCCTAAAAATTTCCTATGCCAATATGCCAATATGTTAATCGCAAGCAACAGGTTTAGCGTTGAACAGTATGAGGAACACGGTGCTTTCCATTTTCAACAGCTTTACGTTTTATAGCTGTACGAATTGTTTGCAATTATTTTTTTTTGTTCATCATTGTCTTCGTCGTGTTGGTGATCTTTAAAATGACTGCAAACTAAAACCATTTTTTCATTGTTGGCGATAATGATTTCACTACATGCTTTTGCATACTTCGACAAACAATATCACCAGAACTTTTATTAGTTCTAAAATAACGATGACTATAGCTATCGAAACGAATAGAATTATTTCCGCGATTATTTGTGAATAGCTTTTAATATTATAATATAATCATAATCATTGTATTTAAAATAAATACATTTGAACGATGGTTCAAGGATTGAAGTCCGTCTGAAAACTCACTTCACATTTGTACACTGTGGATTAGGGTGGTCCTTATTTATATAGGTTAAATATTTTTGTTTGAAAATTTAACACAGTACCCCCTTAATTTGTTAAGTTATATGAGTAAGTAATTTGGGTAAAATTTGGAAGATCTCACTCAACCCCCTCTGGTGCCGCATTAGGGTTGAAATTTGGAAAAATAGGGTAGTTTTTTGTTTTTTTTATTTAATTCAGAAGGTATTGTATTTATCGAAAACATGTAAAGAACTAAATTATAGATTTTAGCATTGTCTATAAAAAAGCATATTACATAAATTCTCGTAAGTCCATTTATTTTTAAGAAAACTTATTAATTTACAAAATATTATATATATTTAACAAAATTGCATATTTTTGGGTTTTTTTTAAATATATACAACGTACGGTTGGATATATGACAAAATATGTTGAATAACAATTATACAGAATTAAATAATATAAAAAAAAGATTATAGCTAAAAAAGTCTTAATATTCTGTAATATACGTTTTGGTTTTATTTACTTGATTTTCTTTAATTTTAACAGTACAATTTTGATTTAATATGTAATAGTTAATCAGTCGAAGAAATACTGTAAATATTTGTCTGTGGCTATGGAAATAATTATTATTAGAATTCAATTGTTCTGTTACCCGTGCTAAGCCTTATCTTATCTTATTTTTTTCTTTGGCACTAATTTTTGTCGAAACATTTCGATATTGCCTTTAGAGTTTAATGTACAACACACACCATTTTAATATACGATAAGTGGTCTAAGCTAATTTCTTGTCGTTTATCGTTTAATTTGTAGACTAAGTTGTACTTATTCAAAATTGATTAATTGTAATTAAATATGCCACGAAACCGCGTTTTTCTTGTTGGACCAATGGACTACCAAATTACTGGTAGTAAATTGCCATCTAAAAAGAATTGTTTGAGTGTTTTATTTTTTAATTTACGAATTGTAAAATTAAATTTGCAAGAAAGTGCAGCACTAGTTGTTGACGAGTGTTTAATATTTTGGAAAAAAGTTCGTATACCTACTCAAGACCCATCCAATATTATAAAAAAATTGAAAAAATTTTATGACGAACTTAGAACATTGGAAAAAAGTAAAACTCGGAAGAGCGATTTGTGAAGAAAAAGAGAGCAAGACTTTGAAGATGAATTAAACAATTTATTCGATGTTGCTCATGCTTATGCTATTGATCTAATGAAAATACAAGAAGATAAAGATTTTTTACAACTCCAACGAAAATCAGGTCGTCCAGGTTGTATGATGGGTGTGGATATGAAGTTAACGGGAGTTGAAAAAAAGAAACTAATTAAAAACGAAATGAAAAATAAAAAGCTCATGCCTTTTTCAGAAACATCAGTAACAGGTAATTTATAACAGTAAAATAATTAAAATATAATATTTAAAAATGTGATAATATATATTAATAATTAATGCATAATTTAGAACAGTATTCAATTTCTTCGTCTACGTCAAGTTTGGAAGAAACGGAAAATGAAGATGAAGTAATTGAACAGTTATCTCCAGTCCCAGGTCCATCAAGAAATAAAAGAGGTAGGATAGAACTTTTAACACCTAGATTATCAGCCACTCTTGATAGATGCAAAATAAGTGATAGAGATGCTGTTCATTTGTTAACTGCATGTGTAGAAGCCCTGTCATTAGATCCAAGTATTTATGTTATAAACCGAACATCAATCAAAAAGTCCCGTGAAGACTATCGAAAAAAAATATCAGAAAATATTACTTCCAAATTTCACGAAAAAAATTTAAATTATGTTGTGATCCATTGGGATTCAAAAATACTTCCGGCCCTTACCGGAAAGAATAATGTTGATCGTTTACCAATTATTGCAACGGCCATGAATGTTGAACAACTTCTTGAAGTCCCACAAATGCCTTCTGGAACAGGATATGAAATATCTTCAGCTGTG
>JASXSY010002004.1:0-23000 GCA_034509805.1 Sipha maydis
TAAGACCTTTATTAAAATAAACAATATTAGAATTGTAATAAAAAAATAAATAAGTTTTGGTTTACCAACTTTCTCCTTGTTTAAGGGAGGGCTTTCGGGGTTACAAGGGTTCGAGAGCCGATCAGTGCAACTGGATAGTCTTGTAAGCTAGATAAATAGCACTTACTTGTTCCGCAATAGATGAGTCGATCCATCGATAGACTGATCATTCACGACTATTATAGGAGTAAAGTAAGGTGGAAATCAATCGACACAGGAACAGTATTCTGAGAGCAACACTTCTCGATACTCTTACAGAAAATACAAAACATAAAATTAAAGCAAAACAATCGCAATTGGTAATATTTCGACACAAGAATGTTCTCGGAGGGTCCCGGCGATCGGTTAAGCCCGTATATGACCAAGAGCTCGGTATGCACGCACTGATGGCCTATGGGCAAGAAGCATGGTAGAAGGTCGTGTATCCCTGTTATACAAGGACGTATGGTGAGATGGATCTTGGAACGGTCATTTAAGGGTTCGATCTATTTAATTTTTTAATAGATTATTGATAAGTTAGGTCTCTATCATTTAAATTGTGTTGTCTGTGCGCGTACCGAAAGAATTATTATTTATTGATTTTTTTTACACGTTAGTAAAATACATCATTGCAATTTATTTTTGACATAATATATAATCTAATGATGCGCATCATTACTGAATAAATATTTTCACTTGTCAAAATATTTACCCTCCGTACAAACAAATTATTGAAACAAAATCAACGTAGTTTATTTTATATAACGTAGAATTTATAATTAAAATCGTATATTTTTAATGCTTTAAAATATTATACGAATAAAGCATAAATTAATTAAGCTAGTTCATAAGCAGAACGAAGTAGAGAAGTTTTGTTTGTAATGATAATATAGTAAGGTCTACTTATAATGGCATTTCTTGGAAAAAGTTCAATGACTACCCGATTACCGGAAAAGTATTGGAAGTATCTGGTTTTGGTGTTAAAGGTTCGCAGAATCACCGAGTGAAATGTTTTCGACAATTGGTACGGGTCGAGTGAAAATATCACTCCCATCGTTATTATAATTAAAAATACTAATGTTAAGTTGTACCATTGATTATAAATAGTATTTTAGTGTTGTCTCATGTGTTCCGTATTATAATTATAATACTAGGCATTATTTTACTTCGCACCATCCGCTGACTTATTTAAATTCATTATTTACAAAAATGCAGTTCGCTTAATATTTTTAAATTTAACTATAATATACAATCACAATATTAATTTTCATTGTATTATTATTCTGTCCGCTGTCCAACGCCATCGTTGCCACTGTTGTCAACACCATCGCGAAATACTTAATCGGTCCTAATTGTGATTATAATATTCCCACTTGTTCTACCGTACGTAAAAATTAAAAATTAAAATATCTTGTAATCTTAACAACTACATGCTTCATATTGTCACGGTATGGTTTTTTTTGCGATTTGTCACGGTTAATCCATAAATGTTTGACCACGAGAGGTATAACGAATGCTATTTTATCTGTGTATATTACTGAGTAAAATGAGTTTAAGATCACCATTCATATATCCATTACTATGCAATAACAACCCAACGAAGATGTCATTTTATTATTACATTATATTCTAATAATGATAGAAATTGTTTTTACAAATTCCATAATTAGTTATTATAATAAAGTATATTTTACTAAAATATATTAATTCAAAGAAATAAAAGTTTCTTAGAAATAAATATGTTGTGCTTCTAAAATATAAAAATATATGACGTAACCTCATGGAAATGCATAAATGCATTGCCAACTTCATTTCGCTTATTTTAATGATTATTTTATTTTTTATTTTTTTTACTATTTTTCCCATTATTAGTGACTTAAATAATATATAATATAATATGTTTTTTTTTCACAAAAAAAAAAAAATAAAAAAATCCTGCAGTGAAGGGTTAAGATATCGAAATATATCAAAAAGAAAAAGTTCAACGTAGTAAACACGATGGTAGCCAAGTAAAGTCTCTTGAGACAATTTAATAAGAACAATAACAAATAAATCACTAGTAAGCAAATATTTACATTTGATGAAACGAACGAAACTCAAACTAAAATATTTAATTGATTAAAACAAGGTGGTATGTAACAATATGCAGACAACGTAGATCGTACGTATATGTCTATTGATTATCAAGATACAAAGAATACTAAAAAAAAATGATCGCCGGCGACCGGTGTTCGAACCGAGCGACTCGTCTTCCCGTCCCGCCTTTGCGCCTTTATACGCGTGGTGGGGTAGTCGATAATCGTCGTTACCCGTGGTAGTGGTTGATAAGGTGCAGACCGGTCGTTGCGGTGCTTGTACATAGTACTAGCGACCGTTACGTACCGTGTCATACTCCTCCTCCAAACCGCCACATGGGTTGTACTTACTTGTACCGGTATCTGGATGTCACCAGTGGGGTGAGTATTTTGATGCGTGATGTGGTTGATGTGATGTAGGTTGGCTTGCGCTCCTCCTATGAGCAATAGCTTGTGGTAGGCGCGCGTTTACCTCTACCGTTATGGTCGGTTTGGAGACGCAGCCGGAGTGTAGAATAATTTACTATCGTACACCATCTCCGACGGTCCCTCCAACGATGGACCCGGAGCGGCCAGCCAGGCATCTTTGAAGAACTCTTCCGAACCTACGGTTATACAGTAATATTAATACAATAATATGTTATTGTTGATATACTGTTGTTTAAATTAATATATAATTCTAAACGAGGAAAAAAATTGTTGAATCTTATAAACGATTGATTTTTTACTCACGTATTTAAAATAGTACCATTGAATATTATTAAAACCTAATGATATTTTGTTGAATTATGTTTGTATGGAATTCGGTGTACGAAGAGATAAAAAACGTTTAATAAAAGATAAAAACAGATAAAAACGGAATACTTGCGTTCGTGTAGTGGTGTGGTAGTCTAAATACACGTTTGCTGTAAAAAATTATGAAATTCGAACGGAATTATTCAAGACGGTATTGGCCATTTATTAATATATGTGCGAGTATTCTTGGTAAGTACATAATATTTGTATAATATACATTATATTGTCAACAGTTCGAACGTGTCTAGCGTACATTTTTCGGTTCCGCTGGGTACAAATTAAATATCTTCCGTCTTCCTCATAACTACTACCCTGTGTTTCAAAACTCAAATTTTCTGTCACTGATCGCCGTCTCTCTCCTGGCTTAATATCCCTTCAAAATCTCATCAACGGTACAACTAACTCTCATTCTCTTACCTAACACGTAAACTTTAAATTTCCTGCGCGCCCTGCCCGTAACATTGCTCCGTTCCCTATGCCGTCATGTACTACTGATTAGGTACCTAAAAAATGAATTTACTATTTGCATGGGACGGGCTAATCTAGACAATTACAATTCTTACTAACTTGTTATTATTACTATTTTTTTTCGATTAAATTAAAAGTTGCTTTTTTTGTAGTTATCAATTCCTAACAAATGTAAATACCAAATACTGTATTATATTAATTGGGCTTCCGTCCATCATGGAGGTCGTTGACCTAACCATATGTTGACCCAGAACGGACGTGAGACGTTTGATAATCAAATGAGAATAATTCTTGTAATATTAATTATTGTATATCAATTGTTGTAATATCACGGAAAAAGTACAGTATGAAAACGCGAATAGAAAAGTAATAATTGTACACGCGATGGAAGTCATTATAGTTCATTATACTCGCAAATGACACGGTTAAATATTAGACTGATTAAAAGGTGTTTTAAATTATTTTGCAGATCGCGAATTGTGTTGTACACGCACACAGTATAAAATAAATAATTGTACGATATCGATAACGTGACCGACTCTACATTTACAACCGTACTACTCAGTACTACTCAGTCCCCGAATGTTATAACGAGCAGAAATAACTATTTCTCTTAAAAATGAAAAACGTACACACCAACTATTCCACCCTCTTGTGCCACAATACGAACATTGACAGTCGTATACGCACTTAACATTTCTTGAGCTAAACACGTAATATGGATTGTACGAGTATACTAGCCATTATTTTCTATTATTTTATCTTTCAGAATTCTTCCCTTTTCTGAACAATATTGTAAAATCGTCTTGAACGCTATGATTTATTACTGACATTTTGAGAAATGCTCAGAACTTCACAAATATTAAACCGCTAAAAGTATTATATACATGGTATTAGTTCAGTCATTGCTTGGATATGGTTCTGTTATTCGGAATCCGTTTCAAGCTGTTTATAACAAATAAACTTGAATTTGTGAGTAACACATTTTTACAATACTTAAAATATAAACAATCACTTAAAATTCTTTTTTAAATTTATTTTGCCTTTGTCTTAAATATTACAGCAAATATTTACAATTGTAAAAGAAGATTACGACTACTAGCCTTGATGAAAAGCCTTAGGGACATACTCGTTGAGTTCTAGGCGATATTTTCTAGATGCTCTTATTATTAATAATCTTACTAATGGCTCTATCGATGATACTCTTACTGTAAGTTTGATTATTTTAGTAGTTCCATCCTTCAACTATAGAAACCGTTTAAAATCTTACTTCTCAAAGCATAGCCTCCCTACGGCTACATTAAATTTATAACTTATGCACATTGTTAATTTATTTTATTAATAATGTGCCGAAGTCTGTGGTAAAAATTTGACTTATTAAGTTCATCATCGTTGCATTTTTACAACTATTTATCTAGATGACATTTATGTTGCAAAGTGAAGATATTTTGTAACCGTGTTGATTGGATTTTAAAAGAACGGGGGAAATTATGTGATGGGAACGTGGAACACTGCCATCATACATTACACATTGATTCTTCTTCTTCTTTTGCTTCGTCTTCCTCCCAACTATTTGGGGTCGGCCACCCTTGTCCTACACCTCCACTTTACTCGGTCAATTACATCTCCTCTGCACATATCGACAGCCCTCATGTCATTCTCTAAAGTTTGTATACATTACACATTGATTATTTTGAGAAAAAAAAATTGGTTTGTAAAATTGCTTAAAAATGCACTGAAGTTCTTAATACTATTTTAATTTTATGACAATAGTTATATTTTATATTTTTTATATTTTATGACTATTTTATTTTATTTTAATATTAATTTTATTGTTATGTAGCCACTCGTGTACTAATTTACAGATAAAAAAAGTCACAGCACTTTTGAGTACACTATATTTTTTATACGAGAAACACTAAAAAAGTAAAATAACAAAGATGATATAATAATAGAAATATTCAGTATAAAAAATGACTGCACTAATTCTAAAATATAACCAAGACTGACTTGTGTGCCATGTGATTTAGTCCGGTATCAAGGCTAATTTCACGAGAAATAATATAACATATTATAAATACGCGAAAACAATCAGTTTACAGTGTAATCAAATATCCATACAAGTAAATGTTGTATATATTATCATATCTTAGTGCGAGTAACAATATCAAGTACGTCGTGCATGTCATCTTCGCTTTTCATTCGAACCAACATTGTTCATTGCTGTAGTCTAATAATTAGGTATATACATTTAATTTACTACATTTTATGGTAAAGTAATAAACTTCATTGTGTTGATTTTTTAATATCTATATATTTTACGAGGATGACGAGCCCTTGGAGTCCTGCAACAGTACTATAAGTATTAATCAAGAAGTTTTAGAGTATCTAGAGCAGAGATAGCCTAATCAGCTATATCGTAGGGATTCTTCTAGATAACTCAATCGGCGGACATTTGCTATTCTTAGCGAATACCGAATAGTCACATTACATTTATACATACTTACAATAAAAATATATCACTTTATAAAATTCATCAGATTCATAATGTTCATTATGTATATTTTTAGTTTATGTATATTTTTAGTTGCAAGGAAATTGTAAAACAATAGTACTTTTAACCGTCAAAAAATATTATTCTAGTAATCATTCAATAATTGAATAATAATATTAAAATATTAAAATATTATTATTAGTTATGTACTTACGTGATTATTTAATTTACTTATTATATAAACATACATTTTATGATAACATTGATACAAATTAGAACTAATCAAAGTGATATTCATTATATTGTATTTCACTGTATTCCGTGCTTCCGGGCGTTAATCAAACGATATATTATTATTATATAGTAATAATGAATCGCGATCATATGCACGCATATACCGAATTGTTTAAAAAATATTTAATTGATCGGATAGAAACGTATTGATTATTTTATTCGAAGCGTTATATGTACACTCGAAAACAATCGATGTATCATAATCGTACCACGAACAAAGTATATTTCATGCTATTTTCGTGGAAATTAAAGGTTAATATTTGTGTGCGTGGATATCTATTTAAATATTTCCCATCGGTTCAATATGTAATTGTATTGGACCACACGGCACACTGTACGAGTATATAAAATAGCCTATCCAATATATTTTTTATGTCAGATCTCAAGTGCTATCCCATGTTTCTGAAGCAATGAATTACTAAAATAGATAATACTCTCGTCAACTCATAACCGACCGATTCGTGTGTCGAAAATATTCCGTGTGTTTTCAGTACGGTGGTGGCCGTGGGTCGCGCTGCGAATTACGACGGATCGTTCGTAGAGTCGATGACCGAAAACGTGATGGTAGGTCCGTTTGTGATTCTGAAAACAACGTATTGTACTTTGTCGGCTTATCCCAGCACCAGGAGAATAGATTCCACCGAAATCGTTTGGAATACGCCTAGCTAAGTGCATGTGTGTGGAGCTGAGAAAAAAAGTCGTATCTTCATAAAACTGAATCGCGACCAATTGATTTTCCGTTATAAAGGAATTTCTCTTGTAGGAGTAAAAAAATTAAAAATTAAAATAACTCAAAATTGAGTATATAATACATATTATATTTTTATTCAGTAACATAAATTTTATTTTATTACGTAATGGCTAAAATAAGTTTGATATAGAAAAATTATTCATAATATTTGTAGTTTTCGATGATAAAGAAACGGCACATTTATCTAATAATTCAGCAATTGATTCAACATTAAGTAATGTATAGTATTATTTATTACATGTTTTCGTTTCTGACTGATGAAGGTTTTGCATTAGAGACGTACCTAATTGGTTATCGAGACCATTATTTGGTTTTGCTGTATTCTTCTCCAGTCCATACAACATTATATATATATATATATATATATATATATATATATATTTTTTTTTATGTGGGTTTTGTGATTCCGGTCATCGGATACCGAGATTTGTTCGTAGTCGGATTGAACACTGACTTAGTTAGTCTCCGGTAGAACCTCAACAAGAAAACGTATCAAGTCACCGTGTTGACACCATCGTAGACAGAGAAAAGCCCAGCAATTGGTAGAGCTCTAAGGTAAACGTTAACGGTAACTTATGAACAGGTAAGTGATCAAATTTAGTCGGACTGTTGTTGAAATACGCGAAGCGAAACACCATCGTATTTAAGAGGTAGAAACCGTTTGCGTATAAAACACCCAACAACTATGATTTTTGATTAAAATGTTTTTTGCATTAATTTTTTTTTTTTTTTTTTTGTGGTACGAAATATAAATACATATACTAGGTTTTAAGTTTATTTTTATTGATAAACAGTATTTTTAATTTTAATAACAGCATTTTTGTATAATTTACGTTATAAATACTCATTTATTTCTTTGATTTTTTTAGGGTATCTTAATCCGACAGTGTAGTTGTAATAAGCAATACAAAAACAAAAATCCGAAAAATTAGTTAAAAAAATATTTTCTGCTCATAGCAGAGCTATTTTCTTCCGTCACGTGTTCACGAATATTTAAAAAAAACCGATTATATGGTTCAAGCGAAATATTTTCGATCGTCGATGCAGATTGAAAACCTCACATCATAATAGCAATAGATTATTTTAGATTATAATAAATAATAACAATAAATTTTCCTTGACTGTTTCGTATTATTGTAATTCGGTTTTTCACACTTCGCGTATTCAAATACACTGTTGCAGTAAATCCGCTTTAATATTTTAAATAGAAACATAATAAACAATCACTGTGTTGTGTACTTGGAATTCGATAAGTGTATTGAAGAAAAAAAGTGATCAAATGGAAAATTGAGTACTTTTGCCAATAAATGAATGTGACACATTTAATGTTTATATTTACTGCTTTGTACTTCGAACGGAATTAACTCATGCATTTTTTTACTTCAATGTTACACTTTCGACTCAACTTGGCCAACGTTTTATAACAATAAAGTCATTTTCGTTGCTGTTCTCGGCAAAAACAAAAAAAAAAAAACGACTACAGCTGCGCCGAGTCAGGATAAATTATTCTATTTGTACAATATCCTTAAGATTTCGCCTTTAATCTACGTAAACCTACGCATATTATTTCAAAAATGTTGTTGTCATCTACAGCGTTCGCGTATACTGCAGCCCAAAAGTTTAAATCAAAGATTTAAGTGCCTCCTACCGCTCATCCCGACATCGGCTGTCATACGCATACATTATGAATTACCGCGTAAACAATAATAATCCACGAGTTTTTGTCGAGTCATTTGTGACAATAGTTTTCCAAAATGTTATCAATGACACAAGATGAGTGTATACGTGGGTCGCTCCGCAGGCTGCAGTGGAACGATTTCGAATTCCCTTTGGTACGTCCACTCCCGATGTATTTTTTCCCCGGCACTGCATTCCAACGTAATCATGTTTCGATAATAAGATTCAGTGTAACGATGGCATGTGTTTTTCGCGGTCCTCTACAGATGTGGTTCTGCAGTATTTTGTAGGATCCAGACAACAATGGAAATTTTCGGGGCGGAATTCTTTACGTTTCAGTTACCAGCCAATAGCGGTACAAAGGGGATATATTTGAGTTTTTGTAAAAAGTACGCCAAGAAAATAATGATTACAGTAAGTTAATCCGTTCACTGGACATGTTATGATAATAATATGAAATTTAAATTACTGAAATATTACCTATAGGTTATAAACGTAAACCTTTATGCTCACGGTGAATTCATGTGAAATCTACAAGAATAAATGCTTTTGGTGGTTGATCCTTTGAAAACGATTCAAGTGAAAAAAAAACTTCCCACCGCCACGGTTACCAGCTATAACGTTGATCTGGAGTAACGACTTCACGGAAAACGTCTAGGGAAATTTATATTTTATCTGCAACTACTCGGAAATGTCGATCCACTGAGAGCTCTAGGTGATCGAAGTTTTTTAGTAGCAGTACGCCTGCATTAAGCCAATAGGGAGTTATCGCATGTAAATAAACTAATACCTGATGATTTCTATACAATGTCTGAAAACTGTATCACGTGTAATTTTCATTTCGATACGGTAACACACTCACATGTACATACACGGTAGTTGTATGCGTATTCACGAAATGATATTTTATTCGTAATAATAACTCTTTTCATGGACACTACTATTGGTTTTACTATACGCCTATAATATAATAAAATATTGCACCATTAGGATGCAGTCGCTCTAGCGGTCTTCTAGGTGTTTATAGGTTCCGGAACCATGTGATGAAATTGCGTTGTGCGAATGAAAAAAAATACCACTTGTTATCGTAAAAACGGTAATCAAAAGAAAAATTTTTTTTTTTCATTTAACGTGAAAAACAATTGGTATAATCTTGTTCTAGTATATAAAAATTGAAAAACAATACAGTTCAACGACACGAGTAATTTTGCGAGTTTCGCGACACGATATATTATTATGTTATTATGTATTTCATAACTCGTTTTGCTACAATGCGACTACGTATCGATTATTTTATTCGAGGAATATTGCGAAAAATCGGCGTTCTACGTTTGACTCGAGGACACTCTGTGCACAATGATCGTGATCGTACTAGGACCAGAGAAGATTTCGTGTTATTTCCATGGAAATTAAAATGTTAACGTCGAACCAATGACAATTCACTACGTACGTGACGACTCTTAGTAGACTGTACATTTTGTTACCCAATTGAACACGAATATTTGGTTAATAGTTTACACGAAAAACCTGTCCGAATATGTAATATATACCTTAACAGAAGTATTCGGGAACGATTGTTAAGGTATGTGATGTATATTGTGTTTAGGTTTGGTGTGTACTTATCTTCGGGTAAAATGGTAACTAATTAATAAAGGTAACTAAAAATGGTATGATTTCTATAATCAGCCCTTCTGGCTCAACAATAAAACAAATGAAACGATGAATATTTAAATATGTGGCTTCAAAGCAATAAAAAATAGCAATGAAATATAAAACAAGTATATAGGTACGCTAACCAAGTCTTGTAAAAAAACAACGTGTTCAGGAATAACACATACTAAACGTCGGACTGCACTCAGAAAAATACTTACCAATATCAATGAAAAAAGTATATAAAACTAAGGAAAAATGGGTATGATTTGGTATTATTGGGTATTATATATCAAATCATAGAAATATAACCATAATATATATTATATTAAAGCTAAATAAATTTTGTTGAATCAATGTTTTGTTTCATTAATTGTAATTCAATTATCCATATGTTTTATTACCCTGGGATTAAACTGATGGAAAATTATGTGCATTGATTTAAAGAAAAACTTGAAATTGATTTCTCAATAAAATAATAACAAGGAAACTCATGCATTGATTTTATTATATAAAAACAATTTCTTATTTTTAAATATTATTGGGATTAAATCAATTTGTTTTATATACAAACAAATAATGAACTGTATGCATTGTTTTTATGCGATTTTTCATTGTTTTAAAAAAGTTCTTGATTTTAAAACAAATTTTTTTTTTCATAAAAACTTTAGTTTTTTTCTTTGAAAATTATATTAAAGAATTATACAGTTTATAAAAATTACACTTAATCATTTTAATATATGTAAAAGTTAAGTTTTTTATTGTTTGAAAGTAAATAATGACCTAATATGTCCATATAAGTATGTTGAGTGCATAAAACGAATCTATGGATTTCATTATTTCAAACATTTATGTTTCGTAAATTTAATTTAGTCATCTTTAAATTATGGATATTAATATATTGAATATGTATTTGTTTTAAAGAAAAATTGATTAATTTAATATAATTCACTATTGATTCTAAGTATACCATTGTACTTAAAAATGATGGTTCTTTTTCGTTAAAATATTGAACGATTTTTTTCTGGTTGTGGAAGAAAAAAGTACGAGCTTTGGATAGGGAATGCTGGAGAATTTGATGTATGACGGGATGGTCTTAATGATCGACAAACCCCAAAGAAGAAGACGAAGAGGAAGAAGTTGGACGGTGGTCCGAACAAGACAACAAATATAAATTTGCTAGCCATACATCATATTCGGCTTCTAAGCAAACCGTATTGTACTACCGTAAATTTCTGAAAATTTTATTATTTTTAATTTGGTTTTATTCGCTTCTTTTGAATTTTTTATTGCTCCAAGGACACAAAAAAATAAAAAACGATAGTCGTCACACATATTAACGATAAGAAACCAACCAAATTAGAATCATAAATGGAAAACTCGAGAGTCCCTATCGGAAAACCACGTACGTACAACGAACTGGTGTACTATAGTGTAAAACACGAAAACACAAAATAACGACTAACGAGAATTTTGCAATCAAACGATATCTAGTGCACAGTATAATATGATATTATCATTGATTATATAATAGTCTATTATGTAATCAATGATTATATTAAATTAACCTGTTTTTTTTATTTTATTTTTTTTTTGATTTCGAGGGGGGGCCATGGCCCCCTGGACCTCCCTCTAGAGCCACTACTGGTGCATGCATGCGTGCGCGTAGCCGCGGTATCAGGTGTACCGATTTAACCGATTTAGACGCCGATCTCGAAACCGGTCGACGTGACCTTCACCGGTCGTGCATCCAACACACCGGGTGTAACGAAAATTACTTGTCGCTGAACAGAAAGGTCAATATTATTTACGCGCGCAGATATCCAAACATTTCCCACCGCAATCCGATATGCAAATGGTATCGGACCGCGAACACCGCTGCGGCGTACATAACATATCGTACGGCACGTTTTTCGCTCAGTTGCAATGCCGGTCCTCAAGTGCACCGTCGCGTTTCTGAGGTAATTGAACTGTTTTCAAACGTATTGCGCTCTAAAATCCCGCTGCGACACCCGTCAGCTCGTTGCCGACCCTGTCAACCTGTTAACCGTACAACCTGTAATAACACGTGTCTTTTACGTATCCCGTGTGATTTTTCAGCTTGGTGGCGGCCGTCAATTGCGCCGCGAATTACGATGGCGCGTCCGTCAAGGCGGTGACCGACAACGTGATGACAGTCGGTGAAGGTCCGTTTTGGGATTCCGAAAACAACGTGTTGTACTTCGTCGACATATCGCAGCACCGGGTGTACAGATTCCACCGGAACCGTTTGGATTACGCACAGCTAGGTGCGTATATGTAGATCGGAAAATAATCGATCGCGAAGTAAAATCATCTCAAAACCGAATCGCTCGGGACCGATTGATTTTTCCGTTACAGAAGGAGCGGAAAAAAAAATACATTTTTGTTCAGCAATGAATATTTTCTCACATATTAGCTGACAAATGTTTGATATTGAAAAATAATTTGTAACATTTGTTGTTTTCGAAGATTAAGAATGTTCGCGTGTTCGCGAGCTTTTGTCGTTAATTCTAACAACTCAAAATCTGATTCAACGTCTGAAAACTTTTATGGCGTTTGTTATTTCATGTTTCCAATTTTGGGATAATGAAAAAATGAACGTTTTAAAAAAACACTAAAAGTCGAATGTGTGCAGGTCAAATTTAAAAATTAAAACCATTTTAGTCTACATGCTACATACTTTTATAATTTTATTACTAATTAACTATTAGATAAATAATTTAGAAAAACAAATAGTAATAATTATTTGTTTTCGATGACTAAGGGCGGTAATTTCTCGGATTTCTGTTGTCAATTCCAATAACTCATTTAATGAAAGTATGTTTACAGACGGGTTAACGGGACCAAGTCAAATTCCACCATTTGTATTTCTTATTTTATACAAATCAAACGATATATACCTTGGTTGATCTATATTTTTTTGATGGAAAAAATTTAATTATGAACCAAAAATCGCAGTATTCGTTAAAATAATAAATTATTAAATTAATAAATTATATTGAAAATATAAACACATTTTACCATTAATTTTGTAGAGTTGGAAATATTAGGTTGTGTAGAAATTATTTACGAAAGAAGAAATTGAATTTTTAAAGTTCAAAAAAAAAAATGATTTTTGGTCACTAAGTTTCTCTTTAAACGCCGTGTGGTTCAGTATCGGTGACAATTAAATTTAAATATTATCTTTATGTTAAACATGTTCTTACACAATGGTATATTTTTTAAAAATAAAAAAAATTAATCCGCACAGACGGAGACGTGGGATTCGTGATCCCGGTCGTCGGATACCGAGACCTGTTCGTAGTTGGACTAAACACCACGTTGTCTAGCCTCCGGTGGAAACTCGACAAGAAAACGTATAAAGTCACCGGGCTGACTACCGTGGACGAAGATAAGCCCGGCAATCGATGGAACGACGCTAAGGCGGACGTTAACGGTAACTTGTGGGCAGGTAAGTGACCAAGTTTAGTCAAACATTTGTTGATATATTCGAAGAGAAATACAATAAGAGGTAAAAACCGTTCGCGTAACGAATTATGTCTTTTGCATTATATTTTTTGATGCACTATAAACGATGCTTTTCTAATTAAAAATGTGTTTCAAAAATAAACTTATTTGTGCATTATCGATTAATCTTTTGTTTTTTTTTTCATATCATTCAAATCTTATCATAACATTATATTAAAAAAATTATATTAACGACTCATATGCAACATTTTTATAGGCCTAGCTCGTATTTATCGTGTTAACTATGAATAAATAAATAAAAGAGAAATTACAATGGTGCGTAAATACATAGTTTTCCTTCGAAACCATTACTAAATTGAAAAATAAATATCTCTATATAATATGGTTTTTGTATATTTTTAAGAGAATTTTCAAGCAACGTGAAAAACAATTCCGGGGTCGTCATCCATTTAAAAGCGAAAAAAAGGGAATTTTCGCATTAATTAATTTCCTTTATTATTTTAAAATTAATTTTCCTACATCGGTAATTTATTTGTAATATATATAAATAAAAAAAATAAAAAAATAAGTTTAAAAGCACTTTTTGTCCGCAGCAGAGCTGTTTTCTTCCGCAAATGTTTCATCTAAAACCTCATATGCGTGTGCACAGGGCGTGCCGAGTGTGCCTAATCAATACCCAAAAATCTTATTCTATAGTTAAAATGGTCAGCATAAATATGTGATAAGTATATACCAATAATCAAGGCTGGGCAAGTTAATGATTTTTTTTTTTAACTTAGTTAAGTTAATTTAATATGCATTTAATAAGAAAAAGTGTAAAGTTGAAAGTTAAAAAATTGTTGGTTAATTCAGTTAAGTTAAAAGTTAATATAGATTTTTTTAAACTTTTTACTAAGTTAAAAATAATTAAAAAATTTGTTATTTTTTCATACGTTAGATACGTTTTCATACGTTAAATTATAGATTATAATGCTAATACTTCATACGCTATACAGTATTTCTATATAGGATATATTTTATTAGTTGCCACATAAAACCTTTTATCATAAAATATTTTCTAATTTGTCAGGTTATTCATTTAAAATAAAAAGTGATTGGAAAAATAACATTTTTAATTCTTATAAGTTCACAATAAAAAATATTTTTTGACGTGAAAACGACTGAAATAGTAAAATTAAAAATAAATTCATTAAATTTCACGTTGTTTAAAAATGAATTTAGTTAGTTAATGTTAAGTTATGAAAATCCAAATTTAACTAGGTTAAGTTCAAAAGTTAAAATAAAATTAACTTTTGAACTCGTTAATGCCCAGCCTTGCCAATAATAAATAATTTACTTATACTGTAATTTTTTATTTTTTATCCGTATGATTTTGTTGTAATGGTTCCACTAAAAAAAGTGAATATAATTATCAACAAAATGGTTTCGAACAATTTTTTTGTTCTGGAACGTATGACATTAAATTAACAGATACAATTATGAAAACCAATTTTTAGACAATGTATAGAATTTATTATTATTTTGTATCGAAAATTACGAATGCTCTTTGCCGGTCCACTCTTCAACACTTTACGAACGGTTTTCACCTCTGCAATAGTACATGTGACTACACGGTAAACCGATACCATGTGCGCAGGTACCATAGGGTTCGAGGACGCCGCGGGCAACATACCGATGGGCCGTGGCACCCTGTACAAGTTGAACAATACCAGATGCTTCGAACAACTCGAACCCGTGATACCAGCAGTGACCGTGTCCAACGGGCTTGCGTGGAACGACAATGGAACCCGGATGTATTACATCGACTCGCCGACCAAACGAATTGCGCTTTTCGACTACGATCCCGTCACCGCTTCAATTTGTAATTATTTTGTTCATACGATCTTCTCTGATCAACAATGACCGTATCACCGTGTGTTGGACGATAACCGAGTTATCGCCCATCGGCACGTACGATTTTCTCTTTCCGGCATATGCCCAAAAGTCTTCAGAACATGTGTTCACGGTTTCCACTGGTATAGTAAAATGCGAATACACTATATATTCAAGAGTCGCGGCTACAACGCGATCAAATGCTCGGAAGACTAGCGCAGAACTTGTACGCACCAAACGCAAAAACGTAAAAAATCCAAATCGCCCGCTTCTTCTACTCTTATAAGATTCTGCGAGAATCGGGCACTTCTTAAGCGTTTTTGGCGTACTATCTGTGGTTTTCAATATATATTAAATATTTATTACGCGTAGAATGGTTTATTAAAATAAACCATAAGCTATACTATTTGAAATCGATGAGCAACGTGTTACCTTAAATGTTCAAGCATTCAAAATTTCTCTTCATCCCTTATTATATTTTGGTTTGGTCCCACCTTTGATATGCACATATATGTGGGCATAAAAAAATAAGGGAATTCCCTTTATTTATTTATTTATTTAATATATAAACGGACGTTTATCTTAAATATTACTCGTTCGTAACCGATTAACGAGTAGAAAAATTATTTATAAATTTCAGCGAACCGCAGAACGTTATATGATTTCGAGACGGACAGGTTGCCCGGCGTACCGGACGGAATGACCATCGACGCCAACGGTGACCTTTGGATCGCTTGCTACAACGGTGGTCAGGTAAAATTTTAAAGCGGGTTTCACGTTGTTATTTAAATTAAATTAAGTTTTTATTTGTATAAAGAAGTGATAATCATCCCTTACAGATGGATTCGAGTAGTGCGTAAGTAAGAAATCAAAAACTTTCCAGAAAAAACAAATTGCCAAAATATAGATAACACATCTCTGTTACTCTTTTTTATGATTCATTTCAATCAAAAATCTGTAGACTAGGTCTTTAATTACTGTTATGATTACAGTTTTTACCACAAAACTCGCCAATGGTGTAGAGACCTCATGAACCATAATTAAATTTTAATAACTATAGTTATAGGCAAGTAAAAAAGTGTCATCGCTGGATGGCTTCTTTTATCGACCATTATTCATGTAAAAAAAAAAAAAAAACATTCCGCACATACGCTTATCGTAAAAACAAATTAATTACAGATTGTGTATTTTTTAATAAAAAACAAAAAAAAATTCTTATTATTGTTCACTTCCAACATAATATACATATTCATTATTTTCATTTACAAACATCACACCGTACTTCATTTTGTTAGTTGTAACGACGAAGGACGATTACCTTTTTTAAGCTCCTTTAATTTTCCAAATTTATTAATAACAATTTATTATAACACAGGTGTTGCACGTAAACGGTTCCAGCGGGAAATTGCTGGGCAGGTTGAAAATTGCCGCGGAAAAAGTATCGTCCGTCACTTTTGGTGGCCCTGGGTTAGACAAGCTGTACGTGACCACGATAAGCCGTGGAGTTGCTCGTGAGAAGTTCAAAGACTACCCGATGACCGGCAAGGTACTGGAAGTATCTGGTCTTGGCGTCAAAGGATCGCCAAATCGTCGGGTTCAGTCAAAATGTTTTCGACCGTTGCTGCGGGTCGAATGAGAATCACTCACACAGTAATAGTTATAATAAATAAAAATAAATAATGATATTAAATTGTACTCATGTGTTATACATATGTTATCGTAAATAAAATGTGTTTTTTTCATTCCACGGGTATTCAAATCCACTGTCTACGTTGTTGCGGTAAAGCGGCTTGAATATTTTGAATCGAAATATAATATGCAATAGTAGTTTTTCATATTTGGCATTTGGTGTGCGATAAGATGAAAAAAGTGAACAAACGAAAAATAGTTTAGCAACGCAGTCTCTTCAGCAGTCTTCTGGGTGTTAATAAGTTTCAGAAACGATTCATGGAATCGTGTTGTATATATGAAAAAAAGAAAAAACCAACAGAACAATAAAAATCGTAGTAACCGTAATCACGAAAATAATTTTTTTGTTTTATACTCGAAGATCAATTTTACTATCTTATCTCAGTATAAATGTTGTAGAAATATTAAATAGATTTAAGAATGGGTCATTCGGTTCATAACAAGATACTGAAAAATAATACTATTCAACAACACGCGCGGCTGCGTCCAATTTGGCGAGGTTCGCGTTGCAATATTTGATTGTGTATTTCATAACTCCGTTTTGCTGCGTTGCTTACACAACTTGGTGTTGACAAAATATGCGTTTTGGTACAATATTGAGTGCGCATTCACGAGTTGCAGGGCATAATTAATTTTAAGTGACCGAGAAAATCAATCAAATATCAAAAAGTATTTTAAATACGACGCAAAAAATTGTTTTAGGCATATCGGAATTAAAGTCATATTTTTGCGTGCGCAACGCATGTAGAACAAAAACGCGTAAATGCAATACTGTAGCGAGTTTTCGTAATAAAATGTTCATTACTTTTAGACAGTTTTTCAACATAAGCGCGTTGTTATGAAGTAGTTATGCAGAACGGTAGTAGTCTCGATAGTATTAAAAGTATAAAATCGTTCGCGATTATTCCAAAAAGAAATACCGCTTCTCTATTCATCTCTTTTTCCACTATGCATTTTCTTTCATCATCCAAAACTGCCAAATGTTTTACAAAGAGATAAAATCTAATTTTTAATGTTCTCTTAAAATTATTGAGTTCTAATTATATATTATTATTATTAAAAGTGTTAGTTAGTTGTGTTAATAATAACACATTATTTTTGTTTTCCACAGTACAGATAAATAACAAATAAAAATAACCAACTTATTGATTTCAAAAATTATCCGTAATAATGCAAATAAATAATTTTTATAATTAACCTATGCAAGTATGACTTATAAACAAAATATCGGTTTATGATAACAAAAGTAGTTTAGTTTAGTTGCTGACTCCACTTGATCATCGATCATCCTATTATATAGCATGATATCATTACAACATGGTTATTACAACGAGTTATCTCAGTGAGGCCCAGTAATCTATAAAAAGATTTTAAATAAATAATAATAATAATAATAATAACAGTGATCGGATTGATAGTTGGGAAAAAATTTACAACTACGAACTCAGCGTGTGAGGTAGTAAAATGGGAAGTAATTTTTCTTTTTCTTTTTTTCCTTTTCGGAGGACGCGGAGGAAAACGGTCAGTGGATTACGACCACTGGATCTCATATTTTTGACATCGTCGAAGACGCGTATCAAAACCGACACTCGTTCGTAACGAACAGACAATAATATACCGATCATGTTTTCGTTCGAAAACACTACTGCGCGTAGAAAACAATTTTAATAATCATGGACGCAGCGATCGACGCGTTGACACGCGGATACAGATAAATCGATCACGGTCACGGCTGTATGTCTCGTACAGCCTTGAGAGCTCTAACGAATCGACGAACTCGAACCGTTGCGCAAAACATTACGTGCACCTTGACCGCGTGATTTTTTTTTTTTTTGATTTCCTGTCGTACTGCAGGCGTACTGATGCTCGAGTATCTACGAACGTCGGCGGACACAACCCGCGTTCGACGCCGCAGTGCCGTACAATATTATGTAAACCGTTATCGACGATAACGCGAATCCGGTCTGAACCCAAATGCGGCAGTCGCCGTACGATTTTTTTTCTCTCGAATCGCAAACGAGACCACGCAGCCTCCCTCCCGCTACCCATCGATGACACAATCGATCACCGCAGACGAACCGTTGCACGTACACGGGATTTTTTTTACGCGCAGCTCTGGATCGTGGACAACGCGACTGCCTGTTTAGCCCGTAGCGATAGCTCGTAACTGAGACCCGTTTTATAATTTTTCAACAGACAGACTTGTGTCTAAAACTTCTGGTGGATCCATTCCGGCTTTGGACAATGGTTACGCAATGCTGTTCTATCGCCGGTCACGATACTACCGAGTGAACAAACGTGATTGTCGTCGGTACGTATTTTTGATATAATATCGAAACGTATACCTCGCAGTCGTGGAAGTTCGTGGTTTGAACTGTTATTCTCGTAAGATTCTTCTGGTCCGACATATAATCCGATAACTGTCACCGGACCAGGGAGATAAATCTCCCCAACTTCTCTGGCCAGCCCGCTACTGTTTAAACGTGAACCAAGTGTACGTTTTTCCCGGGTGACGCGATTACCGTACCGCGTGTGTTCGTAATGAAGGGTCAGCGGTATCGTTCTGCTTCCATGCGTCAACTGTGATGGAGCGTTTTTCTTTTCGCCACAACGAGTTCAACGTCGTCACCGCGTTTATTAACATTTGGAAGGTTTTTAATCTTTTTAATTTTTTTTTTTTTTTTATTATGTTTTGTTACGTAAAAAAAATATTCTATTCGAGTGTAATGGTTAACCGTTATTTATTATACGCACTCAATGTATATGTTACGCCGAATTTGTGAAATCACAAATTTCATGAAATCGGCAGAAAAATTGCCGATTTCATGAAAGCAGCATCGCTGTTGCAAAAAACGTGAATTCGGCAATTTTTCTGCCGATTTCATGAATTCGGCAAGCCCATTATATTAATATTATAAATTAATGTGTTGTACTCATGATCATACATAAAATGCTGGAGATAAAATAAAATCTGATTGTAATAATAAAAAACTAAAGTTATAAAATTATACTTAGTTTTTATTTATAAAAAAAAGAGAGTTAGTTATATACATAGTAGAGTTATTAAGTATTTACATTTGGAAATTTTGACAACTACTGCCTGGGTGGCACGCCGAATTACACATCATTTCATTTTTCCTACATGTGCATTTTTTTTTGATGTGCAATTCGTACGGCAGGTACAACGTTGATATCCTTGTCCAGTCCCAACTGATCCTAATCGAACAAGTTCCCGTAACGAATATTCATTTGACTGAACGTCTGTTGTCTTTAAGGAACAGTACTTTGTAGCAGCCAAACTGTTCCGCTCCAGCCATGTGTTTAGTGTGCCTTCTTTTGTTGCTATACGAAATTTACCGTTTTTTTCTTCTATTACAACTGAAAGAAGATTGGCTGCATCTCCTCGCCCTCGATCTACCGATGGGATAGACACCAAAACATTGTCACCAACTTTTAGGGAGGGATAATGCCTTTGTCTCTCGTTACCATCCTGTCCGCTTGGCATTTTAAATAGTGTGCAGCAATTTTGCTTTGTGTTACAGCAGGATGATCGGAAACTACCTCTTCAACATATTTCATAAAAATAATACCTAGTTAATAATTAATAATTTTAATTACATTATATCCATAGACTTACTTCGTCGGTGTTATTTTCAATATCCAAATCGTGTGGTCTTTATTAAGTTTTCAAGTTTCTGCGCAGATTATCTTCTAATAATACAACTGTATCCTGCGTATCAACTAAATCTATTGCCTATAAAAAAAATATTTTTTATTATTTCATCAGTTATTACTTTTCGTCGATCGTAACCAAATTTAAAAAAATTCCCAAAATGGGTCGTATAACAAAAAGTTTGGGAATCTTACTTGTACGTCCTCATCATTTCGATATTCCGGAGTGGTGGGAGTAGATGTAGATGTAGTCAATGGATCCAAAAGCATGCCCAACATATCTTCTTCAAGCGTTCCTGTCATTATATTTTCTAACAAGTCATGAGGTACTTTTGTTGCCAGTCCCATTCGTGCTTTTTTACCAAAGACTGATTCATATGGAGTCATCTTTATAGCTTCGTGGTATGTGATATTAACGCCCCATTGTACAAAGGCGAGGCCGTAACTCCATGCAGCAGTTTTGTTATCTCGCATCCACGCCACCAGTGAATCCTTCAGTATACAATTACCTCTTTCTACAGATCCTTGGCTTTGTGGATAACGTAGACGACCATTTACAAGTATTAAATCTGGCCATAATGACGCTAATTCTGTTATAATACCAGCAGTGAATTCGCGACCATTATCGGACTGTAGAACGTGAGGTGCACCAAACGTCATAAAAATGTCCAACAATTCTTTCGCCACTTCCAAAGCCTTTTTGCACTTCAAAGGCCGGAAAAATAACGCTATAACGTATAAAAGTCGCGTATAACAGTATAACATATAAAAGTCGCGTATAAGTCGGTATAAATTAGAAATAAAGATAATAATAATAATATGGAAAATATATATCAATATAATAAGAATAGAGACAAAAATTAATATGACACTGAATTACATGTTTTGCGTAGACAATAATGAATGATGTGGTAACGCCAATGGGTTCAAATAATGATTATTTATATATCTATCACTATTCATAATAAATTATATTCGTAATAATGTGTTACTGAATTCATGAAATCGGCAGAAAAAAGTATGTCTATTTCATGAAATCGGCAAATTTTAATTGCTGATTTCATGAAATCGGTAGAAAAATTGCCGATTTCACGTTTTGTGCAACAGCGATGCTGATTACATGAAATCGGCAATTTTTCTGCCGATTTCATGAAATTGGTGATTTCACAAATTCGGCGTAACATATATACGCTTGTATAAAATAATTATCGAACGTTAATAGAATATTGCGCAGTGGGTTATCGAAAAAATAAATAAATACGCCATTTCGTGTTAATTTCTTAAAACTAAATGTAAAAAACAAAACACCTGCTGCGAATTCACGCTGCACGGATTTTCCCCAAGCAATGTAGTTTTTCTGCCGAAAAACCGAAGGCAAATGATTATTTTATTAATAGGTCCACGGCAACGATCACGGTAACCACTAATTCGCGTCCTCGCACGTATGGGTCCGTGTTGTGCGGACGCATGTAAATTCTCACACGTCATGTACAAAATACGTAAGTTCCGATACGAAAAACATATACGTGTAAAATGTTTACACGAATTATTAAGTGACAATAAACACAAATCTCCTTTCCGATGTATACTTAGTTCTTAGTACCGAATACTTAAGCGTAGTTTGTTCTACGTACAAGAATACGGTAAAATGAAAATCGATAACAACGAATCGGTCACCTTTCTGTGCTGTTAACTATTAATTTGTGTTTACGATCGGGAGAAGCGATTCATCGTTGTCGCATGTTTCCCCCGGTCGCGGATCAATGTGACATGATATGTCGTCGAAGGACGTATCATATTTATCCGTAAAAGAAAAATCACCGCAAACGTAACGATGCGATCTACAGCTGTTAATCGCACGAATCGCACGGCTGAAAGCGATCGACGTCAGCATTTCATTACGACGTCTGCGTTTTCGGTACAACATAACAGTTTTCATCCGATTCCCGTCCACCGGTAAACATCGTACAGAATTTTTTTTTATTTTTTTTTTTTTTACCGTTAATACAACGGGGATATGGGCGTGAACGGTCGTAAAACAATACGATTTTAAGTC
>JASXSY010002005.1:0-32623 GCA_034509805.1 Sipha maydis
TTTGGAATCGATTTGAATAACCCTCATATTAATTATGCATTTAATCAACCCCTGAGGGCCAGTGAAATTGTAAACAAACAACAACAATTAATAATATACTCAAATAGTACGAGTTTTCTTGATATGCTGGATCTTGGACACCTGGGCTTTAAGGCGATCATTATAAAATTTGTACAAAATATTCAGTAGAACATTTGGAATCGAATTGAATAACCCTCATATTAATTATACATTTAATCAACCCCTGAGGGCCAGTGAAATTGTAAACAAACAACAAACAATATATAATATACTCAAATAGTTCAATTTTTCTCGATAAGCTGGATCCTGGACACTTGGGAATTTAGGTGATGTTTATGAAATTTGTACAAAATGTTCAGTAGAAAATTTTTGAATAGATTTGGATAACGCCTCATTTCAATTATGCATTTTTAAAACCCTTGAGGGCCAGTGAAATTGTAAACAAACAACAACAATATATATAATATACTCAAATAGTTCAATTTTTCTCGATAAGCTGGATCCTGGACACTTGGGAATTTAGGTGATGTTTATGAAATTTGTACAAAAGTGTTCAGTAGAAAATTTGGAATAGATTTGGATAACCCTCATTTCAATTATGCATTTTTAAAACCCTTGAGGGGCCAGTGAAATAGTAAACAAACAACAACAATTAATAATATACACAAATAGTTCAATTTTTTCTCGATATGCTGGATCCTGGACACTTGTGCATTTGGGCGATGATTATGAAATTTGTACATAATGTTCAGTAGAACATTTGGAATCGATTTGAATAACCTTCATTTCAATTATGCATTTAATCAACCCTTGAGGGCCCAGTGAAAATAGTAAACAAACAATAACAATATATAATATACTAAAAATAGTTCAATTTTTCTCGATATGCTGGATCCTGGACACTTGGGAATCTGGGCGATGTTTATGAAATTTGTACAAAATGTTCAGTGGAACATTTGGAATCGATTTGAATAACCCTCATATTAATTATGCATTTAATCAACCCCTGAGGGCCAGTGAAATTGTAAACAAACAACAACAATATATAATATTCTCAAATAGTACGAGTTTTCTCGATATGCTGGATCTTGGACACCTGGGCTTTAAGGCGATCATTATAAAATTTGTACAAAATATTCAGTAGAACATTTGGAATCGATTTAAATAACCTTCATTTCAATTATGCATTTAATCAACCCTTGAGGGCCAGTGAAATAGTAAACAAACAATAACAATATAATAATATACTAAAATTGTTCAATTTTTCTCGATATGCTGGATCCCTGGACACTTGTGCATTTGGGCGATGTTTATGAAATTTGTACATTATGTTCAGTAGAACATTTGGAATCGATTTGAATACCCCTCATATTAATTATGCATTTAATCAACCCCTGAGGGCCAGTGAAATTGTAAACAAACAACAACAATATATAATATACTCAAATAGTACGAGTTTTCTCGATATGCTGGATCTTGGACACCTGGGCTTTAAGGCGATCATTATAAAATTTGTACAAAATATTCAGTAGAACATTTGGAATCGATTTGAATAACCCTCATATTAATTATGCATTTAATCAACCCCTGAGGGCCAGTGAAATTGTAAACAAACAACAACAATATATAATATACTCAAATAGTTTAATTTTTCTCGATATGCTGGATCCTGGACACTTGGGAAATTAGGTGATGTTTATGAAATTTGTACAAAATGTTCAGTAGAATATTTGGAACAAAATATTCAGTAGAACATTTGGAATCGATTTGAATAACCCTCATATTAATTATACATTTAATCAACCCCTGAGGGCCAGTGAAATTGTAAACAAACAACAACAATATATAATATACTCAAATAGTTCAATTTTTCTCGATAAGCTGGATCCTGGACACTTGGGAATTTAGGTGATGTTTATGAAATTTGTACAAAATGTTCAGTAGAAAATTTTGAATAGATTTGGATAACCCTCATTTCAATTATGCATTTTTAAAACCCTTGAGGGCCAGTGAAATTGTAAACAAACAACAACAATATATAATATACTCAAATAGTTCAATTTTTCTCGATAAGCTGGATCCTGGACACTTGGGAATTTAGGTGATGTTTATGAAATTTGTACAAAATGTTCAGTAGAAAATTTGGAATAGATTTGGATAACCCTCATTTCAATTATGCATTTTTAAAACCCTTGAGGGCCAGTGAAATAGTAAACAAACAACAACAATTAATAATATACACAAATAGTTCAATTTTTCTCGATATGCTGGATCCTGGACACTTGTGCATTTGGGCGATGATTATGAAATTTGTACATAATGTTCAGTAGAACATTTGGAATCGATTTGAATAACCTTCATTTCAATTATGCATTTAATCAACCCTTGAGGGCCAGTGAAATAGTAAACAAACAATAACAATATATAATATACTAAAATAGTTCAATTTTTCTCGATATGCTGGATCCTGGACACTTGGGAATCTGGGCGATGTTTATGAAATTTGTACAAAATGTTCAGTGGAACATTTGGAATCGATTTGAATAACCCTCATATTAATTATGCATTTAATCAACCCCTGAGGGCCAGTGAAATTGTAAACAAACAACAACAATATATAATATTCTCAAATAGTACGAGTTTTCTCGATATGCTGGATCTTGGACACCTGGGCTTTAAGGCGATCATTATAAAATTTGTACAAAATATTCAGTAGAACATTTGGAATCGATTTAAATAACCTTCATTTCAATTATGCATTTAATCAACCCTTGAGGGCCAGTGAAATAGTAAACAAACAATAACAATATATAATATACTAAAATTGTTCAATTTTTCTCGATATGCTGGATCCTGGACACTTGTGCATTTGGGCGATGTTTATGAAATTTGTACATTATGTTCAGTAGAACATTTGGAATCGATTTGAATAACCCTCATATTAATTATGCATTTAATCAACCCCTGAGGGCCAGTGAAATTGTAAACAAACAACAACAATATATAATATACTCAAATAGTACGAGTTTTCTCGATATGCTGGATCTTGGACACCTGGGCTTTAAGGCGATCATTATAAAATTTGTACAAAATATTCAGTAGAACATTTGGAATCGATTTGAATAACCCTCATATTAATTATGCATTTAATCAACCCCTGAGGGCCAGTGAAATTGTAAACAAACAACAACAATATATAATATACTCAAATAGTTTAATTTTTCTCGATATGCTGGATCCTGGACACTTGGGAAATTAGGTGATGTTTATGAAATTTGTACAAAATGTTCAGTAGAATATTTGGAATCGATTTGAATAACCCTCATATTAATAATGCATTTAATCAACCCCTGAGGGCCAGTGAAATTGTAAACAAACAACAACAGTATAAAATATACTCAAATAGTTCAATTTTTCTCGATATGCTGGATCCTGGACACTTGGGAATTTAGGTGATGTTTATGAAATTTGTACAAAATATTCAGTAGAACATTTGGAATCGATTTGAATAACCCTCATATTAATTGTGCATTTAATCAACCCCTGAGGGTCAGTGAAATTGTAAACAAACAACAACAATATATAATATACTCAAATAGTTCAATTTTTCTCGATAAGCTGGATCCTGGACACTTGGGAATTTAGGTGATGTTTATGAAATTTGTACAAAATGTTCAGTTGAACATTTGGAATCGATTTGAATAACCCTCATATTAATTATGCATTTAATCAAACCCTGAGGGCCAGTGAAATTGTAAACAAACAACAACAATATATAATATACTCAAATAGTACGAGTTTTCTTGATATGCTGGATCTTGGACACCTGGGCTTTAAGGCGATCATTATAAAATTTGTACAAAATATTCAGTAGAACATTTGGAATCGATTTGAATAACCCTCATATTAATTATACATTTAATCAACCCCTGAGGGCCAGTGAAATTGTAAACAAACAACAACAATATATAATATACTCAAATAGTTCAATTTTTCTCGATAAGCTGGATCCTGGACACTTGGGAATTTAGGTGATGTTTATGAAATTTGTACAAAATGTTCAGTAGAAAATTTGGAATAGATTTGGATAACCCTCATTTCAATTATGCATTTTTAAAACCCTTGAGGGCCAGTGAAATAGTAAACAAACAACAACAATTAATAATATACACAAATAGTTCAATTTTTCTCGATATGCTGGATCCTGGACACTTGGGAATCTGGGCGATGTTTATGAAATTTGTACAAAATGTTCAGTGGAACATTTGGAATCGATTTGAATAACCCTCATATTAATTATGCATTTAATCAACCCCTGAGGGCCAGTGAAATTGTAAACAAACAACAACAATATATAATATTCTCAAATAGTACGAGTTTTCTCGATATGCTGGATCTTGGACACCTGGGCTTTAAGGCGATCATTATAAAATTTGTACAAAATATTCAGTAGAACATTTGGAATCGATTTAAAAAACCTTCATTTCAATTATGCATTTAATCAACCCTTGAGGGCCAGTGAAATAGTAAACAAACAATAACAATATATAATATACTAAAATTGTTCAATTTTTCTCGATATGCTGGATCCTGGACACTTGTGCATTTGGGCGATGTTTATGAAATTTGTACATTATGTTCAGTAGAACATTTGGAATCGATTTGAATAACCCTCATATTAATTATGCATTTAATCAACCCCTGAGGGCCAGTGAAATTGTAAACAAACAACAACAATATATAATATACTCAAATAGTACGAGTTTTCTCGATATGCTGGATCTTGGACACCTGGGACTTTAAGGCGATCATTATAAAATTTGTACAAAATATTCAGTAGAACATTTGGAATCGATTTGAATAACCCTCATATTAATTATGCATTTAATCAACCCCTGAGGGCCAGTGAAATTGTAAACAAACAACAACAATATATAATATACTCAAATAGTTTAATTTTTCTCGATATGCTGGATCCTGGACACTTGGGAATTTAGGTGATGTTTATGAAATTTGTACAAAATGTTCAGTAGAATATTTGGAATCGATTTGAATAACCCTCATATTAATAATGCATTTAATCAACCCCTGAGGGCCAGTGAAATTGTAAACAAACAACAACAGTATAAAATATACTCAAATAGTTCAATTTTTCTCGATATGCTGGATCCTGGACACTTGGGAATTTAAGGTGATGTTTATGAAATTTGTACAAAATATTCAGTAGAACATTTGGAATCGATTTGAATAACCCTCATATTAATTGTGCATTTAATCAACCCCTGAGGGTCAGTGAAATTGTAAACAAACAACAACAATATATAATATACTCAAATAGTTCAATTTTTCTCGATAAGCTGGATCCTGGACACTTGGGAATTTAGGTGATGTTTATGAAATTTGTACAAAATGTTCAGTAGAACATTTGGAATCGATTTGAATAACCCTCATATTAATAATGCATTTAATCAAACCCTTGAGGGCCAGTGAAATTGTAAACAAACAACAACAATATATAATATACTCAAATAGTACGAGTTTTCTTGATATGCTGGATCTTGGACACCTGGGCTTTAAGGCGATCATTATAAAATTTGTACAAAATATTCAGTAGAACATTTGGAATCGATTTGAATAACCCTCATATTAATTATACATTTAATCAACCCCTGAGGGCCAGTGAAATTGTAAACAAACAACAACAATATATAATATACTCAAATAGTTCAATTTTTCTCGATAAGCTGGATCCTGGACACTTGGGAATTTAGGTGATGTTTATGAAATTTGTACAAAATGTTCAGTAGAAAATTTTGAATAGATTTGGATAACCCACATTTCAATTATGCATTTTTAAAACCCTTGAGGGCCAGTGAAATTGTAAACAAACAACAACAATATATAATATACTCAAATAGTTCAATTTTTCTCAATAAGCTGGATCCTGGACACTTGGGAATTTAGGTGATGTTTATGAAATTTGTACAAAATATTCAGTAGAAAATTTGGAATAGATTTGGATAACCCTCATTTCAATTATGCATTTAATCAACCCCTGAGGGCCAGTGAAATTGTAAACAAACAACAACAGTATGAAATATACTCAAATAGTTCAATTTTTCTCGATATGCTGGATCCTGGACACTTGTTCATTTGGGCGATGATTATGAAATTTTTACATAATGTTCATTAGATCATTTGGAATCGATTTGAATAACCTTCATTTCAATTATGCATTTAATCAACCCTTGAGGGCCAGTGAAATAGTAAACAAACAATAACAATATATAATATACTAAAATAGTTCAATTATTCTCGATATGCTGGATCCTGGACACTTGGGAATCTGGGCGATGTTTATGAAATTTGTACAAAATGTTCAGTGGAACATTTGGAATCGATTTGAATAACCCTCATATTAATTATGCATTTAATCAACCCCTGAGGGCCAGTGAAATTGTAAACAAACAACAACAATATATAATATACTCAAATAGTTCAATTTTTCTCGATAAGCTGGATCCTGGACACTTGGGAATTTAGGTGATGTTTATGAAATTTGTACAAAATATTCAGTAGAAAATTTGGAATAGATTTGGATAACCCTCATTTCAATTATGCATTTAATCAACCCCTGAGGGCCAGTGAAATTGTAAACAAACAACAACAGTATGAAATATACTCAAATAGTTCAATTTTTCTCGATATGCTGGATCCTGGACACTTGTTCATTTGGGCGATGATTATGAAATTTTTACATAATGTTCATTAGATCATTTGGAATCGATTTGAATAACCTTCATTTCAATTATGCATTTAATCAACCCTTGAGGGCCAGTGAAATAGTAAACAAACAATAACAATATATAATATACTAAAATAGTTCAATTATTCTCGATATGCTGGATCCTGGACACTTGGGAATCTGGGCGATGTTTATGAAATTTGTACAAAATGTTCAGTGGAACATTTGGAATCGATTTGAATAACCCTCATATTAATTATGCATTTAATCAACCCCTGAGGGCCAGTGAAATTGTAAACAAACAACAACAATATATAATATACTCAAATAGTTCAATTTTTCTCGATAAGCTGGATCCTGGACACTTGGGAATTTAGGTGATGTTTATGAAATTTGTACAAAATGTTCAGTAGAACATTTGGAATCGATTTGAATAACCCTCATATTAATTATGCATTTAATCAACCCCTGAGGGCCAGTGAAATAGTAAACAAACAACAACAATATATAATATACTCAAATAGTACGAGTTTTCTTGATATGCTGGATCTTGGACACCTGGGCTTTAAGGCGATCATTATAAAATTTGTACAAAATATTCAGTAGAACATTTGGAATCGATTTGAATAACCCTCATATTAATTATGCATTTAATCAACCCCTGAGGGCCAGTGAAATTGTAAACAAACAACAACAATATATAATATACTCAAATAGTTCAATTTTTCTCGATAAGCTGGATCCTGGACACTTGGGAATTTAGGTGATGTTTATGAAATTTGTACAAAATGTTCAGTAGAAAATTTTGAATAGAAATGGATAACCCTCATTTCAATTATGCATTTTTAAAACCCTTGAGGGCCAGTGAAATTGTAAACAAACAACAACAATATATAATATACTCAAATAGTTCAATTTTTCTCGATAAGCTGGATCCTGGACACTTGGGAATTTAGGTGATGTTTATGAAATTTGTACAAAATGTTCAGTAGAAAATTTGGAATAGATTTGGATAACCCTCATTTCAATTATGCATTTTTAAAACCCTTGAGGGCCAGTGAAATAGTAAACAAACAACAACAATTAATAATATACACAAATAGTTCAATTTTTCTCGATATGCTGGATCCTGGACACTTGGGAATTTAGGTGATGTTTATGAAATTTGTACAAAATATTCAGTAGAACATTTGGAATCGATTTGAATAACCCTCATATTAATTGTGCATTTAATCAACCCCTGAGGGTCAGTGAAATTGTAAACAAACAACAACAATATATAATATACTCAAATAGTTCAATTTTTCTCGATAAGCTGGATCCTGGACACTTGGGAATTTAGGTGATGTTTATGAAATTTGTACAAAATGTTCAGTAGAACATTTGGAATCGATTTGAATAACCCTCATATTAATTATGCATTTAATCAAACCCTGAGGGCCAGTGAAATTGTAAACAAACAACAACAATATATAATATACTCAAATAGTACGAGTTTTCTTGATATGCTGGATCTTGGACACCTGGGCTTTAAGGCGATCATTATAAAATTTGTACAAAATATTCAGTAGAACATTTGGAATCGATTTGAATAACCCTCATATTAATTATACATTTAATCAACCCCTGAGGGCCAGTGAAATTGTAAACAAACAACAACAATATATAATATACTCAAATAGTTCAATTTTTCTCGATAAGCTGGATCCTGGACACTTGGGAATTTAGGTGATGTTTATGAAATTTGTACAAAATGTTCAGTAGAAAATTTTGAATAGATTTGGATAACCCACATTTCAATTATGCATTTTTAAAACCCTTGAGGGCCAGTGAAATTGTAAACAAACAACAACAATATATAATATACTCAAATAGTTCAATTTTTCTCAATAAGCTGGATCCTGGACACTTGGGAATTTAGGTGATGTTTATGAAATTTGTACAAAATATTCAGTAGAAAATTTGGAATAGATTTGGATAACCCTCATTTCAATTATGCATTTAATCAACCCCTGAGGGCCAGTGAAATTGTAAACAAACAACAACAGTATGAAATATACTCAAATAGTTCAATTTTTCTCGATATGCTGGATCCTGGACACTTGTTCATTTGGGCGATGATTATGAAATTTTTACATAATGTTCATTAGATCATTTGGAATCGATTTGAATAACCTTCATTTCAATTATGCATTTAATCAACCCTTGAGGGCCAGTGAAATAGTAAACAAACAATAACAATATATAATATACTAAAATAGTTCAATTATTCTCGATATGCTGGATCCTGGACACTTGGGAATCTGGGCGATGTTTATGAAATTTGTACAAAATGTTCAGTGGAACATTTGGAATCGATTTGAATAACCCTCATATTAATTATGCATTTAATCAACCCCTGAGGGCCAGTGAAATTGTAAACAAACAACAACAATATATAATATACTCAAATAGTTCAATTTTTCTCGATAAGCTGGATCCTGGACACTTGGGAATTTAGGTGATGTTTATGAAATTTGTACAAAATGTTCAGTAGAACATTTGGAATCGATTTGAATAACCCTCATATTAATTATGCATTTAATCAACCCCTGAGGGCCAGTGAAATTGTAAACAAACAACAACAATATATAATATACTCAAATAGTACGAGTTTTCTTGATATGCTGGATCTTGGACACCTGGGCTTTAAGGCGATCATTATAAAATTTGTACAAAATATTCAGTAGAACATTTGGAATCGATTTGAATAACCCTCATATTAATTATGCATTTAATCAACCCCTGAGGGCCAGTGAAATTGTAAACAAACAACAACAATATATAATATACTCAAATAGTTTAATTTTTCTCGATATGCTGGATCCTGGACACTTGGGAATTTAGGTGATGTTTATGAAATTTGTACAAAATGTTCAGTAGAATATTTGGAATCGATTTGAATAACCCTCATATTAATAATGCATTTAATCAACCCCTGAGGGCCAGTGAAATTGTAAACAAACAACAACAGTATAAAATATACTCAAATAGTTCAATTTTTCTCGATATGCTGGATCCTGGACACTTGGGAATTTAGGTGATGTTTATGAAATTTGTACAAAATATTCAGTAGAACATTTGGAATCGATTTGAATAACCCTCATATTAATTGTGCATTTAATCAACCCCTGAGGGTCAGTGAAATTGTAAAGACAAAACAACAATATATAATATACTCAAATAGTTCAATTTTTCTCGATAAGCTGGATCCTGGACACTTGGGAATTTAGGTGATGTTAATGAAATTTGTACAAAATGTTCAGTAGAACATTTGGAATCGATTTGAATAACCCTCATATTAATTATGCATTTAATCAACCCCTGAGGGCCAGTGAAATTGTAAACAAACAACAACAATATATAATATACTCAAATAGTTCAATTTTTCTCGATAAGCTGGATCCTGGACACTTGGGAATTTAGGTGATGTTTATGAAATTTGTACAAAATGTTCAGTAGAAAATTTTGAATAGAAATGGATAACCCTCATTTCAATTATGCATTTTTAAAACCCTTGAGGGCCAGTGAAATTGTAAACAAACAACAACAATATATAATATACTCAAATAGTTCAATTTTTCTCGATAAGCTGGATCCTGGACACTTGGGAATTTAGGTGATGTTTATGAAATTTGTACAAAATGTTCAGTAGAAAATTTGGAATAGATTTGGATAACCCTCATTTCAATTATGCATTTTTAAAACCCTTGAGGGCCAGTGAAATAGTAAACAAACAACAACAATTAATAATATACACAAATAGTTCAATTTTTCTCGATATGCTGGATCCTGGACACTTGTGCATTTGGGCGATGATTATGAAATTTGTACATAATGTTCAGTAGAACATTTGGAATCGATTTGAATAACCTTCATTTCAATTATGCATTTAATCAACCCTTGAGGGCCAGTGAAATAGTAAACAAACAATAACAATATATAATATACTAAAATAGTTCAATTTTTCTCGATATGCTGGATCCTGGACACTTGGGAATCTGGGCGATGTTTATGAAATTTGTACAAAATGTTCAGTGGAACATTTGGAATCGATTTGAATAACCCTCATATTAATTATGCATTTAATCAACCCCTGAGGGCCAGTGAAATTGTAAACAAACAACAACAATATATAATATTCTCAAATAGTACGAGTTTTCTCGATATGCTGGATCTTGGACACCTGGGCTTTAAGGCGATCATTATAAAATTTGTACAAAATATTCAGTAGAACATTTGGAATCGATTTAAATAACCTTCATTTCAATTATGCATTTAATCAACCCTTGAGGGCCAGTGAAATAGTAAACAAACAATAACAATATATAATATACTAAAATTGTTCAATTTTTCTCGATATGCTGGATCCTGGACACTTGTGCATTTGGGCGATGTTTATGAAATTTGTACATTATGTTCAGTAGAACATTTGGAATCGATTTGAATAACCCTCATATTAATTATGCATTTAATCAACCCCTGAGGGCCAGTGAAATTGTAAACAAACAACAACAATATATAATATACTCAAATAGTACGAGTTTTCTCGATATGCTGGATCTTGGACACCTGGGCTTTAAGGCGATCATTATAAAATTTGTACAAAATATTCAGTAGAACATTTGGAATCGATTTGAATAACCCTCATATTAATTATGCATTTAATCAACCCCTGAGGGCCAGTGAAATTGTAAACAAACAACAACAATATATAATCTACTCAAATAGTTCAATTTTTCTCGATATGCTGGATCCTGGACACTTGTGCATTTGGGCGATGATTATGAAATTTTTACATAATGTTCAGTAGAACATTTGGAATCGATTTGAATAACCTTCATTTCAATTATGCATTTAATCAACCCTTGAGGGCCAGTGAAATAGTAAACAAACAATAACAATATATAATATACTAAAATAGTTCAATTATTCTCGATATGCTGGATCCTGGACACTTGGGAATCTGGGCGATGTTTATGAAATTTGTACAAAATGTTCAGTGGAACATTTGGAATCGATTTGAATAACCCTCATATTAATTATGCATTTAATCAACCCCTGAGGGCCAGTGAAATTGTATACAAACAACAACAATATATAATATACTCAAATAGTACGAGTTTTCTCGATATGCTGGATCTTGGACACCTGGGCTTTAAGGCGATCATTATAAAATTTGTACAAAATATTCAGTAGAACATTTGGAATAGATTTGGATAACCCTCATTTCAATTATGCATTTTTAAAACCCTTGAGGGCCAGTGAAATAGTAAACAAACAACAACAATTAATAATATACACAAATAGTTCAATTTTTCTCGATATGCTGGATCCTGGACACTTGTGCATTTGGGCGATGATTATAAAATTTGTACAAAATATTCAGTAGAACATTTAGAATCGATTTGAATAACCCTCAATTCAATTTTGCATTTTTACAACCCTTGAGGGCCAGTGAAATTGTAAACAAACAACAACAATATATAATATACTCAAATAGTTCAATTTTTCTCGATAAGCTGGATCCTGGACACTTGGGAATTTAGGTGATGTTTATGAAATTTGTACAAAATGTTCAGTAGAAAATTTGGAATAGATTTGGATAATCCTCATTTCAATTATGCATTTTTATAACCCTTGAGGGCCAGTGAAATAGTAAACAAACAACAACAATATATAATATACTCAAATAGTTCAATTTTTCTCGATATGCTGGATCCTGGACACTTGGGAATTTAGGTGATGTTTATGAAATTTGTACGAAATGTTCAGTAGAACATTTGGAATCGATTTAAATAACCCTCATATTAATTATGCATTTAATCAACCCCTGAGGGCCAGTGAAATTGTAAACAAACAACAACAATATATAATATACTCAAATAGTTCAATTTTTCTCGATAAGCTGGATCCTGGACACTTGGGAATTTAGGTGATGTTTATGAAATTTGTACAGAATGTTCAGTAGAAAATTTGGAATAGATTTGGATAACCCTCATTTCAATTATGCATTTTTAAAACCCTTGAGGGCCAGTGAAATAGTAAACAAACAACAACAATTAATAATATACACAAATAGTTCAATTTTTCTCGATATGCTGGATCCTGGACACTTGGGCATTCAGGTGATGTTTATGAAATTTGTACAAAATGTTTAGTAGAACATTTGGAATCGATTTGAATAACCTTCATTTCAATTATGCATTTAATCAACCCTTGAGGGCCAGTGAAATAGTAAACAAACAATAACAATATATAATATACTAAAATAGTTCAATTTTTCTCGATATGCTGGATCCTGGACACTTGGGAATCTGGGCGATGTTTATGAAATTTGTACAAAATGTTCAGTAGAATATTTGGAATCGATTTGAATAACCCTCATATTAATTATGCATTTAATCAACCCCTGAGGGCCAGTGAAATTGTAAACAAACAACAACAGTATAAAATATACTCAAATAGTTCAATTTTTCTCGATATGCTGGATCCTGGACACTTGTGCATTTGGGCGATGATTATGAAATTTGTACAAAATATTCAGTAGAACATATGGAATCGATTTGAATAACCCTCATATTAATTATGCATTTAATCAACCCCTGAGGGCCAGTGAAATTGTAAACAAACAACAACAATATATAATATACTCAAATAGTTTAATTTTTCTCGATATGCTGGATCCTGGACACTTGGGAATTTAGGTGATGTTTATGAAATTTGTACAAAATGTTCAGTAGAATATTTGGAATCGATTTGAATAACCCTCATATTAATAATGCATTTAATCAACCCCTGAGGGCCAGTGAAATTGTAAACAAACAACAACAGTATAAAATATACTCAAATAGTTCAATTTTTCTCGATATGCTGGATCCTGGACACTTGGGAATTTAGGTGATGTTTATGAAATTTGTACAAAATGTTCAGTAGAAAATTTTGAATAGATTTGGATAACCCTCATTTCAATTATGCATTTTTAAAACCCTTGAGGGCCAGTGAAATTGTAAACAAACAACAACAATATATAATATACTCAAATAGTTCAATTTTTCTCGATAAGCTGGATCCTGGACAATTGGGAATTTAGGTGATGTTTATGAAATTTGTACAAAATGTTCAGTAGAAAATTTGGAATAGATTTGGATAACCCTCATTTCAATTATGCATTTTTAAAACCCTTGAGGGCCAGTGAAATAGTAAACAAACAACAACAATTAATAATATTCTCAAATAGTACGAGTTTTCTCGATATGCTGGATCTTGGACACCTGGGCTTTAAGGCGATCATTATAAAATTTGTACAAAATATTCAGTAGAACATTTGGAATCGATTTGAATAACCCTCATATTAATTATGCATTTAATCAACCCCTGAGGGCTAGTGAAATTGTAAACAAACAACAACAATATATAATATACTCAAATAGTTCAATTTTTCTCGATATGCTGGATCCTGGACACTTGTGCATTTGGGCGATGATTATGAAATTTGTACATAATGTTCAGTAGAACATTTGGAATCGATTTGAATAACCTTCATTTCAATTATGCATTTAATCAACCCTTGAGGGCCAGTGAAATAGTAAACAAACAATAACAATATATAATATACTAAAATAGTTCAATTTTTCTCGATATGCTGGATCCTGGACACTTGGGAATCTGGGCGATGTTTATGAAATTTGTACAAAATGTTCAGTAGAATATTTGGAATCGATTTGAATAACCCTCATATTAATTATGCATTTAATCAACCCCTGAGGGCCAGTGAAATTGTAAACAAACAACAACAGTATAAAATATACTCAAATAGTTCAATTTTTCTCGATATGCTGGATCCTGGACACTTGTGCATTTGGGCGATGATTATGAAATTTGTACATAATGTTCAGTAGAACATTTGGAATCGATTTGAATAACCTTCATTTCAATTATGCATTTAATCAACCCTTGAGGGCCAGTGAAATAGTAAACAAACAATAACAATATATAATATACTAAAATAGTTCAATTATTCTCGATATGCTGGATCCTGGACACTTGGGAATCTGGGCGATGTTTATGAAATTTGTACAAAATGTTCAGTGGAACATTTGGAATCGATTTGAATAACCCTCATATTAATTATGCATTTAATCAACCCCTGAGGGCCAGTGAAATTGTAAACAAACAACAACAATATATAATATACTCAAATAGTACGAGTTTTCTCGATATGCTGGATCTTGGACACCTGGGCTTTAAGGCGATCATTATGAAATTTGTACAAAATATTCAGTAGACCATTTGGAATCGATTTCAATAACCCTCATTTTAATTTTGCATTTAATCAACCCTTAAGGGCCAGTGAAATAGTTAACAAACAACATTACAATATATAATATACTCAAATAGTTCAATTTTTCTCGATATGCTGGATCCTGGACACTTGGGCATTCAGGTGATGTTTATGAAATTTGTACATAATGTTCAGTAGAACATTTGGAATCGATTTAAATAACCTTCATTTCAATTATGCATTTAATCAACCCTTGAGGGCCAGTGAAATAGTAAACAAACAATAACAATATATAATATACTCAAATAGTTCAATTTTTCTCGATATGCTGGATCCTGGACACTTGGGAATTTAGGTGATGTTTATGAAATTTGTACAAAATATTCAGTAGAATATTTGGAATCAATTTGAATAACCCTCATATTAATTATGCATTTAATCAACCCCTGAGGGCCAGTGAAATTGTAAACAAACAACAACAGTATAAAATATACTCAAATAGTTCAATTTTTCTCGATATGCTGGATCCTGGACACTTGGGAATTTAGGTGATGTTTATGAAATTTGTACAAAATGTTCAGTAGAAAATTTGGAATAGATTTGGATAACCCTCATTTCAATTATGCATTTTTAAAACCCTTGAGGGCCAGTGAAATAGTAAACAAACAACAACAATTAATAATATACACAAATAGTTCAATTTTTCTCGATATGCTTGATCCTGGACTCTTGTGCATTTGGGCGATGATTATGAAATTTGTACATAATGTTCAGTAGAACATTTAGAATCGATTTGAATAACCCTCATTTCAATTTTGCATTTTTACAACCCTTGAGGGCCAGTGAAATTGTAAACAAACAACAACAATATATAATATACTCAAATAGTACGAGTTTTCTCGATATGCTGGATCTTGGACACCTGGGCTTTAAGGCGATCATTATGAAATTTGTACAAAATATTCAGTAGAACATTTGGAATCGATTTCAATAACCCTCATTTTAATTTTGCATTTAATCAACCCTTAAGGGCCAGTGAAATAGTTAACAAACAACATTACAATATATAATATACTCAAATAGTTCAATTTTTCTCGATATGCTGGATCCTGGACACTTGGGCATTCAGGTGATGTTTATGAAATTTGTACAAAATGTTTAGTAGAACATTTGGAATCGATTTAAATAACCTTCATTTCAATTATGCATTTAATCAACCCTTGAGGGCCAGTGAAATAGTAAACAAACAATAACAATATATAATATACTAAAATAGTTCAATTTTTCTCGATATGCTGGATCCTGGACACTTGGGAATCTGGGCGATGTTTATGAAATTTGTACAAAATGTTCAGTAGAATATTTGGAATCGATTTGAATAACCCTCATATTAATTATGCATTTAATCAACCCCTGAGGGCCAGTGAAATTGTAAACAAACAACAACAGTATAAAATATACTCAAATAGTTCAATTTTTCTCGATATGCTGGATCCTGGACACTTGTGCATTTGGGCGATGATTATGAAATTTGTACATAATGTTCAGTAGAACATTTGGAATCGATTTGAATAACCTTCATTTCAATTATGCATTTAATCAACCCTTGAGGGCCAGTGAAATAGTAAACAAACAATAACAATATATAATATACTAAAATAGTTCAATTATTCTCGATATGCTGGATCCTGGACACTTGGGAATCTGGGCGATGTTTATGAAATTTGTACAAAATGTTCAGTGGAACATTTGGAATCGATTTGAATAACCCTCATATTAATTATGCATTTAATCAACCCCTGAGGGCCAGTGAAATTGTAAACAAACAACAACAATATATAATATACTCAAATAGTACGAGTTTTCTCGATATGCTGGATCTTGGACACCTGGGCTTTAAGGCGATCATTATAAAATTTGTACAAAATATTCAGTAGAACATTTGGAATCGATTTGAATAACCCTCATATTAATTATGCATTTAATCAACCCCTGAGGGCCAGTGAAATTGTAAACAAACAACAACAATATATAATATACTCAAATAGTTTAATTTTTCTCGATATGGTGGATCCTGGACACTTGGGAATCTGGGCGATGTTTATGAAATTTGTACAAAATGTTCAGTGGAACATTTGGAATCGATTTGAATAACCCTCATATTAATTATGCATTTAATCAACCCCTGAGGGCCAGTGAAATTGTAAACAAACAACAACAATATATAATATACTCAAATAGTACGAGTTTTCTCGATATGCTGGATCTTGGACACCTGGGCTTTAAGGCGATCATTATAAAATTTGTACAAAATATTCAGTAGAACATTTGGAATAGATTTGGATAACCCTCATTTCAATTATGCATTTTTAAAACCCTTGAGGGCCAGTGAAATAGTAAACAAACAACAACAATTAATAATATACACAAATAGTTCAATTTTTCTCGATATGCTGGATCCTGGACACTTGTGCATTTGGGCGATGATTATGAAATTTGTACATAATGTTCAGTAGAACATTTAGAATCGATTTGAATAACCCTCAATTCAATTTTGCATTTTTACAACCCTTGAGGGCCAGTGAAATTGTAAACAAACAACAACAATATATAATATACTCAAATAGTACGAGTTTTCTCGATATGCTGGATCTTGGACACCTGGGCTTTAAGGCGATCATTATGAAATTTGTACAAA
Organism: Sipha maydis; assembly: GCA_034509805.1. Taxonomy (NCBI): domain Eukaryota; kingdom Metazoa; phylum Arthropoda; class Insecta; order Hemiptera; family Aphididae; genus Sipha; species Sipha maydis. Next base: position 17,788 of record JASXSY010002005.1, read on the forward strand.
ATATTCAGTAGAACATTTGGAATCGATTTCAATAACCCTCATTTTAATTTTGCATTTAATCAACCCTTGAGGGCCAGTGAAATAGTTAACAAACAACATTACAATATATAATATACTCAAATAGTTCAATTATTCTCGATATGCTGGATCCTGGACACTTGGGAATTTAGGTGATGTTTATGAAATTTGTACAAAATATTCAGTAGAATATTTGGAATCGATTTGAATAACCCTCATATTAATTATGCATTTAATCAACCCCTGAGGGCCAGTGAAATTGTAAACAAACAACAACAGTATAAAATATACTCAAATAGTTCAATTTTTCTCGATATGCTGGATCCTGGACACTTGGGAATCTGGGCGATGTTTATGAAATTTGTACAAAATGTTCAGTAGAATATTTGGAATCGATTTGAATAACCCTCATATTAATTATGCATTTAATCAACCCCTGAGGGCCAGTGAAATTGTAAACAAACAACAACAGTATAAAATATACTCAAATAGTTCAATTTTTCTCGATATGCTGGATCCTGGACACTTGTGCATTTGGGCGATGATTATGAAATTTGTACATAATGTTCAGTAGAACATTTGGAATCGATTTGAATAACCTTCATTTCAATTATGCATTTAATCAACCCTTGAGGGCCAGTGAAATAGTAAACAAACAATAACAATATATAATATACTAAAATAGTTCAATTATTCTCGATATGCTGGATCCTGGACACTTGGGAATCTGGGCGATGTTTATGAAATTTGTACAAAATGTTCAGTGGAACATTTGGAATCGATTTGAATAACCCTCATATTAATTATGCATTTAATCAACCCCTGAGGGCCAGTGAAATTGTAAACAAACAACAACAATATATAATATACTCAAATAGTACGAGTTTTCTCGATATGCTGGATCTTGGACACCTGGGCTTTAAGGCGATCATTATAAAATTTGTACAAAATATTCAGTAGAACATTTGGAATCGATTTGAATAACCCTCATATTAATTATGCATTTAATCAACCCCTGAGGGCCAGTGAAATTGTAAACAAACAACAACAATATATAATATACTCAAATAGTTTAATTTTTCTCGATATGCTGGATCCTGGACACTTGGGAATCTGGGCGATGTTTATGAAATTTGTACAAAATGTTCAGTGGAACATTTGGAATCGATTTGAATAACCCTCATATTAATTATGCATTTAATCAACCCCTGAGGGCCAGTGAAATTGTAAACAAACAACAACAATATATAATATACTCAAATAGTACGAGTTTTCTCGATATGCTGGATCTTGGACACCTGGGCTTTAAGGCGATCATTATAAAATTTGTACAAAATATTCAGTAGAACATTTGGAATAGATTTGGATAACCCTCATTTCAATTATGCATTTTTAAAACCCTTGAGGGCCAGTGAAATAGTAAACAAACAACAACAATTAATAATATACACAAATAGTTCAATTTTTCTCGATATGCTGGATCCTGGACACTTGTGCATTTGGGCGATGATTATGAAATTTGTACATAATGTTCAGTAGAACATTTAGAATCGATTTGAATAACCCTCAATTCAATTTTGCATTTTTACAACCCTTGAGGGCCAGTGAAATTGTAAACAAACAACAACAATATATAATATACTCAAATAGTACGAGTTTTCTCGATATGCTGGATCTTGGACACCTGGGCTTTAAGGCGATCATTATGAAATTTGTACAAAATATTCAGTAGAACATTTGGAATCGATTTCAATAACCCTCATTTTAATTTTGCATTTAATCAACCCTTAAGGGCCAGTGAAATAGTTAACAAACAACATTACAATATATAATATACTCAAATAGTTCAATTTTTCTCGATATGCTGGATCCTGGACACTTGGGCATTCAGGTGATGTTTATGAAATTTGTACAAAATGTTTAGTAGAACATTTGGAATCGATTTAAATAACCTTCATTTCAATTATGCATTTAATCAACCCTTGAGGGCCAGTGAAATAGTAAACAAACAATAACAATATATAATATACTAAAATAGTTCAATTTTTCTCGATATGCTGGATCCTGGACACTTGGGAATCTGGGCGATGTTTATGAAATTTGTACAAAATGTTCAGTAGAATATTTGGAATCGATTTGAATAACCCTCATATTAATTATGCATTTAATCAACCCCTGAGGGCCAGTGAAATTGTAAACAAACAACAACAGTATAAAATATACTCAAATAGTTCAATTTTTCTCGATATGCTGGATCCTGGACACTTGTGCATTTGGGCGATGATTATGAAATTTGTACATAATGTTCAGTAGAACATTTGGAATCGATTTGAATAACCTTCATTTCAATTATGCATTTAATCAACCCTTGAGGGCCAGTGAAATAGTAAACAAACAATAACAATATATAATATACTAAAATAGTTCAATTATTCTCGATATGCTGGATCCTGGACACTTGGGAATCTGGGCGATGTTTATGAAATTTGTACAAAATGTTCAGTGGAACATTTGGAATCGATTTGAATAACCCTCATATTAATTATGCATTTAATCAACCCCTGAGGGCCAGTGAAATTGTAAACAAACAACAACAATATATAATATACTCAAATAGTACGAGTTTTCTCGATATGCTGGATCTTGGACACCTGGGCTTTAAGGCGATCATTATAAAATTTGTACAAAATATTCAGTAGAACATTTGGAATCGATTTGAATAACCCTCATATTAATTATGCATTTAATCAACCCCTGAGGGCCAGTGAAATTGTAAACAAAAAACAACAATATATAATATACTCAAATAGTTTAATTTTTCTCGATATGCTGGATCCTGGACACTTGGGAATTTAGGTGATGTTTATGAAATTTGTACAAAATGTTCAGTAGAATATTTGGAATCGATTTGAATAACCCTCATATTAATAATGCATTTAATCAACCCCTGGGGGCCAGTGAAATTGTAAACAAACAACAACAGTATAAAATATACTCAAATAGTTCAATTTTTCTCGATATGCTGGATCCTGGACACTTGGGAATTTAGGTGATGTTTATGAAATTTGTACAAAATATTCAGTAGAACATTTGGAATCGATTTGAATAACCCTCATATTAATTATGCATTTAATCAACCCCTGAGGGCCAGTGAAATTGTAAACAAACAACAACAATATATAATATACTCAAATAGTTCAATTTTTCTCGATAAGCTGGATCCTGGACACTTGGGAATTTAGGTGATGTTTATGAAATTTGTACAAAATGTTCAGTAGAAAATTTTGAATAGATTTGGATAACCCTCATTTCAATTATGCATTTTTAAAACCCTTGAGGGCCAGTGAAATTGTAAACAAACAACAACAATATATAATATACTCAAATAGTTCAATTTTTCTCGATAAGCTGGATCCTGGACACTTGGGAATTTAGGTGATGTTTATGAAATTTGTACAAAATGTTCAGTAGAAAATTTGGAATAGATTTGGATAACCCTCATTTCAATTATGCATTTTTAAAACCCTTGAGGGCCAGTGAAATAGTAAACAAACAACAACAATTAATAATATACACAAATAGTTCAATTTTTCTCGATATGCTGGATCCTGGACACTTGTGCATTTGGGCGATGATTATGAAATTTGTACATAATGTTCAGTAGAACATTTGGAATCGATTTGAATAACCTTCATTTCAATTATGCATTTAATCAACCCTTGAGGGCCAGTGAAATAGTAAACAAACAATAACAATATATAATATACTAAAATAGTTCAATTTTTCTCGATATGCTGGATCCTGGACACTTGGGAATCTGGGCGATGTTTATGAAATTTGTACAAAATGTTCAGTGGAACATTTGGAATCGATTTGAATAACCCTCATATTAATTATGCATTTAATCAACCCCTGAGGGCCAGTGAAATTGTAAACAAACAACAACAATATATAATATTCTCAAATAGTACGAGTTTTCTCGATATGCTGGATCTTGGACACCTGGGCTTTAAGGCGATCATTATAAAATTTGTACAAAATATTCAGTAGAACATTTGGAATCGATTTGAATAACCCTCATATTAATTATGCATTTAATCAACCCCTGAGGGCCAGTGAAATTGTAAACAAACAACAACAATATATAATATACTCAAATAGTTCAATTTTTCTCGATATGCTGGATCCTGGACACTTGTGCATTTGGGCGATGATTATGAAATGTGTACATAATGTTCAGTAGAACATTTGGAATCGATTTAAATAACCCTCATATTAATTATGCATTTAATCAACCCCTGAGGGCCAGTGAAATTGTAAACAAACAACAACAATATATAATATACTCAAATAGTTCAATTTTTCTCGATAAGCTGGATCCTGGACACTTGGGAATTTAGGTGATGTTTATGAAATTTGTACAAAATGTTCAGTAGAACATTTGGAATCGATTTGAATAACCCTCATATTAATTATGCATTTAATCAACCCCTGAGGGCCAGTGAAATTGTAAACAAACAACAACAATATATAATATAATCAAATAGTACGAGTTTTCTCGATATGCTGGATCTTGGACACCTGGGCTTTAAGGCGATCATTATAAAATTTGTACAAAATATTCAGTAGAACATTTGGAATAGATTTGGATAACCCTCATTTCAATTATGCATTTTTAAAACCCTTGAGGGCCAGGGAAATAGTAAACAAACAACAACAATTAATAATATACACAAATAGTTCAATTTTTCTCGATATGCTGGATCCTGGACTCTTGTGCATTTGGGCGATGATTATGAAATTTGTACATAATGTTCAGTAGAACATTTGGAATCGATTTGAATAACCCTCATATTAATTATACATTTAATCAACCCCTGAGGGCCAGTGAAATTGTAAACAAACAACAACAATATATAATATACTCAAATAGTTCAATTTTTCTCGATAAGCTGGATCCTGGACACTTGGGAATTTAGGTGATGTTTATGAAATTTCTACAAAATGTTCAGTAGAAAATTTTGAATAGATTTGGATAACCCTCATTTCAATTATGCATTTTTAAAACCCTTGAGGGCCAGTGAAATTGTAAACAAACAACAACAATATATAATATACTCAAATAGTTCAATTTTTCTCGATAAGCTGGATCTGGACACTTGGGAATTTAGGTGATGTTTATGAAATTTGTACAAAATGTTCAGTAGAAAATTTGGAATAGATTTGGATAACCCTCATTTCAATTATGCATTTTTAAAACCCTTGAGGGCCAGTGAAATAGTAAACAAACAACAACAATTAATAATATACACAAATAGTTCAATTTTTCTCGATATGCTGGATCCTGGACACTTGTGCATTTGGGCGATGATTATGAAATTTGTACATAATGTTCAGTAGAACATTTAGAATCGATTTGAATAACCCTCATTTCAATTTTGCATTTTTACAACCCTTGAGGGCCAGTGAAATAGTAAACAAACAATAACAATATATAATATACTAAAATAGTTCAATTTTTCTCGATATGCTGGATCCTGGACACTTGGGAATCTGGGCGATGTTTATGAAATTTGTACAAAATGTTCAGTGGAACATTTGGAATCGATTTGAATAACCCTCATATTAATTATGCATTTAATCAACCCCTGAGGGCCAGTGAAATAGTTAACAAACAACATTACAATATATAATATACTCAAATAGTTCAATTTTTCTCGATATGCTGGATCCTAGACACTTGGGAATTTAGGTGATGTTTATGAAATTTGTACAAAATATTCAGTAGAACATTTGGAATCGATTTGAATAACCCTCATATTAATTGTGCATTTAATCAACCCCTGAGGGTCAGTGAAATTGTAAACAAACAACAACAATATATAATATACTCAAATAGTTCAATTTTTCTCGATAAGCTGGATCCTGGACACTTGGGAATTTAGGTGATGTTTATGAAATTTGTACATAATGTTCAGTAGAACATTTGGAATCGATTTGAATAACCTTCATTTCAATTATGCATTTAATCAACCCTTGAGGGCCAGTGAAATAGTAAACAAACAATAACAATATATAATATACTAAAATAGTTCAATTATTCTCGATATGCTGGATCCTGGACACTTGGGAATCTGGGCGATGTTTATGAAATTTGTACAAAATGTTCAGTGGAACATTTGGAATCGATTTGAATAACCCTCATATTAATTATGCATTTAATCAACCCCTGAGGGCCAGTGAAATTGTAAACAAACAACAACAATATATAATATACTCAAATAGTACGAGTTTTCTCGATATGCTGGATCTTGGACACCTGGGCTTTAAGGCGATCATTATAAAATTTGTACAAAATATTCAGTAGAACATTTGGAATAGATTTGGATAACCCTCATTTCAATTATGCATTTTTAAAACCCTTGAGGGCCAGTGAAATAGTAAACAAACAACAACAATTAATAATATACACAAATAGTTCAATTTTTCTCGATATGCTGGATCCTGGACACTTGTGCATTTGGGCGATGATTATGAAATTTGTACATAATGTTCAGTAGAACATTTAGAATCGATTTGAATAACCCTCAATTCAATTTTGCATTTTTACAACCCTTAAGGGCCAGTGAAATTGTAAACAAACAACAACAATATATAATATACTCAAATAGTACGAGTTTTCTCGATATGCTGGATCTTGGACACCTGGGCTTTAAGGCGATCATTATGAAATTTGTACAAAATATTCAGTAGAACATTTGGAATCGATTTCAATAACCCTCATTTTAATTTTGCATTTAATCAACCCTTGAGGGCCAGTGAAATAGTTAACAAACAACATTACAATATATAATATACTCAAATAGTTCAATTTTTCTCGATATGCTGGATCCTGGACACTTGGGAATTTAGGTGATGTTTATGAAATTTGTACAAAATATTCAGTAGAATATTTGGAATCGATTTGAATAACCCTCATATTAATTATGCATTTAATCAACCCCTGAGGGCCAGTGAAATTGTAAACAAACAACAACAATATATAATATACTCAAATAGTTCAATTTTTCTCGATATGCTGGATCCTGGACACTTGTGCATTTGGGCGATGATTATGAAATTTGTACATAATGTTCAGTAGAACATTTGGAATCGATTTCAATAACCCTCATTTTAATTTTGCATTTAATCAACCCTTAAGGGCCAGTGAAATAGTTAACAAACAACATTACAATATATAATATACTCAAATAGTTCAATTTTTCTCGATATGCTGGATCCTGGACACTTGGGAATTTAGGTGATGTTTATGAAATTTGTACAAAATATTCAGTAGAACATTTGGAATCGATTTGAATAACCCTCATATTAATTGTGCATTTAATCAACCCCTGAGGGTCAGTGAAATTGTAAACAAACAACAACAATATATAATATACTCAAATAGTTCAATTTTTCTCGATAAGCTGGATCCTGGACACTTGGGAATTTAGGTGATGTTTATGAAATTTGTACAAAATGTTCAGTAGAACATTTGGAATCGATTTGAATAACCCTCATATTAATTATGCATTTAATCAACCCCTGAGGGCCAGTGAAATTGTAAACAAACAACAACAATATATAATATACTCAAATAGTACGAGTTTTCTTGATATGCTGGATCTTGGACACCTGGGCTTTAAGGCGATCATTATAAAATTTGTACAAAATATTCAGTAGAACATTTGGAATCGATTTGAATAACCCTCATATTAATTATGCATTTAATCAACCCCTGAGGGCCAGTGAAATTGTAAACAAACAACAACAATATATAATATACTCAAATAGTTCAATTTTTCTCGATATGCTGGATCCTGGACACTTGTGCATTTGGGCGATGATTTTGAAATTTGTACATAATGTTCAGTAGAACATTTGGAATCGATTTGAATAACCTTCATTTCAATTATGCATTTAATCAACCCTTGAGGGCCAGTGAAATAGTAAACAAACAATAACAATATATAATATACTAAAATAGTTCAATTTTTCTCGATATGCTGGATCCTGGACACTTGGGAATCTGGGCGATGTTTATGAAATTTGTACAAAATGTTCAGTAGAATATTTGGAATCGATTTGAATAACCCTCATATTAATTATGCATTTAATCAACCCCTGAGGGCCAGTGAAATTGTAAACAAACAACAACAGTATAAAATATACTCAAATAGTTCAATTTTTCTCGATATGCTGGATCCTGGACACTTGTGCATTTGGGCGATGATTATGAAATTTGTACATAATGTTCAGTAGAACATTTGGAATCGATTCGAATAACTTTCATTTCAATTATGCATTTAATCAACCCTTGAGGGCCAGTGAAATAGTAAACAAACAATAACAATATATAATATACTAAAATAGTTCAATTATTCTCGATATGCTGGATCCTGGACACTTGGGAATCTGGGCGATGTTTATGAAATTTGTACAAAATGTTCAGTGGAACATTTGGAATCGATTTGAATGACCCTCATATTAATTATGCATTTAATCAACCCCTGAGGGCCAGTGAAATTGTAAACAAACAACAACAATATATAATATACTCAAATAGTACGAGTTTTCTCGATATGCTGGATCTTGGACACCTGGGCTTTAAGGCGATCATTATAAAATTTGTACAAAATATTCAGTAGAACATTTGGAATAGATTTGGATAACCCTCATTTCAATTATGCATTTTTAAAACCCTTGAGGGCCAGTGAAATAGTAAACAAACACCAACAATTAATAATATACACAAATAGTTCAATTTTTCTCGATATGCTGGATCCTGGACACTTGTGCATTTGGGCGATGATTATGAAATTTGTACATAATGTTCAGTAGAACATTTAGAATCGATTTGAATAACCCTCAATTCAATTTTGCATTTTTACAACCCTTGAGGGCCAGTGAAATTGTAAACAAACAACAACAATATATAATATACTCAAATAGTACGAGTTTTCTCGATATGCTGGATCTTGGACACCTGGGCTTTAAGGCGATCATTATGAAATTTGTACAAAATATTCAGTAGAACATTTGGAATCGATTTCAATAACCCTCATTTTAATTTTGCATTTAATCAACCCTTGAGGGCCAGTGAAATAGTTAACAAACAACATTACAATATATAATATACTCAAATAGTTCAATTTTTCTTGATATGCTGGATCCTGGACACTTGGGAATTTAGGTGATGTTTATGAAATTTGTACAAAATATTCAGTAGAATATTTGGAATCGATTTGAATAACCCTCATATTAATTATGCATTTAATCAACCCCTGAGGGCCAGTGAAATTGTAAACAAACAACAACAGTATAAAATATACTCAAATAGTTCAATTTTTCTCGATAAGCTGGATCCTGGACACTTGGGAATTTAGGTGATGTTTATGAAATTTGTACAAAATGTTCAGTAGAAAATTTTGAATAGATTTGGATAACCCTCATTTCAATTATGCATTTTTAAAACCCTTGAGGGCCAGTGAAATTGTAAACAAACAACAACAATATATAATATACTCAAATAGTTCAATTTTTCTCGATAAGCTGGATCCTGGACACTTGGGAATTTAAGTGATGTTTATGAAATTTGTACAAAATGTTCAGTAGAAAATTTGGAATAGATTTGGATAACCCTCATTTCAATTATGCATTTTTAAAACCCTTGAGGGCCAGTGATATAGTAAACAAACAACAACAATTAATAATATACACAAATAGTTCAATTTTTCTCGATATGCTGGATCCTGGACACTTGTGCATTTGGGCGATGATTATGAATTTTGTACATAATGTTCAGTAGAACATTTGGAATCGATTTGAATAACCTTCATTTCAATTATGCATTTAATCAACCCTTGAGGGCCAGTGAAATAGTAAACAAACAATAACAATATATAATATACTAAAATAGTTCAATTTTTCTCGATATGCTGGATCCTGGACACTTGGGAATCAGGGCGATGTTTATGAAATTTGTACAAAATGTTCAGTAGAACATTTGGAATCGATTTGAATAACCCTCATATTAATTATGCATTTAATCAACCCCTGAGGGCCAGTGAAATTGTAAACAAACAACAACAATATATAATATACTCAAATAGTTCAATTTTTCTCGATATGCTGGATCCTGGACACTTGTGCATTTGGGCGATGATTATGAAATTTGTACATAATGTTCAGTAGAACATTTGGAATCGATTTGAATAACCTTCATTTCAATTATGCATTTAATCAACCCTTGAGGGCCAGTGAAATAGTAAACAAACAATAACAATATATAATATACTAAAATAGTTCAATTTTTCTCGATATGCTGGATCCTGGACACTTGGGAATCTGGGCGATGTTTATGAAATTTGTACAAAATGTTCAGTAGAATATTTGGAATCGATTTGAATATCCCTCATATTAATTATGCATTTAATCAACCCCTGAGGGCCAGTGAAATTGTAAACAAACAACAACAGTATAAAATATACTCAAATAGTTCAATTTTTCTCGATATGCTGGATCCTGGACACTTGTGCATTTGGGCGATGATTATGAAATTTGTACATAATGTTCAGTAGAACATTTGGAATCGATTTGAATAACCTTCATTTCAATTATGCATTTAATCAACCCTTGAGGGCCAGTGAAATAGTAAACAAACAATAACAATATATAATATACTAAAATAGTTCAATTATTCTCGATATGCTGGATCCTGGACACTTGGGAATCTGGGCGATGTTTATGAAATTTGTACAAAATGTTCAGTGGAACATTTGGAATCGATTTGAATAACCCTCATATTAATTATGCATTTAATCAACCCCTGAGGGCCAGTGAAATTGTAAACAAACAACAACAATATATAATATACTCAAATAGTACGAGTTTTCTCGATATGCTGGATCTTGGACACCTGGGCTTTAAGGCGATCATTATAAAATTTGTACAAAATATTCAGTAGAACATTTGGAATAGATTTGGATAACCCTCATTTCAATTATGCATTTTTAAAACCCTTGAGGGCCAGTGAAATAGTAAACAAACAACAACAATTAATAATATACACAAATAGTTCAATTTTTCTCGATATGCTGGATCCTGGACACTTGGGAATCTGGGCGATGATTATGAAATTTGTACATAATGTTCAGTAGAACATTTAGAATCGATTTGAATAACCCTCAATTCAATTTTGCATTTTTACAACCCTTGAGGGCCAGTGAAATTGTAAACAAACAACAACAATATATAATATACTCAAATAGTACGAGTTTTCTCGATATGCTGGATCTTGGACACCTGTGCTTTAAGGCGATCATTATGAAATTTGTACAAAATATTCAGTAGAACATTTGGAATCGATTTCAATAACCCTCATTTTAATTTTGCATTTAATCAACCCTTGAGGGCCAGTGAAATAGTTAACAAACAACATTACAATATATAATATACTCAAATAGTTCAATTTTTCTCGATATGCTGGATCCTGGACACTTGGGAATTTAGGTGATGTTTATGAAATTTGTACAAAATATTCAGTAGAATATTTGGAATCGATTTGAATAACCCTCATATTAATTATGCATTTAATCAACCCCTGAGGGCCAGTGAAATTGTAAACAAACAACAACAGTATAAAATATACTCAAATAGTTCAATTTTTCTCGATAAGCTGGATCCTGGACACTTGGGAATTTTGGTGATGTTTATGAAATTTGTACAAAATGTTCAGTAGAAAATTTTGAATAGATTTGGATAACCCTCATTTCAATTATGCATTTTTAAAACCCTTGAGGGCCAGTGAAATTGTAAACAAACAACAACAATATATAATATACTCAAATAGTTCAATTTTTCTCGATAAGCTGGATCCTGGACACTTGGGAATTTAAGTGATGTTTATGAAATTTGTACAAAATGTTCAGTAGAAAATTTGGAATAGATTTGGATAACCCTCATTTCAATTATGCATTTTTAAAACCCTTGAGGGCCAGTGAAATAGTAAACAAACAACAACAATTAATAATATACACAAATAGTTCAATTTTTCTCGATATGCTGGATCCTGGACACTTGTGCATTTGGGCGATGATTATGAAATTTGTACATAATGTTCAGTAGAACATTTAGAATCGATTTGAATAACCCTCAATTCAATTTTGCATTTTTACAACCCTTGAGGGCCAGTGAAATTGTAAACAAACAACAACAATATATAATATACTCAAATAGTACGAGTTTTCTCGATATGCTGGATCTTGGACACCTGGGCTTTAAGGCGATCATTATGAAATTTGTACAAAATATTCAGTAGAACATTTGGAATCGATTTCAATAACCCTCATTTTAATTTTGCATTTAATCAACCCTTGAGGGCCAGTGAAATAGTTAACAAACAACATTACAATATATAATATACTCAAATAGTTCAATTTTTCTCGATATGCTGGATCCTGGACACTTGGGAATTTAGGTGATGTTTATGAAATTTGTACAAAATGTTCAGTGGAACATTTGGAATCGATTTGAATAACCCTCATATTAATTATGCATTTAATCAACCCCTGAGGGCCAGTGAAATTGTAAACAAACAACAACAATATATAATATACTCAAATAGTACGAGTTTTCTCGATATGCTGGATCTTGGACACCTGGGCTTTAAGGCGATCATTATAAAATTTGTACAAAATATTCAGTAGAACATTTGGAATAGATTTGGATAACCCTCATTTCAATTATGCATTTTTAAAACCCTTGAGGGCCAGTGAAATAGTAAACAAACAACAACAATTAATAATATACACAAATAGTTCAATTTTTCTCGATATGCTGGATCCTGGACACTTGTGCATTTGGGCGATGATTATGAAATTTGTACATAATGTTCAGTAGAACATTTAGAATCTATTTGAATAACCCTCATTTTAATTTTGCATTTAATCAACCCTTAAGGGCCAGTGAAATAGTTAACAAACAACATTACAATATATAATATACTCAAATAGTTCAATTTTTCTCGATAAGCTGGATCCTGGACTCTTGTGCATTTGGGCGATGATTATGAAATTTGTACATAATGTTCAGTAGAACATTTAGAATCGATTTGAATAACCCTCATTTCAATATTGCATTTTTACAACCCTTGAGGGCCAGTGAAATTGTAAACAAACAACAACAATATATAATATACTCAAATAGTACGAGTTTTCTCGATATGCTGGATCCTGGACTCTTGTGCATTTGGGCGATGATTATGAAATTTGTACATAATGTTCAGTAGAACATTTAGAATCGATTTGAATAACCCTCATTTCAATTTTGCATTTTTACAACCCTTGAGGGCCAGTGAAATTGTAAACAAACAACAACAATATATAATATACTCAAATAGTACGAGTTTTCTCGATATGCTGGATCTTGGACACCTGGGCTTTAAGGCGATCATTATGAAATTTGTACAAAATATTCAGTAGAACATTTGGAATCGATTTCAATAACCCTCATTTTAATTTTGCATTTAATCAACCCTTAAGGGCCAGTGAAATAGTTAACAAACAACATTACAATATATAATATACTCAAATAGTTCAATTTTTCTCGATATGCTGGATCCTGGACACTTGGGAATTTAGGTGATGTTTATGAAATTTGTACAAAATATTCAGTAGAACATTTGGAATCGATTTGAATAACCCTCATATTAATTGTGCATTTAATCAACCCCTGAGGGTCAGTGAAATTGTAAACAAACAACAACAATATATAATATACTCAAATAGTTCAATTTTTCTCGATAAGCTGGATCCTGGACACTTGGGAATTTAGGTGATGTTTATGAAATTTGTACAAAATGTTCAGTAGAACATTTGGAATCGATTTGAATAACCCTCATATTAATTATGCATTTAATCAACCCCTGAGGGCCAGTGAAATAGTAAACAAACAACAACAATATATAATATACTAAAATTGTTCAATTTTTCTCGATATGCTGGATCCTGGACACTTGTGCATTTACGTGATGTTTATGAAATTTGTACAAAATGTTCAGTAGAAAATTTAGAATATATTTGGATAACCCTCATTTCAATTATGCATTTTTAAAACCCTCGAGGGCCAGTGAAATAGTAAACAAACAACAACAATTAATAATATACACAAATAGTTCAATTTTTCTCGATACGCTGGATCCTGGACACTTGGGAATTTAGGTGATGTTTATGAAATTTGTACAAAATGTTCAGTAGAATATTTGGAATCGATTTAAATAACCTTCATTTCAATTATGCATTTAATCAACCCTTGAGGGCCAGTGAAATAGTAAACAAACAACATTACAATATATAATATACTCAAATAGTTCAATTTTTCTCGATATGCTGGATCCTGGACACTTGGGAATTTAGGTGATGTTTATGAAATTTGTACAAAATGTTCAGTAGAAAATTTGGAATCGATTTGAATAACCCTCATATTAATTATGCATTTAATCAACCCCTGAGGGCCAGTGAAATTGTAAACAAACAACAACAATATATAATATACTCAAATAGTACGAGTTTTCTAGATATGCTGGATCTTGGTCCCCTGTGCTTAAAGGCGATCATTATAAAATTTGTACAAAATATTCAGTAGAACATTTGGAATCGATTTGAATAACCCTCATATTAATTATGCATTTAATCAACCCCTGAGGGCCAGTGAAATTGTAAACAAACAACAACAATATATAATATACTCAAATAGTTCAATTTTTCTCGATATGCTGTAT
>JASXSY010002006.1:0-58678 GCA_034509805.1 Sipha maydis
CTGCACTGCGAGTATTCATAAATTTAGTTGTACATTTACATATTTGGAAACTATAATTTTACATCGTTAGGATTTATGTGTACATTTAATTAAACATAAAATTTAAGTTTTAATTTGACTTTGTGCATTTTAAGGAATTGCAGAGTTAGGATATGATAAACGTAAATTAATATAAATTGATCATTCGAATGTTATAGGAATACATTCAAATTGAGCACTACACATGGTTCTATTTGAGTATTTGGTATAGAAAAATTTCTTATAATCTTAATAAGAGATATTTTTCTTTTTCAGATGATGTTTCCGATATCGTTATAATGCTGATGTCGAATTTCGTTCGTGTGCCGACTACCAGTGCATCAATATTTGCTACTATAGGTTTTCGGGAAAAATGTGATTTGCTAATGAATCTCTCTTTAAGTACGACTTATATATATAAATTATTATCAATAGTTTACACAATCATTGTCAATAGTTTTTTAATAATTGTTACTTATTTATAATTATTTGTAAATACTCTCGCATCATCGATGCTTCGTTAAAAAATTACAAAGTAACAGCTGTCCACTCAAAATTTTAAAAGCATAATTTCTTGTAAACTCTTGTTATTGAAACTCTTTTTTTTTAACTAATATTAGATAACCGTAAAATCCATTTGTATTTAACTATTTATATATACAATTTTATATAAATTAACGCATCTTTAATTGATTTTTACCTTGAATATCATTGTTCCCACATTCATATGTTTTTTTTTTGCTTTTTGAAAAAATTAGAGTGTTCAAATATTGAATAAACATATATTTAGGACAAAAGTTCAATACACTATGTATCGAGATCAGATAATTTTTAATATTTTCATAAATTTAGTTGTACATTTACATATTTGGAAACTATAATAATTTTACATCGTTAGGATTTATGTTTACATTTAATTAAACATAAAATTTAAGTTTTAATTTGACTTTGTACTATTTAAGGAAGTGCTGATTAATGATATGGTAATAGTAAATTAATATATATTGATCATTCGAATGTTATAGAAATACATTAAAATTGAGCACTACACTTTCACATGTTTTTTTTTTTGCTTTTTGAAAAAATTAGAATGTTAAAATATTGAATAAACAAATATTTAGGACAAAAGTTCAATACACTATGTATCGAGATCAGATAATTTTTAATATTTTCATAAATTTAGTTGTACATTTACATATTTGGAAACTATAATAATTTTACATCGTTA
The DNA here is from genome assembly GCA_034509805.1 of Sipha maydis. Lineage (NCBI taxonomy): Eukaryota > Metazoa > Arthropoda > Insecta > Hemiptera > Aphididae > Sipha > Sipha maydis. Next base: position 1,247 of record JASXSY010002006.1, read on the forward strand.
GGATTTATGTGTACATTTAATTAAACATAAAATTTAGGTTTTAATTTGACTTTGTGCATTTTAAGAAATTGCAGATTTAGGATATGATAAACGTAAATTAATATATATTGATCATTCGAATGTTATAGAAATACATTCAAATTGAGCACTACACATGGTTCTATTTGAATATTTGATATATAAAAATTTCTTATAATCTTAATAAGAGATATTTTTCTTTTTCAGATGATGTTTCCGATATCGTTTTAATGCTGATGTCGAATTTCGTTCGTGTACCGACTACCAGTGCATCAATATTTGCTACTATAATTTTCGGGAAAAATGTGATTTGCAAATGAATCTCTCTTTAAGTACGACTTATATATATAAATTATTATCAATAGTTTACACAATCATTGTCAATAGTTTTTTAATAATTGTTACTTATTTATAATTATTTGTAAATACTCTCGCATCATCGATGCTCCGTTAAAAAATTACAAAGTAACAGCTGTCCACTCAAATTTTTAAAAGCATAATTTCGTGTAAACTCTTGTTATTGAAACTCTTATTTTTTAACTAATATTAGATAACCGTAAAATCCATTTGTATTTTACTATTTATATATACAATTTTATATAAATTAACGCATCTTTAAATGATTTTTACCTTGAATATCATTGTTCCCACATTCATATGTTTTTTTTTGGCTTTTTGAAAAAATTAGAGTGTTCAAATATTGAATAAACATATATTTAGGACAAAAGTTCAATACACTATGTATCGAGATCAGATAATTTTTAATATTTTCATAAATTTAGTTGTACATTTACATATTTGGAAACTATAATAATTTTACATCGTTAGGATTTATGTGTACATTTAATTAAACATAAAATTTAAGTTTTAATTAGACTTTGTGCATTTTAAGGAATTGCAGATTTAGGATATGATAAACGTAAATTAATATAAATTGATCATTCGAATGTTATAGGAATACATTCAAATTGAGCACTACACATGGTTCTATTTGAGTATTTGATATAGAAAAATTTCTTATAATCTTAATAAGAGATATTTTTCTTTTTCAGATGATGTTTCCGATATCGTTATAATGCTGATGTCGAATTTCGTTCGTGTGCCGACTACCAGTGCATCAATATTTGCTACTATAGTTTTCGGGAAAAATATGATTTGCAAATGAATCTCTCTTTAAGTACGACTTATATATATAAATTATTATCAATAGTTTACACAATCATTGTCAATAGTTTTTTAATAATTGTTACTTATTTATAATTATTTGTAAATACTGTCGCATCATCGATGCTTCGTTAAAAAATTACAAAGTAACAGCTGTCCACTCAAATTTTTAAAAGCATAATTTCGTGTAAACTCTTGTTATTGAAACTCTTATTTTTTAACTAATATTATATAACCGTAAAATCCATTTGTATAAAACTATTTATATATACAATTTTATATAAATTAACGCATCTTTAAATGATTTTTACCTTGAATATCATTGTTCCCACATTCATATGTTTTTTTTTTGCATTTTGAAAAAATTATAGTGTTCAAATATTGAATAAACATATATTTAGGACAAAAGTTCAATACACTATGTATCGAGATCAGATAATTTTTAATATTTTCATAAATTTAGTTGTACATTAACATATTTGGAAACTATAATAATTTTACATCGTTAGGATTTATGTGTACATTTAATTAAACATAAAATTTAAGTTTTAATTTGACTTTGTGCATTTTAAGGAATTGCAGATTTAGGATATGATAAACGTAAATTAATATAAATTGATCATTCGAATGTTATAGGAATACATTCAAATTGAGCACTACACATGGTTCTATTTGAGTATTTGGTATAGAAAAATTTCTTATAATCTTAATAAGAGATATTTTTCTTTTTCAGATGATGTTTCCGATATCGTTATAATGCTGATGTCGAATTTCGTTCGTGTGCCGACTACCAGTGCATCAATATTTGCTACTATAGTTTTCGGGAAAAATGTGATTTGCTAATGAATCTCTCTTTAAGTACGACTTATATATATAAATTATTATCAATAGTTTACACAATCATTGTCAATAGTTTTTTAATAATTGTTACTTATTTATAATTATTTGTAAATACTCTCGCATCATCGATGCTTCGTTAAAAAATTACAAAGTAACAGCTGTCCACTCAAAATTTTAAAAGCATAATTTCTTGTAAACTCTTGTTATTGAAACTCTTTTTTTTTAACTAATATTAGATAACCGTAAAATCCATTTGTATTTAACTATTTATATATACAATTTTATATAAATTAACGCATCTTTAATTGATTTTTACCTTGAATATCATTGTTCCCACATTCATATGTTTTTTTTTTGCTTTTTGAAAAAATTAGAGTGTTCAAATATTGAATAAACATATATTTAGGACAAAAGTTCAATACACTATGTATCGAGATCAGATAATTTTTAATATTTTCATAAATTTAGTTGTACATTTACATATTTGGAAACTATAATAATTTTACATCGTTAGGATTTATGTGTACATTTAATTAAACATAAAATTTAAGTTTTAATTAGACTTTTTGCATTTTAAGGAATTGCAGATTTAGGATATGATAAACGTAAATTAATATAAATTGATCATTCGAATGTTATAGGAATACATTCAAATTGAGCACTACACATGGTTCTATTTGAGTATTTGATATAGAAAAATTTCTTATAATCTTAATAAGAGATATTTTTCTTTTTCAGATGATGTTTCCGATATCGTTATAATGCTGATGTCGAATTTCGTTGGTGTGCCGACTACCAGTGCATCAATATTTGCTACTATAGTTTTCGGGAAAAATGTGATTTGCTAATGAATCTCTCTTTAAGTACGACTTATATATATAAATTATTATCAATAGTTTACACAATCATTGTCAATAGTTTTTTAATAATTGTTACCTATTTATAATTATTTGTAAATACTGTCGCATCATCGATGCTTCGTTAAAAAATTACAAAGTAACAGCTGTCCACTTAAATTTTTAAAAGCATAATTTCGTGTAAACTCTTGTTATTGAAACTCTTATTTTTTAACTAATATTAGATAACCGTAAATTCCATTTGTATTTAACTATTTATATATACAATTTTTTATTAATTAACGCATCTTTAAATGATTTTTACCTTGAATATCATTGTTCCCACATTCATATGTTTTTTTTTTTGCTTTTTGAAAAAATAAGAATGTTCAAATATTGAATAAACATATATTTAGGACAAAAGTTCAATACACTATGTATCGAGATCAGATAATTTTTAATATTTTCATAAATTTAGTTGTACATTTACATATTTGGAAACTATAATAATTTTACATCTTTAGGATTTATGTTTACATTTAATTAAACATAAAATTTAAGTTTTAATTTGACTTTGTACTATTTAAGGAAGTGCTGATTAATGATATGGTAATAGTAAATTAATATATATTGATCATTCGAATGTTATAGAAATACATTAAAATTGAGCACTACACTTTCACATGTTTTTTTTTTTGCTTTTTGAAAAAATTAGAATGTTAAAATATTGAATAAACAAATATTTAGGACAAAAGTTCAATACACTATGTATCGAGATCAGATAATTTTTAATATTTTCATAAATTTAGTTGTACATTTACATATTTGGAAACTATAATAATTTTACATCGTTAGGATTTATGTGTACATTTAATTAAACATAAAATTTAGGTTTTAATTTGACTTTGTGCATTTTAAGAAATTGCAGATTTAGGATATGATAAACGTAAATTAATATATATTGATCATTCGAATGTTATAGAAATACATTCAAATTGAGCACTACACATGGTTCTATTTGAATATTTGATATATAAAAATTTCTTATAATCTTAATAAGAGATATTTTTCTTTTTCAGATGATGTTTCCGATATCGTTTTAATGCTGATGTCGAATTTCGTTCGTGTACCGACTACCAGTGCATCAATATTTGCTACTATAGTTTTCGGGAAAAATGTGATTTGCAAATGAATCTCTCTTTAAGTACGACTTATATATATAAATTATTATCAATAGTTTACACAATCATTGTCAATAGTTTTTTAATAATTGTTACTTATTTATAATTATTTGTAAATACTCTCGCATCATCGATGCTCCGTTAAAAAATTACAAAGTAACAGCTGTCCACTCAAATTTTTAAAAGCATAATTTCGTGTAAACTCTTGTTATTGAAACTCTTATTTTTTAACTAATATTAGATAACCGTAAAATCCATTTGTATTTTACTATTTATATATACAATTTTATATAAATTAACGCATCTTTAAATGATTTTTACCTTGAATATCATTGTTCCCACATTCATATGTTTTTTTTTGGCTTTTTGAAAAAATTAGAGTGTTCAAATATTGAATAAACATATATTTAGGACAAAAGTTCAATACACTATGTATCGAGATCAGATAATTTTTAATATTTTCATAAATTTAGTTGTACATTTACATATTTGGAAACTATAATAATTTTACATCGTTAGGATTTATGTGTACATTTAATTAAACATAAAATTTAAGTTTTAATTAGACTTTGTGCATTTTAAGGAATTGCAGATTTAGGATATGATAAACGTAAATTAATATAAATTGATCATTCGAATGTTATAGGAATACATTCAAATTGAGCACTACACATGGTTCTATTTGAGTATTTGATATAGAAAAATTTCTTATAATCTTAATAAGAGATATTTTTCTTTTTCAGATGATGTTTCCGATATCGTTATAATGCTGATGTCGAATTTCGTTCGTGTGCCGACTACCAGTGCATCAATATTTGCTACTATAGTTTTCGGGAAAAATATGATTTGCAAATGAATCTCTCTTTAAGTACGACTTATATATATAAATTATTATCAATAGTTTACACAATCATTGTCAATAGTTTTTTAATAATTGTTACTTATTTATAATTATTTGTAAATACTGTCGCATCATCGATGCTTCGTTAAAAAATTACAAAGTAACAGCTGTCCACTCAAATTTTTAAAAGCATAATTTCGTGTAAACTCTTGTTATTGAAACTCTTATTTTTTAACTAATATTATATAACCGTAAAATCCATTTGTATAAAACTATTTATATATACAATTTTATATAAATTAACGCATCTTTAAATGATTTTTACCTTGAATATCATTGTTCCCACATTCATATGTTTTTTTTTTGCATTTTGAAAAAATTATAGTGTTCAAATATTGAATAAACATATATTTAGGACAAAAGTTCAATACACTATGTATCGAGATCAGATAATTTTTAATATTTTCATAAATTTAGTTGTACATTTACATATTTGGAAACTATAATAATTTTACATCGTTAGGATTTATGTGTACATTTAATTAAACATAAAATTTAAGTTTTAATTTGACTTTGTGCATTTTAAGGAATTGCAGATTTAGGATATGATAAACGTAAATTAATATAAATTGATCATTCGAATGTTATAGGAATACATTCAAATTGAGCACTACACATGGTTCTATTTGAGTATTTGGTATAGAAAAATTTCTTATAATCTTAATAAGAGATATTTTTCTTTTTCAGATGATGTTTCCCGATATCGTTATAATGCTGATGTCGAATTTCGTTCGTGTGCCGACTACCAGTGCATCAATATTTGCTACTATAGTTTTCGGGAAAAATGTGATTTGCTAATGAATCTCTCTTTAAGTACGACTTATATATATAAATTATTATCAATAGTTTACACAATCATTGTCAATAGTTTTTTAATAATTGTTACTTATTTATAATTATTTGTAAATACTCTCGCATCATCGATGCTTCGTTAAAAAATTACAAAGTAACAGCTGTCCACTCAAAATTTTAAAAGCATAATTTCTTGTAAACTCTTGTTATTGAAACTCTTTTTTTTTAACTAATATTAGATAACCGTAAAATCCATTTGTATTTAACTATTTATATATACAATTTTATATAAATTAACGCATCTTTAATTGATTTTTACTTGAATATCATTGTTCCCACATTCATATGTTTTTTTTTTGCTTTTTGAAAAAATTAGAGTGTTCAAATATTGAATAAACATATATTTAGGACAAAAGTTCAATACACTATGTATCGAGATCAGATAATTTTTAATATTTTCATAAATTTAGTTGTACATTTACATATTTGGAAACTATAATAATTTTACATCGTTAGGATTTATGTGTACATTTAATTAAACATAAAATTTAAGTTTTAATTAGACTTTTTGCATTTTAAGGAATTGCAGATTTAGGATATGATAAACGTAAATTAATATAAATTGATCATTCGAATGTTATAGGAATACATTCAAATTGAGCACTACACATGGTTCTATTTGAGTATTTGATATAGAAAAATTTCTTATAATCTTAATAAGAGATATTTTTCTTTTTCAGATGATGTTTCCGATATCGTTATAATGCTGATGTCGAATTTCGTTGGTGTGCCGACTACCAGTGCATCAATATTTGCTACTATAGTTTTCGGGAAAAATGTGATTTGCTAATGAATCTCTCTTTAAGTACGACTTATATATATAAATTATTATCAATAGTTTACACAATCATTGTCAATAGTTTTTTAATAATTGTTACCTATTTATAATTATTTGTAAATACTGTCGCATCATCGATGCTTCGTTAAAAAATTACAAAGTAACAGCTGTCCACTTAAATTTTTAAAAGCATAATTTCGTGTAAACTCTTGTTATTGAAACTCTTATTTTTTAACTAATATTAGATAACCGTAAATTCCATTTGTATTTAACTATTTATATATACAATTTTTTATTATTTAACGCATCTTTAAATGATTTTTACCTTGAATATCATTGTTCCCACATTCATATGTTTTTTTTTTTGCTTTTTGAAAAAATAAGAATGTTCAAATATTGAATAAACATATATTTAGGACAAAAGTTCAATACACTATGTATCGAGATCAGATAATTTTTAATATTTTCATAAATTTAGTTGTACATTTACATATTTGGAAACTATAATAATTTTACATCGTTAGGATTTATGTTTACATTTAATTAAACATAAAATTTAAGTTTTAATTTGACTTTGTACTATTTAAGGAAGTGCTGATTAATGATATGGTAATAGTAAATTAATATATATTGATCATTCGAATGTTATAGAAATACATTAAAATTGAGCACTACACTTTCACATGTTTTTTTTTTTGCTTTTTGAAAAAATTAGAATGTTAAAATATTGAATAAACAAATATTTAGGACAAAAGTTCAATACACTATGTATCGAGATCAGATAATTTTTAATATTATAAATTTAGTTGTACATTTACATATTTGGAAACTATAATAATTTTACATCGTTAGGATTTATGTGTACATTTAATTAAACATAAAATTTAGGTTTTAATTTGACTTTGTGCATTTTAAGAAATTGCAGATTTAGGATATGATAAACGTAAATTAATATATATTGATCATTCGAATGTTATAGAAATACATTCAAATTGAGCACTACACATGGTTCTATTTGAATATTTGATATATAAAAATTTCTTATAATCTTAATAAGAGATATTTTTCTTTTTCAGATGATGTTTCCGATATCGTTTTAATGCTGATGTCGAATTTCGTTCGTGTACCGACTACCAGTGCATCAATATTTGCTACTATAGTTTTCGGGAAAAATGTGATTTGCAAATGAATCTCTCTTTAAGTACGACTTATATATATAAATTATTATCAATAGTTTACACAATCATTGTCAATAGTTTTTTAATAATTGTTACTTATTTATAATTATTTGTAGAAACTGTCGCATCATCGATGCTTCGTTAAAAAATTACAAAGTAACAGCTGTCCACTCAAAATTTTAAAAGCATAATTTCTTGTAAACTCTTGTTATTGAAACTCTTATTTTTTAACTAATATTAGATAACCGTAAAATCCATTTGTATTTTACTATTTATATATACAATTTTATATAAATTAACGCATCTTTAAATGATTTTTACCTTGAATATCATTGTTCCCACATTCATATGTTTTTTTTTTGCTTTTTGAAAAAATTAGAGTGTTCAAATATTGAATAAACATATATTTAGGACAAAAGTTCAATACACTATGTATCGAGATCAGATAATTTTTAATATTTTCATAAATTTAGTTGTACATTTACATATTTGGAAACTATAATAATTTTACATCGTTAGGATTTATGTGTACATTTAATTAAACATAAAATTTAAGTTTTAATTTGACTTTGTGCATTTTAAGGAATTGCAGATTTAGGATATGATAAACGTAAATTAATATCAATTGATCATTCGAATGTTATAGGAATACATTCAAATTGAGCACTACACATGGTTCTATTTGAGTATTTGATATAGAAAAATTTCTTATAATCTTAATAAGAGATATTTTTCTTTTTCAGATGATGTTTCCGATATCGTTATAATGCTGATGTCGAATTTCGTTCGTGTGCCGACTACCAGTGCATCAATATTTGGTACTATAGTTTTCGAGAAAAATGTGATTTGCAAATGAATCTCTCTTTAAGTACGACTTATATATTAATTATTATCAATAGTTTACACAATCATTGTCAATAGTTTTTTAATAATTGTTACTTATTTATAATTATTTGTAGATACTGTCGCATCATCGATGCTTCGTTAAAAAATTACAAAGTAACAGCTGTCCACTCAAAATTTTAAAAGCATAATTTCTTGTAAACTCTTGTTATTGAAACTCTTATTTTTTAACTAATATTAGATAACCGTAAAATCCATTTGTATTTAACTATTTATATATACAATTTTATATAAATTAACGCATCTTTAAATGATTTTTACCTTGAATATCATTGTTCCCACATTCATATGTTTTTTTTTTGCATTTTGAAAAAATTATAGTGTTCAAATATTGAATAAACATATATTTAGGACAAAAGTTCAATACACTATGTATCGAGATCAGATAATTTTTAATATTTTCATAAATTTAGTTGTACATTTACATATTTGGAAACTATAATAATTTTACATCGTTAGGATTTATGTGTACATTTAATTAAACATAAAATTTAAGTTTTAATTTGACTTTGTGCATTTTAAGGAATTGCAGATTTAGGATATGATAAACGTAAATTAATATAAATTGATCATTCGAATGTTATAGGAATACTTTCAAATTGAGCACTACACATGGTTCTATTTGAGTATTTGATATAGAAAAATTTCTTATAATCTTAATAAGAGATATTTTTCTTTTTCAGATGATGTTTCCGATATCGTTATAATGCTGATGTCGAATTTCGTTCGTGTGCCGACTACCAGTGCATCAATATTTGCTACTATAGTTTTCGGGAAAAATGTGATTTGCTAATGAATCTCTCTTTAAGTACGACTTATATATATAAATTATTATCAATAGTTTACACAATCATTGTCAATAGTTTTTTAATAATTGTTACTTATTTATAATTATTTGTAAATACTCTCGCATCATCGATGCTTCGTTAAAAAATTACAAAGTAACAGCTGTCCACTCAAAATTTTAAAAGCATAATTTCTTGTAAACTCTTGTTATTGAAACTCTTTTTTTTTAACTAATATTAGATAACCGTAAAATCCATTTGTATTTAACTATTTATATATACAATTTTATATAAATTAACGCATCTTTAATTGATTTTTACCTTGAATATCATTGTTCCCACATTCATATGTTTTTTTTTTGCTTTTTGAAAAAATTAGAGTGTTCAAATATTGAATAAACATATATTTAGGACAAAAGTTCAATACACTATGTATCGAGATCAGATAATTTTTAATATTTTCATAAATTTAGTTGTACATTTACATATTTGGAAACTATAATAATTTTACATCGTTAGGATTTATGTGTACATTTAATTAAACATAAAATTTAGGTTTTAATTTGACTTTGTGCATTTTAAGGAATTGCAGATTTAGGATATGATAAACGTAAATTAATATAAATTGATCATTCGAATGTTATAGGAATACATTCAAATTGAGCACTACACATGGTTCTATTTGAGTATTTGATATAGAAAAATTTCTTATAATCTTAATAAGAGATATTTTTCTTTTTCAGATGATGTTTCCGATATCGTTATAATGCTGATGTCGAATTTCGTTGGTGTGCCGACTACCAGTGCATCAATATTTGCTACTATAGTTTTCGGGAAAAATGTGATTTGCTAATGAATCTCTTTTTAAGTACGACTTATATATATAAATTATTATCAATAGTTTACACAATCATTGTCAATAGTTTTTTAATAATTGTTACCTATTTATAATTATTTGTAAATACTGTCGCATCATCGATGCTTCGTTAAAAAATTACAAAGTAACAGCTGTCCACTTAAATTTTTAAAAGCATAATTTCGTGTAAACTCTTGTTATTGAAACTCTTATTTTTTAACTAATATTAGATAACCGTAAAATCCATTTGTATTTAACTATTTATATATACAATTTTTTATTAATTAACGCATCTTTAAATGATTTTTACCTTGAATATCATTGTTCCCACATTCATATGTTTTTTTTTTTGCTTTTTGAAAAAATAAGAATGTTCAAATATTGAATAAACATATATTTAGGACAAAAGTTCAATACACTATGTATCGAGATCAGATAATTTTTAATATTTTCATAAATTTAGTTGTACATTTACATATTTGGAAACTATAATAATTTTACATCGTTAGGATTTATGTTTACATTTAATTAAACATAAAATTTAAGTTTTAATTTGACTTTGTACTATTTAAGGAAGTGCTGATTAATGATATGGTAATAGTAAATTATTATATATTGATCATTCGAATGTTATAGAAATACATTAAAATTGAGCACTACACTTTCACATGTTTTTTTTTTTGCTTTTTGAAAAAATTAGAATGTTAAAATATTGAATAAACAAATATTTAGGACAAAAGTTCAATACACTATGTATCGAGATCAGATAATTTTAAATATTTTCATAAATTTAGTTGTACATTTACATATTTGGAAACTATAATAATTTTACATCGTTAGGATTTATGTGTACATTATATTAAACATAAAATTTAAGTTTTAATTTGACTTTGTGCATTTTAAGGAATTGCAGATTAAGGATATGATAAACGTAAATTAATATATATTGATCATTCGAATGTTATAAAAATACATTCAAATTGAGCACTACACATGGTTATATTTGAGAATTTGATATAGAAAAATTTCTTATAATCTTAATAAGAGATATTTTTCTTTTTCAGATTATGTTTCCGATATCGTTATAATGCTGATGTCGAATTTCGTTCGTGTACCGACTACCAGTGCATCAATATTTGCTACTATAGTTTTCGGGAAAAATGTGATTTGCAAATGAATCTCTCTTTAAGTACGACTTATATATATATAAATTATTATCAATAGTTTACACAATCATTGTCAATAGTTTTTTAATAATTGTTATTTATAATTATTTGTAAATACTCTCGCATCATCGATGCTTCGTTAAAAAATTACAAAGTAACAGCTGTCCACTCAAATTTTTAAAAGCATAATTTCGTGTAAACCCTTGTTATTGAAACTCTTATTTTTTAACTAATATTAGATAACCATAAAATCCATTTGTATTTAACTATTTATATACACAATTTTATATTAATTTACGCATCTTTTAATGATTTTTACCTTGAATATCATTGTTCCCACATTCATATGTTTTTTTTTTGCTTTTTGAAAAAATTAGAATGTTCAAATATTGAATAAACATATATTTAGGACAAAAGTTCAATATACACTATGTATCGAGATCAGATAATTTTTAGTATTTTCATAAATTTTGTTGTACATTTTCATATTTGGAAACTATAATAATTTTACATCGTTAGGATTTATGTTACATTTAATTAAACATAAAATTTAAGTTTTAATTTGACTTTGTACTATTTAAGGAAGTGCTGATTAATGATATGGTAATAGTCAGTTAATATATATTGATCATTCGAATGTTATAGAAATACATTAAAATTGAGCACTACACATGGTTCTATTTGAGTATTTGATATAGAAAAATTTCTTATAATCCTAATAAGAGATATTTTTCTTTTTCAGATGATGTTTCCGATATCGTTATAATGCTGATGTCGAATTTCGTTCGTGTGCCGACTACCAGTGCATCAATAGTTGCTACTATAGTTTCTGGAAAAATGTGATTTGCAAATGAATCTCTCTTTAAGTACGACTTATATTTATAAATTATTATCAATAGTTTACACAATCATTGTCAATAGTTTTTTAATAATTGTTATTTATAATTATTTGTAAATACTCTCGCATCATCGATGCTTCGTTAAAAAATTACAAAGTAACAGCTGTCCACTCAAATTTTTAAAAGCATAATTTCGTGTAAACTCTTGTTATTGAAACTCTTATTTTTTAACTAATATTAGATAACCGTAAAATCCATCTGTATTTAACTATTTATATACACAATTTTATATTTATTTACGCATCTTTAAATGATTTTACCTTGAATATCATTGTTCCCACATTCATATGTTTTTTTTTGCTTTTTGAAAAAATTAGAATGTTCAAATATTGAATAAACATATATTTAGGACAAAAGTTCAATACACTATGTATCGAGATCAGATAATTTTTAATATTTTCATAAATTTAGTTGTACATTTACATATTTGGAAACTATAATAAATTTACATCGTTAGGATTTATGTGTACATTTAATTAAACATAAAATTTAAGTTTTAATTTGACTTTGTGCATTTTAAGGAATTGCAGATTTAGGATATGATAAACGTAAATTAATATATATTGATCATTCGAATGTTATAAAAATACATTCAAATTGAGCACTACACATGGTTCTATTTGAGTATTTGATATAGAAAAATTTCTTATAATCCTAATAAGAGATATTTTTCTTTTTCAGATGATGTTTCCGATATCGTTATAATGCTGAGATGTCGAATTTCGTTCGTGTACCGACTACCAGTGCATCAATATTTGCTACTATAGTTTTCGGGAAAAATGTGATTTGCAAATGAATCTCTCTTTAAGTACGACTTATATATATAAATTATTATCAATAGTTTACACAATCATTGTCAATAGTTTTTTAATAATTGTTACTTATTTATAATTATTTGTAAATACTCTCGCATCATCGATGCTCCGTTAAAAAATTACAAAGTAACAGCTGTCCACTCAAATTTTTAAAAGCATAATTTCGTGTAAACTCTTGTTATTGAAACTCTTATTTTTTAACTAATATTAGATAACCGTAAAATCCATTTGTATTTTACTATTTATATATACAATTTTATATAAATTAACGCATCTTTAAATGATTTTTACCTTGAATATCATTGTTCCCACATTCATATGTTTTTTTTTGGCTTTTTGAAAAAATTAGAGTGTTCAAATATTGAATAAACATATATTTAGGACAAAAGTTCAATACACTATGTATCGAGATCAGATAATTTTTAATATTTTCATAAATTTAGTTGTACATTTACATATTTGGAAACTATAATAAATTTACATCGTTAGGATTTATGTGTACATTTAATTAAACATAAAATTTAAGTTTTAATTTGACTTTGTGCATTTTAAGGAATTGCAGATTTAGGATATGATAAACGTAAATTAATATATATTGATCATTCGAATGTTATAAAAATACATTCAAATTGAGCACTACACATGGTTCTATTTGAGTATTTGATATAGAAAAATTTCTTATAATCCTAATAAGAGATATTTTTCTTTTTCAGATTATGTTTCCGATATCGTTATAATGCTGATGTCGAATTTCGTTCGTGTACCGACTACCAGTGCATCAATATTTGCTACTATAGTTTTCGGGAAAAATGTGATTTGCAAATGAATCTCTCTTTAAGTACGACTTATATATATATAAATTATTATCAATAGTTTACACAATCATTGTCAATAGTTTTTTAATAATTGTTATTTATAATTATTTGTAAATACTCTCGCATCATCGATGCTTCGTTAAAAAATTACAAAGTAACAGCTGTCCACTCAAATTTTTAAAAGCATAATTTCGTGTAAACCCTTGTTATTGAAACTCTTATTTTTTAACTAATATTAGATAACCATAAAATCCATTTGTATTTAACTATTTATATACACAATTTTATATTAATTTACGCATCTTTTAATGATTTTTACCTTGAATATCATTGTTCCCACATTCATATGTTTTTTTTTTGCTTTTTGAAAAAATTAGAATGTTCAAATATTGAATAAACATATATTTAGGACAAAAGTTCAATATACACTATGTATCGAGATCAGATAATTTTTAGTATTTTCATAAATTTTGTTGTACATTTTCATATTTGGAAACTATAATAATTTTACATCGTTAGGATTTATGTTTACATTTAATTAAACATAAAATTTAAGTTTTAATTTGACTTTGTACTATTTAAGGAAGTGCTGATTAATGATATGGTAATAGTCAGTTAATATATATTGATCATTCGAATGTTATAGAAATACATTAAAATTGAGCACTACACATGGTTCTATTTGAGTATTTGATATAGAAAAATTTCTTATAATCCTAATAAGAGATATTTTTCTTTTTCAGATGATGTTTCCGATATCGTTATAATGCTGATGTCGAATTTCGTTCGTGTGCCGACTACCAGTGCATCAATAGTTGCTACTATAGTTTTCTGGAAAAATGTGATTTGCAAATGAATCTCTCTTTAAGTACGACTTATATTTATAAATTATTATCAATAGTTTACACAATCATTGTCAATAGTTTTTTAATAATTGTTATTTATAATTATTTGTAAATACTCTCGCATCATCGATGCTTCGTTAAAAAATTACAAAGTAACAGCTGTCCACTCAAATTTTTAAAAGCATAATTTCGTGTAAACTCTTGTTATTGAAACTCTTATTTTTTAACTAATATTAGATAACCGTAAAATCCATCTGTATTTAACTATTTATATACACAATTTTATATTTATTTACGCATCTTTAAATGATTTTTACCTTGAATATCATTGTTCCCACATTCATATGTTTTTTTTTGCTTTTTGAAAAAATTAGAATGTTCAAATATTGAATAAACATATATTTAGGACAAAAGTTCAATACACTATGTATCGAAATCAGATAATTTTTAATATTTTCATAAATTTAGTTGTACATTTACATATTTGGAAACTATAATAAATTTACATCGTTAGGATTTATGTGTACATTTAATTAAACATAAAATTTAAGTTTTAATTTGACTTTGTGCATTTTAAGGAATTGCAGATTTAGGATATGATAAACGTAAATTAATATATATTGATCATTCGAATGTTATAAAAATACATTCAAATTGAGCACTACACATGGTTCTATTTGAGTATTTGATATAGAAAAATTTCTTATAATCCTAATAAGAGATATTTTTCTTTTTCAGATGATGTTTCCGATATCGTTATAATGCTGATGTCGAATTTCGTTCGTGTACCGACTACCAGTGCATCAATATTTGCTACTATAGTTTTCGGGAAAAATGTGATTTGCAAATGAATCTCTCTTTAAGTACGACTTATATATATATAAATTATTATCAATAGTTTACACAATCATTGTCAATAGTTTTTTAATAATTGTTATTTATAATTATTTGTAAATACTCTCGCATCATCGATGCTTCGTTAAAAAATTACAAAGTAACAGCTGTCCACTCAAATTTTTAAAAGCATAATTTCGTGTAAACTCTTGTTATTGAAACTCTTATTTTTTAACTAATATTAGATAACCGTAAAATCCATCTGTATTTAACTATTTATATACACAATTTTATATTTATTTACGCATCTTTAAATGATTTTTACCTTGAATATCATTGTTCCCACATTCATATGTTTTTTTTTTGCTTTTTGAAAAAATTAGAATGTTCAAATTTTGAATAAACATATATTTAGGACAAAAGTTCAATACACTATGTATCGAGATCAGATAATTTTTAATATTTTCATAAATTTAGTTGTACATTTACATATTTGGCAACTATAATAATTTTACATCGTTAGGATTAATGTGTACATTTAATTAAACATAAAATTTAAGTTTTAATTTGACTTTGTGCATTTTAAGGAATTGCAGATTTAGGATATGATAAACGTAAATTATTATAAATTGATCATTCGAATGTTATAGGAATACATTCAAATTGAGCACTACACATGGTTCTATTTGAGTATTTGATATAGAAAAATTTCTTATAATCTTAATAAGAGATATTTTTCTTTTTCAGATGATGTTTCCGATATCGTTATAATGCTGATGTCGAATTTCGTTCGTGTGCCGACTACCAGTGCATCAATATTTGCTACTATAGTTTTCGGGAAAAATGTGATTTGCAAATGAATCTCTCTTTAAGTACGACTTATATATATAAATTATTATCAATAGTTTACACAATCATTGTCAATAGTTTTTTAATAATTGTTATTTATAATTATTTGTAAATACTCTCGCATCATCGATGTTTCGTTAAAAAATTACAAAGTAACAGCTGTCCACTCAAATTTTTAAAAGCATAATTTCGTGTAAACTCTTGTTATTGAAACTCTTATTTTTTAACTAATATTAGATAACCGTAAAATCCATTTGTATTTAACTATTTATATGCACAATTTTATATTAATTTACGCATCTTTAAATGATTTTTACCTTGAATATCATTGTTCCCACATTCATATGTTTTTTTTTTGCTTTTTGAAAAAATTAGAATGTTCAAATATTGAATAAACATATATTTAGGACAAAAGTTCAATACACTATGTATCGAGATCAGATAATTTTTAATATTTTCATAAATTTAGTTGTACATTTACATATTTGGAAACTATAATAATTTTACATCGTTAGGATTTATGTGTACATTTAATTAAACATAAAATTTAAGTTTTAATTTGACTTTGTGCATTTTAAGGAATTGCAGATTTAGGATATGATAAACGTAAATTAATATAAATTGATCATTCGAATGTTATAGAAATACATTCAAATTGAGCACTACACATGGTTCTATTTGAGTATTTGATATAGAAAAATTTCTTATAATCCTAATAAGAGATATTTTTCTTTTTCAGATGATGTTTCCGATATCGTTATAATGCTGATGTCGAATTTCGTTCGTGTACCGACTACCAGTGCATCAATATTTGCTACTATAGTTTTCGGGAAAAATGTGATTTGCAAATGAATCTCTCTTTAAGTACGACTTATATATATATATAAATTATTATCAATAGTTTACACAATCATTGTCAATAGTTTTTTAATAATTGTTATTTATAATTATTTGTAAATACTCTCGCATCATCGATGCTTCGTTAAAAAATTACAAAGTAACAGCTGTCCACTCAAATTTTTAAAAGCATAATTTCGTGTAAACCCTTGTTATTGAAACTCTTATTTTTTAACTAATATTAGATAACCATAAAATCCATTTGTATTTAACTATTTATATACACAATTTTATATTAATTTACGCATCTTTAAATGATTTTTACCTTGAATATCATTGTTCCCACATTCATATGTTTTTTTTTTTGCTTTTTGAAAAAATTAGAATGTTCAAATATTGAATAAACATATATTTAGGACAAAAGTTCAATATACACTATGTATCGAGATCAGATAATTTTTAGTATTTTCATAAATTTTGTTGTACATTTTCATATTTGGAAACTAATAATTTTACATCGTTAGGATTTATGTTTACATTTAATTAAACATAAAATTTAAGTTTTAATTTGACTTTGTACTATTTAAGGAAGTGCTGATTAATGATATGGTAATAGTAAGTTAATATATATTGATCATTCGAATGTTATAGAAATACATTAAAATTGAGCACTACACATGGTTCTATTTGAGTATTTGATATAGAAAAATTTCTTATAATCCTAATAAGAGATATTTTTCTTTTTCAGATGATGTTTCCGATATCGTTATAATGCTGATGTCGAATTTCGTTCGTGTGCCGACTACCAGTGCATCAATAGTTGCTACTATAGTTTTCGGGAAAAATGTGATTTGCAAATGAATCTCTCTTTAAGTACGACTTATATATATATAAATTATTATCAATAGTTTACACAATCATTGTCAATAGTTTTTTAATAATTGTTATTTATAATTATTTGTAAATACTCTCGCATCATCGATGCTTCGTTAAAAAATTACAAAGTAACAGCTGTCCACTCAAATTTTTAAAAGCATAATTTCGTGTAAACCCTTGTTATTGAAACTCTTATTTTTTAACTAATATTAGATAACCATAAAATCCATTTGTATTTAACTATTTATTTATATACAATTTTATATAAATTTACGCATCTTTAAATGATTTTTACCTTGAATATCATTGTTCCCACATTCATATGTTTTTTTTTGCTTTTTGAAAAAATTAGAATGTTCAAATATTGAATAAACATATATTTAGGACAAAAGTTCAATACACTATGTATCGAGATCAGATAATTTTTAATATTTTCATAAATTTAGTTGTACATTTACATATTTGGAAACTATAATAATTTTACATCGTTAGGATTAATGTGTACATTTAATTAAACATAAAATTTAAGTTTTAATTTGACTTTGTGCATTTTAAGGAATTGCAGATTTAGGATATGATAAACGTAAATTATTATAAATTGATCATTCGAATGTTATAGGAATACATTCAAATTGAGCACTACACATGGTTCTATTTGAGTATTTGATATAGAAAAATTTCTTATAATCTTAATAAGAGATATTTTTCTTTTTCAGATGATGTTTCCGATATCGTTATAATGCTGATGTCGAATTTCGTTCGTGTGCCGACTACCAGTGCATCAATATTTGCTACTATAGTTTTCGGGAAAAATGTGATTTGCAAATGAATCTCTCTTTAAGTACGACTTATATATATAAATTATTATCAATAGTTTACACAATCATTGTCAATAGTTTTTTAATAATTGTTATTTATAATTATTTGTAAATACTCTCGCATCATCGATGTTTCGTTAAAATATTACAAAGTAACAGCTGTCCACTCAAATTTTTAAAAGCATAATTTCGTGTAAACTCTTGTTATTGAAACTCTTATTTTTTAACTAATATTAGATAACCGTAAAATCCATTTGTATTTAACTATTTATATGCACAATTTTATATTAATTTACGCATCTTTAAATGATTTTTACCTTGAATATCATTGTTCCCACATTCATATGTTTTTTTTTTGCATTTTGAAAAAATTATAGTGTTCAAATATTGAATAAACATATATTTAGGACAAAAGTTCAATACACTATGTATCGAGATCAGATAATTTTTAATATTTTCATAAATTTAGTTGTACATTTACATATTTGGAAACTATAATAATTTTACATCGTTAGGATTTATGTGTACATTTAATTAAACATAAAATTTAAGTTTTAATTTGACTTTGTGCATTTTAAGGAATTGCAGATTTAGGATATGATAAACGTAAATTAATATAAATTGATCATTCGAATGTTATAGGAATACTTTCAAATTGAGCACTACACATGGTTCTATTTGAGTATTTGATATAGAAAAATTTCTTATAATCCTAATAAGAGATATTTTTCTTTTTCAGATGATGTTTCCGATATCGTTATAATGCTGATGTCGAATTTCGTTCGTGTACCGACTACCAGTGCATCAATATTTGCTACTATAGTTTTCGGGAAAAATGTGATTTGCAAATGAATCTCTCTTTAAGTACGACTTATATATATATATAAATTATTATCAATAGTTTACACAATCATTGTCAATAGTTTTTTAATAATTGTTATTTATAATTATTTGTAAATACTCTCGCATCATCGATGCTTCGTTAAAAAATTACAAAGTAACAGCTGTCCACTCAAATTTTTAAAAGCATAATTTCGTGTAAACCCTTGTTATTGAAACTCTTATTTTTTAACTAATATTAGATAACCATAAAATCCATTTGTATTTAACTATTTATATACACAATTTTATATTAATTTACGCATCTTTAAATGATTTTTACCTTGAATATCATTGTTCCCACATTCATATGTTTTTTTTTTTGCTTTTTGAAAAAATTAGAATGTTCAAATATTGAATAAACATATATTTAGGACAAAAGTTCAATATACACTATGTATTGAGATCAGATAATTTTTAGTATTTTCATAAATTTTGTTGTACATTTTCATATTTGGAAACTAATAATTTTACATCGTTAGGATTTATGTTTACATTTAATTAAACATAAAATTTAAGTTTTAATTTGACTTTGTACTATTTAAGGAAGTGCTGATTAATGATATGGTAATAGTAAGTTAATATATATTGATCATTCGAATGTTATAGAAATACATTAAAATTGAGCACTACACATGGTTCTATTTGAGTATTTGATATAGAAAAATTTCTTATAATCCTAATAAGAGATATTTTTCTTTTTCAGATGATGTTTCCGATATCGTTATAATGCTGATGTCGAATTTCGTTCGTGTGCCGACTACCAGTGCATCAATAGTTGCTACTATAGTTTTCGGGAAAAATGTGATTTGCAAATGAATCTCTCTTTAAGTACGACTTATATATATATAAATTATTATCAATAGTTTACACAATCATTGTCAATAGTTTTTTAATAATTGTTATTTATAATTATTTGTAAATACTCTCGCATCATCGATGCTTCGTTAAAAAATTACAAAGTAACAGCTGTCCACTCAAATTTTTAAAAGCATAATTTCGTGTAAACCCTTGTTATTGAAACTCTTATTTTTTAACTAATATTAGATAACCATAAAATCCATTTGTATTTAACTATTTATTTATATTCTATTTTATATAAATTTACGCATCTTTAAATGATTTTTACCTTGAATATCATTGTTCCCACATTCATATGTTTTTTTTTGCTTTTTGAAAAAATTAGAATGTTCAAATATTGAATAAACATATATTTAGGACAAAAGTTCAATACACTATGTATCGAGATCAGATAATTTTTAATATTTTCATAAATTTAGTTGTACATTTACATATTTGGAAACTATAATAATTTTACATCGTTAGGATTAATGTGTACATTTAATTAAACATAAAATTTAAGTTTTAATTTGACTTTGTGCATTTTAAGGAATTGCAGATTTAGGATATGATAAACGTAAATTATTATAAATTGATCATTCGAATGTTATAGGAATACATTCAAATTGAGCACTACACATGGTTCTATTTGAGTATTTGATATAGAAAAATTTCTTATAATCTTAATAAGAGATATTTTTCTTTTTCAGATGATGTTTCCGATATCGTTATAATGCTGATGTCGAATTTCGTTCGTGTGCCGACTACCAGTGCATCAATAGTTGCTACTATAGTTTTCGGGAAAAATGTGATTTGCAAATGAATCTCTCTTTAAGTACGACTTATATATATAAATTATTATCAATAGTTTACACAATCATTGTCAATAGTTTTTTAATAATTGTTATTTATAATTATTTGTAAATACTCTCGCATCATCGATGTTTCGTTAAAAAATTACAAAGTAACAGCTGTCCACTCAAATTTTTAAAAGCATAATTTCGTGTAAACTCTTGTTATTGAAACTCTTATTTTTTAACTAATATTAGATAACCGTAAAATCCATTTGTATTTAACTATTTATTTATATACAATTTTATATAAATTTACGCATCTTTAAATGATTTTTACCTTAAATATCATTGTTCCCACATTCATATGTTTTTTTTTGCTTTTTGAAAAAATTAGAATGTTCAAATATTGAATAAACATATATTTAGGACAAAAGTTCAATACACTATGTATCGAGATCAGATAATTTTTAATATTTTCATAAATTTAGTTGTACATTTACATATTTGGAAACTATAATAAATTTACATCGTTAGGATTTATGTGTACATTTAATTAAACATAAAATTTAAGTTTTAATTTGACTTTGTGCATTTTAAGGAATTGCAGATTTAGGATATGATAAACGTAAATTAATATATATTGATCATTCGAATGTTATAAAAATACATTCAAATTGAGCACTACACATGGTTCTATTTGAGTATTTGATATAGAAAAATTTCTTATAATCTTAATAAGAGATATTTTTCTTTTTCAGATGATGTTTCCGATATCGTTATAATGCTGATGTCGAATTTCGTTCGTGTGCCGACTACCAGTGCATCAATATTTGCTACTATAGTTTTCGGGAAAAATGTGATTTGCAAATGAATCTCTCTTTAAGTACGACTTATATATATAAATTATTATCAATAGTTTACACAATCATTGTCAATAGTTTTTTAATAATTGTTATTTATAATTATTTGTAAATACTCTCGCATCATCGATGTTTCGTTAAAAAATTACAAAGTAACAGCTGTCCACTCAAATTTTTAAAAGCATAATTTCGTGTAAACCCTTGTTATTGAAACTCTTATTTTTTAACTAATATTAGATAACCATAAAATCCATTTGTATTTAACTATTTATATACACAATTTTATATTAATTTACGCATCTTTAAATGATTTTTACCTTGAATATCATTGTTCCCACATTCATATGTTTTTTTTTTGCTTTTTGAAAAAATTAGAATGTTCA
Organism: Sipha maydis; assembly: GCA_034509805.1. Lineage (NCBI taxonomy): Eukaryota > Metazoa > Arthropoda > Insecta > Hemiptera > Aphididae > Sipha > Sipha maydis. Next base: position 24,049 of record JASXSY010002006.1, read on the forward strand.
AATTTTGAATAAACATATATTTAGGACAAAAGTTCAATACACTATGTATCGAGATCAGATAATTTTTAATATTTTCATAAATTTAGTTGTACATTTACATATTTGGAAACTATAATAATTTTACATCGTTAGGATTAATGTGTACATTTAATTAAACATAAAATTTAAGTTTTAATTTGACTTTGTGCATTTTAAGGAATTGCAGATTTAGGATATGATAAACGTAAATTATTATAAATTGATCATTCGAATGTTATAGGAATACATTCAAATTGAGCACTACACATGGTTCTATTTGAGTATTTGATATAGAAAAATTTCTTATAATCTAAATAAGAGATATTTTTCTTTTTCAGATGATGTTTCCGATATCGTTATAATGCTGATGTCGAATTTCGTTCGTGTACCGACTACCAGTGCATCAATATTTGCTACTATAGTTTTCGGGAAAAATGTGATTTGCAAATGAATCTCTCTTTAAGTACGACTTGTATATATATAAATTATTATCAATAGTTTACACAATCATTGTCAATAGTTTTTTAATAATTGTTATTTATAATTATTTGTAAATACTCTCGCATCATCGATGCTTCGTTAAAAAATTACAAAGTAACAGCTGTCCACTCAAATTTTTAAAAGCATAATTTCGTGTAAACCCTTGTTATTGAAACTCTTATTTTTTAACTAATATTAGATAACCATAAAATCCATTTGTATTTAACTATTTATATACACAATTTTATATTAATTTACGCATCTTTAAATGATTTTTACCTTGAATATCATTGTTCCCACATTCATATGTTTTTTTTTTTGCTTTTTGAAAAAATTAGAATGTTCAAATATTGAATAAACATATATTTAGGACAAAAGTTCAATATACACTATGTATCGAGATCAGATAATTTTTAGTATTTTCATAAATTTTGTTGTACATTTTCATATTTGGAAACTATAATAATTTTACATCGTTAGGATTTATGTTTACATTTAATTAAACATAAAATTTAAGTTTTAATTTGACTTTGTACTATTTAAGGAAGTGCTGATTAATGATATGGTAATAGTAAGTTAATATATATTGATCATTCGAATGTTATAGAAATACATTAAAATTGAGCACTACACATGGTTCTATTTGAGTATTTGATATAGAAAAATTTCTTATAATCCTAATAAGAGATATTTTTCTTTTTCAGATGATGTTTCCGATATCGTTATAATGCTGATGTCGAATTTCGTTCGTGTACCGACTACCAGTGCATCAATAGTTGCTACTATAGTTTTCGGGAAAAATGTGATTTGCAAATGAATCTCTCTTTAAGTACGACTTATATATATATAAATTATTATCAATAGTTTACACAATCATTGTCAATAGTTTTTTAATAATTGTTATTTATAATTATTTGTAAATACTCTCGCATCATCGATGTTTCGTTAAAAAATTACAAAGTAACAGCTGTCCACTCAAATTTTTAAAAGCATAATTTCGTGTAAACTCTTGTTATTGAAACTCTTATTTTTTAACTAATATTAGATAACCGTAAAATCCATTTGTATTTAACTATTTATATGCACAATTTTATATTAATTTACGCATCTTTAAATGATTTTTACCTTGAATATCATTGTTCCCACATTCATATGTTTTTTTTTTGCTTTTTGAAAAAATTAGAATGTTCAAATATTGAATAAACATATATTTAGGACAAAAGTTCAATACACTATGTATCGAGATCAGATAATTTTTAATATTTTCATAAATTTAGTTGTACATTTACATATTTGGAAACTATAATAATTTTACATCGTTAGGATTTATGTGTACATTTAATTAAACATAAAATTTAAGTTTTAATTTGACTTTGTGCATTTTAAGGAATTGCAGATTTAGGATATGATAAACGTAAATTAATATATATTGATCATTCGAATGTTATAAAAATACATTAAAATTGAGCACTACACATGGTTCTATTTGAGTATTTGATATAGAAAAATTTCTTATAATCCTAATAAGAGATATTTTTCTTTTTCAGATGATGTTTCCGATATCGTTATAATGCTGATGTCGAATTTCGTTCGTGTGCCGACTACCAGTGCATCAATAGTTGCTACTATAGTTTTCGGGAAAAATGTGATTTGCAAATGAATCTCTCTTTAAGTACGACTTATATATATATAAATTATTATCAATAGTTTACACAATCATTGTCAATAGTTTTTTAATAATTGTTATTTATAATTATTTGTAAATACTCTCGCATCATCGATGCTTCGTTAAAAAATTACAAAGTAACAGCTGTCCACTCAAATTTTTAAAAGCATAATTTCGTGTAAACCCTTGTTATTGAAACTCTTATTTTTTAACTAATATTAGATAACCATAAAATCCATTTGTATTTAACTATTTATTTATATACAATTTTATATAAATTTACGCATCTTTAAATGATTTTTACCTTGAATATCATTGTTCCCACATTCATATGTTTTTTTTTGCTTTTTGAAAAAATTAGAATGTTCAAATATTGAATAAACATATATTTAGGACAAAAGTTCAATACACTATGTATCGAGATCAGATAATTTTTAATATTTTCATAAATTTAGTTGTACATTTACATATTTGGAAACTATAATAATTTTACATCGTTAGGATTAATGTGTACATTTAATTAAACATAAAATTTAAGTTTTAATTTGACTTTGTGCATTTTAAGGAATTGCAGATTTAGGATATGATAAACGTAAATTATTATAAATTGATCATTCGAATGTTATAGAAATACATTAAAATTGAGCACTACACATGGTTCTATTTGAGTATTTGATATAGAAAAATTTCTTATAATCCTAATAAGAGATATTTTTCTTTTTCAGATGATGTTTCCGATATCGTTATAATGCTGATGTCGAATTTCGTTCGTGTGCCGACTACCAGTGCATCAATATTTGCTACTATTGTTTTCGGGAAAAATGTGATTTGCAAATGAATCTCTCTTTAAGTACGACTTATATATATAAATTATTATCAATAGTTTACACAATCATTGTCAATAGTTTTTTAATAATTGTTATTTATAATTATTTGTAAATACTCTCGCATCATCGATGTTTCGTTAAAAAATTACAAAGTAACAGCTGTCCACTCAAATTTTTAAAAGCATAATTTCGTGTAAACTCTTGTTATTGAAACTCTTATTTTTTAACTAATATTAGATAACCGTAAAATCCATTTGTATTTAACTATTTATTTATATACAATTTTATATAAATTTACGCATCTTTAAATGATTTTTACCTTGAATATCATTGTTCCCACATTCATATGTTTTTTTTTGCTTTTTGAAAAAATTAGAATGTTCAAATATTGAATAAACATATATTTAGGACAAAAGTTCAATACACTATGTATCGAGATCAGATAATTTTTAATATTTTCATAAATTTAGTTGTACATTTACATATTTGGAAACTATAATAATTTTACATCGTTAGGATTAATGTGTACATTTAATTAAACATAAAATTTAAGTTTTAATTTGACTTTGTGCATTTTAAGGAATTGCAGATTTAGAATATGATAAACGTAAATTATTATAAATTGATCATTCGAATGTTATAGGAATACATTCAAATTGAGCACTACACATGGTTCTATTTGAGTATTTGATATAGAAAAATTTCTTATAATCTTAATAAGAGATATTTTTCTTTTTCAGATGATGTTTCCGATATCGTTATAATGCTGATGTCGAATTTCGTTCGTGTGCCGACTACCAGTGCATCAATATTTGCTACTATAGTTTTCGGGAAAAATGTGATTTGCAAATGAATCTCTCTTTAAGTACGACTTATATATATAAATTATTATCAATAGTTTACACAATCATTGTCAATAGTTTTTTAATAATTGTTATTTATAATTATTTGTAAATACTCTCGCATCATCGATGCTTCGTTAAAAAATTACAAAGTAACAGCTGTCCACTCAAATTTTTAAAAGCATAATTTCGTGTAAACCCTTGTTATTGAAACTCTTATTTTTTAACTAATATTAGATAACCATAAAATCCATTTGTATTTAACTATTTATATACACAATTTTATATTAATTTACGCATCTTTAAATGATTTTTACCTTGAATACCATTGTTCCCACATTCATATGTTTTTTTTTTGCTTTTTGAAAAAATTAGAATGTTCAAATTTTGAATAAACATATATTTAGGACAAAAGTTCAATACACTATGTATCGAGATCAGATAATTTTTAATATTTTCATAAATTTAGTTGTACATTTACATATTTGGAAACTATAATAATTTTACATCGTTAGGATTAATGTGTACATTTAATTAAACATAAAATTTAAGTTTTAATTTGACTTTGTGCATTTTAAGGAATTGCAGATTTAGGATATGATAAACGTAAATTATTATAAATTGATCATTCGAATGTTATAGGAATACATTCAAATTGAGCACTACACATGGTTCTATTTGAGTATTTGATATAGAAAAATTTCTTATAATCTTAATAAGAGATATTTTTCTTTTTCAGATGATGTTTCCGATATCGTTATAATGCTGATGTCGAATTTCGTTCGTGTGCCGACTACCAGTGCATCAATATTTGCTACTATAGTTTTCGGGAAAAATGTGATTTGCAAATGAATCTCTCTTTAAGTACGACTTATATATATAAATTATTATCAATAGTTTACACAATCATTGTCAATAGTTTTTTAATAATTGTTATTTATAATTATTTGTAAATACTCTCGCATCATCGATGTTTCGTTAAAAAATTACAAAGTAACAGCTGTCCACTCAAATTTTTAAAAGCATAATTTCGTGTAAACTCTTGTTATTGAAACTCTTATTTTTTAACTAATATTAGATAACCGTAAAATCCATTTGTATTTAACTATTTATATGCACAATTTTATATTAATTTACGCATCTTTAAATGATTTTTACCTTGAATATCATTGTTCCCACATTCATATGTTTTTTTTTGCTTTTTGAAAAAATTAGAATGTTCAAATATTGAATAAACATATATTTAGGACAAAAGTTCAATACACTATGTATCGAGATCAGATAATTTTTAATATTTTCATAAATTTAGTTGTACATTTACATATTTGGAAACTATAATAATTTTACATCGTTAGGATTTATGTGTACATTTAATTAAACATAAAATTTAAGTTTTAATTTGACTTTGTGCATTTTAAGGAATTGCAGATTTAGGATATGATAAACGTAAATTAATATAAATTGATCATTCGAATGTTATAGAAATACATTCAAATTGAGCACTACACATGGTTCTATTTGAGTATTTGATATAGAAAAATTTCTTATAATCCTAATAAGAGATATTTTTCTTTTTCAGATGATGTTTCCGATATCGTTATAATGCTGATGTCGAATTTCGTTCGTGTACCGACTACCAGTGCATCAATAGTTGCTACTATAGTTTTCGGGAAAAATGTGATTTGCAAATGAATCTCTCTTTAAGTACGACTTATATATATATAAATTATTATCAATAGTTTACACAATCATTGTCAATAGTTTTTTAATAATTGTTATTTATAATTATTTGTAAATATTCTCGCATCATCGATGCTTCGTTAAAAAATTACAAAGTAACAGCTGTCCACTCAAATTTTTAAAAGCATAATTTCGTGTAAACCCTTGTTATTGAAACTCTTATTTTTTAACTAATATTATATAACCATAAAATCCATTTGTATTTAACTATTTATTTATATACAATTTTATATAAATTTACGCATCTTTAAATGATTTTTACCTTGAATATCATTGTTCCCACATTCATATGTTTTTTTTTGCTTTTTGAAAAAATTAGAATGTTCAAATATTGAATAAACATATATTTAGGACAAAAGTTCAATACACTATGTATCGAGATCAGATAATTTTTAATATTTTCATAAATTTAGTTGTACATTTACATATTTGGAAACTATAATAATTTTACATCGTTAGGATTAATGTGTACATTTAATTAAACATAAAATTTAAGTTTTAATTTGACTTTGTGCATTTTAAGGAATTGCAGATTTAGGATATGATAAACGTAAATTATTATAAATTGATCATTCGAATGTTATAGAAATACATTAAAATTGAGCACTACACATGGTTCTATTTGAGTATTTGATATAGAAAAATTTCTTATAATCCTTATAAGAGATATTTTTCTTTTTCAGATGATGTTTCCGATATCGTTATAATGCTGATGTCGAATTTCGTTCGTGTGCCGACTACCAGTGCATCAATAGTTGCTACTATAGTTTTCGGGAAAAATGTGATTTGCAAATGAATCTCTCTTTAAGTACGACTTATATATATATAAATTATTATCAATAGTTTACACAATCATTGTCAATAGTTTTTTAATAATTGTTATTTATAATTATTTGTAAATACTCTCGCATCATCGATGCTTCGTTAAAAAATTACAAAGTAACAGCTGTCCACTCAAATTTTTAAAAGCATAATTTCGTGTAAACCCTTGTTATTGAAACTCTTATTTTTTAACTAATATTAGATAACCATAAAATCCATTTGTATTTAACTATTTATTTATATACAATTTTATATAAATTTACGCATCTTTAAATGATTTTTACCTTGAATATCATTGTTCCCACATTCATATGTTTTTTTTTGCTTTTTGAAAAAATTAGAATGTTCAAATATTGAATAAACATATATTTAGGACAAAAGTTCAATACACTATGTATCGAGATCAGATAATTTTTAATATTTTCATAAATTTAGTTGTACATTTACATATTTGGAAACTATAATAATTTTACATCGTTAGGATTTATGTGTACATTTAATTAAACATAAAATTTAAGTTTTAATTTGACTTTGTGCATTTTAAGGAATTGCAGATTTAGGATATGATAAACGTAAATTAATATAAATTGATCATTCGAATGTTATAGAAATACATTCAAATTGAGCACTACACATGGTTCTATTTGAGTATTTGATATAGAAAAATTTCTTATAATCCTAATAAGAGATATTTTTCTTTTTCAGATGATGTTTCCGATATCGTTATAATGCTGATGTCGAATTTCGTTCGTGTACCGACTACCAGTGCATCAATATTTGCTACTATAGTTTTCGGGAAAAATGTGATTTGCAAATGAATCTCTCTTTAAGTACGACTTATATATATATAAATTATTATCAATAGTTTACACAATCATTGTCAATAGTTTTTTAATAATTGTTATTTATAATTATTTGTAAATACTCTCGCATCATCGACGCTTCGTTAAAAAATTACAAAGTAACAGCTGTCCACTCAAATTTTTAAAAGCATAATTTCGTGTAAACCCTTGTTATTGAAACTCTTATTTTTTAACTAATATTATATAACCATAAAATCCATTTGTATTTAACTATTTATTTATATACAATTTTATATAAATTTACGCATCTTTAAATGATTTTTACCTTGAATATCATTGTTCCCACATTCATATGTTTTTTTCTGCTTTTTGAAAAAATTAGAATGTTCAAATATTGAATAAACATATATTTAGGACAAAAGTTCAATACACTATGTATCGAGATCAGATAATTTTTAATATTTTCATAAATTTAGTTGTACATTTACATATTTGGAAACTATAATAATTTTACATCGTTAGGATTAATGTGTACATTTAATTAAACATAAAATTTAAGTTTTAATTTGACTTTGTGCATTTTAAGGAATTGCAGATTTAGGATATGATAAACGTAAATTATTATAAATTGATCATTCGAATGTTATAGAAATACATTAAAATTGAGCACTACACATGGTTCTATTTGAGTATTTGATATAGAAAAATTTCTTATAATCCTTATAAGAGATATTTTTCTTTTTCAGATGATGTTTCCGATATCGTTATAATGCTGATGTCGAATTTCGTTCGTGTGCCGACTACCAGTGCATCAATAGTTGCTACTATAGTTTTCGGGAAAAATGTGATTTGCAAATGAATCTCTCTTTAAGTACGACTTATATATATATAAATTATTATCAATAGTTTACACAATCATTGTCAATAGTTTTTTAATAATTGTTATTTATAATTATTTGTAAATACTCTCGCATCATCGATGCTTCGTTAAAAAATTACAAAGTAACAGCTGTCCACTCAAATTTTTAAAAGCATAATTTCGTGTAAACCCTTGTTATTGAAACTCTTATTTTTTAACTAATATTAGATAACCATAAAATCCATTTGTATTTAACTATTTATTTATATACAATTTTATATAAATTTACGCATCTTTAAATGATTTTTACCTTGAATATCATTGTTCCCACATTCATATGTTTTTTTTTGCTTTTTGAAAAAATTAGAATGTTCAAATATTGAATAAACATATATTTAGGACAAAAGTTCAATACACTATGTATCGAGATCAGATAATTTTTAATATTTTCATAAATTTAGTTGTACATTTACATATTTGGAAACTATAATAATTTTACATCGTTAGGATTTATGTGTACATTTAATTAAACATAAAATTTAAGTTTTAATTTGACTTTGTGCATTTTAAGGAATTGCAGATTTAGGATATGATAAACGTAAATTAATATAAATTGATCATTCGAATGTTATAGAAATACATTCAAATTGAGCACTACACATGGTTCTATTTGAGTATTTGATATAGAAAAATTTCTTATAATCCTAATAAGAGATATTTTTCTTTTTCAGATGATGTTTCCGATATCGTTATAATGCTGATGTCGAATTTCGTTCGTGTACCGACTACCAGTGCATCAATATTTGCTACTATAGTTTTCGGGAAAAATGTGATTTGCAAATGAATCTCTCTTTAAGTACGACTTATATATATATAAATTATTATCAATAGTTTACACAATCATTGTCAATAGTTTTTTAATAATTGTTATTTATAATTATTTGTAAATACTCTCGCATCATCGACGCTTCGTTAAAAAATTACAAAGTAACAGCTGTCCACTCAAATTTTTAAAAGCATAATTTCGTGTAAACCCTTGTTATTGAAACTCTTATTTTTTAACTAATATTATATAACCATAAAATCCATTTGTATTTAACTATTTATTTATATACAATTTTATATAAATTTACGCATCTTTAAATGATTTTTACCTTGAATATCATTGTTCCCACATTCATATGTTTTTTTCTGCTTTTTGAAAAAATTAGAATGTTCAAATATTGAATAAACATATATTTAGGACAAAAGTTCAATACACTATGTATCGAGATCAGATAATTTTTAATATTTTCATAAATTTAGTTGTACATTTACATATTTGGAAACTATAATAATTTTACATCGTTAGGATTAATGTGTACATTTAATTAAACATAAAATTTAAGTTTTAATTTGACTTTGTGCATTTTAAGGAATTGCAGATTTAGGATATGATAAACGTAAATTATTATAAATTGATCATTCGAATGTTATAGAAATACATTAAAATTGAGCACTACACATGGTTCTATTTGAGTATTTGATATAGAAAAATTTCTTATAATCCTTATAAGAGATATTTTTCTTTTTCAGATGATGTTTCCGATATCGTTATAATGCTGATGTCGAATTTCGTTCGTGTGCCGACTACCAGTGCATCAATAGTTGCTACTATAGTTTTCGGGAAAAATGTGATTTGCAAATGAATCTCTCTTTAAGTACGACTTATATATATATAAATTATTATCAATAGTTTACACAATCATTGTCAATAGTTTTTTAATAATTGTTATTTATAATTATTTGTAAATACTCTCGCATCATCGATGCTTCGTTAAAAAATTACAAAGTAACAGCTGTCCACTCAAATTTTTAAAAGCATAATTTCGTGTAAACCCTTGTTATTGAAACTCTTATTTTTTAACTAATATTAGATAACCATAAAATCCATTTGTATTTAACTATTTATTTATATACAATTTTATATAAATTTACGCATCTTTAAATGATTTTTACCTTGAATATCATTGTTCCCACATTCATATGTTTTTTTTTGCTTTTTGAAAAAATTAGAATGTTCAAATATTGAATAAACATATATTTAGGACAAAAGTTCAATACACTATGTATCGAGATCAGATAATTTTTAATATTTTCATAAATTTAGTTGTACATTTACATATTTGGAAACTATAATAATTTTACATCGTTAGGATTTATGTGTACATTTAATTAAACATAAAATTTAAGTTTTAATTTGACTTTGTGCATTTTAAGGAATTGCAGATTTAGGATATGATAAACGTAAATTAATATATATTGATCATTCGAATGTTATAAAAATACATTCAAATTGAGCACTACACATGGTTCTATTTGAGTATTTGATATAGAAAAATTTCTTATAATCCTAATAAGAGATATTTTTCTTTTTCAGATGATGTTTCCGATATCGTTATAATGCTGATGTCGAATTTCGTTCGTGTACCGACTACCAGTGCATCAATATTTGCTACTATAGTTTTCGGGAAAAATGTGATTTGCAAATGAATCTCTCTTTAAGTACGACTTATATATATATAAATTATTATCAATAGTTTACACAATCATTGTCAATAGTTTTTTAATAATTGTTATTTATAATTATTTGTAAATACTCTCGCATCATCGATGCTTCGTTAAAAAATTACAAAGTAACAGCTGTCCACTCAAATTTTTAAAAGCATAATTTCGTGTAAACCCTTGTTATTGAAACTCTTATTTTTTAACTAATATTATATAACCATAAAATCCATTTGTATTTAACTATTTATATACACAATTTTATATTAATTTACGTATCTTTAAATGATTTTTACCTTGAATATCATTGTTCCCACATTCATATGTTTTTTTTTGCTTTTTGAAAAAATTAGAATGTTCAAATATTGAATAAACATATATTTAGGACAAAAGTTCAATACACTATGTATCGAGATCAGATAATTTTTAATATTTTCATAAATTTAGTTGTACATTTACATATTTGGAAACTATAATAATTTTACATCGTTAGGATTAATGTGTACATTTAATTAAACATAAAATTTAAGTTTTAATTTGACTTTGTGCATTTTAAGGAATTGCAGATTTAGGATATGATAAACGTAAATTATTATAAATTGATCATTCGAATGTTATAGAAATACATTAAAATTGAGCACTACACATGGTTCTATTTGAGTATTTGATATAGAAAAATTTCTTATAATCCTTATAAGAGATATTTTTCTTTTTCAGATGATGTTTCCGATATCGTTATAATGCTGATGTCGAATTTCGTTCGTGTGCCGACTACCAGTGCATCAATAGTTGCTACTATAGTTTTCGGGAAAAATGTGATTTGCAAATGAATCTCTCTTTAAGTACGACTTATATATATATAAATTATTATCAATAGTTTACACAATCATTGTCAATAGTTTTTTAATAATTGTTATTTATAATTATTTGTAAATACTCTCGCATCATCGATGCTTCGTTAAAAAATTACAAAGTAACAGCTGTCCACTCAAATTTTTAAAAGCATAATTTCGTGTAAACCCTTGTTATTGAAACTCTTATTTTTTAACTAATATTAGATAACCATAAAATCCATTTGTATTTAACTATTTATTTATATACAATTTTATATAAATTTACGCATCTTTAAATGATTTTTACCTTGAATATCATTGTTCCCACATTCATATGTTTTTTTTTGCTTTTTGAAAAAATTAGAATGTTCAAATATTGAATAAACATATATTTAGGACAAAAGTTCAATACACTATGTATCGAGATCAGATAATTTTTAATATTTTCATAAATTTAGTTGTACATTTACATATTTGGAAACTATAATAATTTTACATCGTTAGGATTTATGTGTACATTTAATTAAACATAAAATTTAAGTTTTAATTTGACTTTGTGCATTTTAAGGAATTGCAGATTTAGGATATGATAAACGTAAATTAATATAAATTGATCATTCGAATGTTATAGAAATACATTCAAATTGAGCACTACACATGGTTCTATTTGAGTATTTGATATAGAAAAATTTCTTATAATCCTAATAAGAGATATTTTTCTTTTTCAGATGATGTTTCCGATATCGTTATAATGCTGATGTCGAATTTCGTTCGTGTACCGACTACCAGTGCATCAATATTTGCTACTATAGTTTTCGGGAAAAATGTGATTTGCAAATGAATCTCTCTTTAAGTACGACTTATATATATATAAATTATTATCAATAGTTTACACAATCATTGTCAATAGTTTTTTAATAATTGTTATTTATAATTATTTGTAAATACTCTCGCATCATCGATGCTTCGTTAAAAAATTACAAAGTAACAGCTGTCCACTCAAATTTTTAAAAGCATAATTTCGTGTAAACCCTTGTTATTGAAACTCTTATTTTTTAACTAATATTATATAACCATAAAATCCATTTGTATTTAACTATTTATATACACAATTTTATATTAATTTACGTATCTTTAAATGATTTTTACCTTGAATATCATTGTTCCCACATTCATATGTTTTTTTTTTGCTTTTTGAAAAAATTAGAATGTTCAAATTTTGAATAAACATATATTTAGGACAAAAGTTCAATACACTATGTATCGAGATCAGATAATTTTTAATATTTTCATAAATTTAGTTGTACATTTACATATTTGGAAACTATAATAATTTTACATCGTTAGGATTAATGTGTACATTTAATTAAACATAAAATTTAAGTTTTAATTTGACTTTGTGCATTTTAAGGAATTGCAGATTTAGGATATGATAAACGTAAATTATTATAAATTGATCATTCGAATGTTATAGGAATACATTCAAATTGAGCACTACACATGGTTCTATTTGAGTATTTGATATAGAAAAATTTCTTATAATCTTAATAAGAGATATTTTTCTTTTTCAGATGATGTTTCCGATATCGTTATAATGCTGATGTCGAATTTCGTTCGTGTGCCGACTACCAGTGCATCAATATTTGCTACTATAGTTTTCGGGAAAAATGTGATTTGCAAATGAATCTCTCTTTAAGTACGACTTATATATATAAATTATTATCAATAGTTTACACAATCATTGTCAATAGTTTTTAAATAATTGTTATTTATAATTATTTGTAAATACTCTCGCATCATCGATGCTTCGTTAAAAAATTACAAAGTAACAGCTGTCCACTCAAATTTTTAAAAGCATAATTTCGTGTAAACCCTTGTTATTGAAACTCTTATTTTTTAACTAATATTAGATAACCATAAAATCCATTTGTATTTAACTATTTATTTATATACAATTTTATATAAATTTACGCATCTTTAAATGATTTTTACCTTGAATATCATTGTTCCCACATTCATATGTTTTTTTTTGCTTTTTGAAAAAATTAGAATGTTCAAATATTGAATAAACATATATTTAGGACAAAAGTTCAATACACTATGTATCGAGATCAGATAATTTTTAATATTTTCATAAATTTAGTTGTACATTTACATATTTGGAAACTATAATAATTTTACATCGTTAGGATTTATGTGTACATTTAATTAAACATAAAATTTAAGTTTTAATTTGACTTTGTGCATTTTAAGGAATTGCAGATTTAGGATATGATAAACGTAAATTAATATAAATTGATCATTCGAATGTTATAGAAATACATTCAAATTGAGCACTACACATGGTTCTATTTGAGTATTTGATATAGAAAAATTTCTTATAATCCTAATAAGAGATATTTTTCTTTTTCAGATGATGTTTCCGATATCGTTATAATGCTGATGTCGAATTTCGTTCGTGTACCGACTACCAGTGCATCAATATTTGCTACTATAGTTTTCGGGAAAAATGTGATTTGCAAATGAATCTCTCTTTAAGTACGACTTATATATATATAAATTATTATCAATAGTTTACACAATCATTGTCAATAGTTTTTTAATAATTGTTATTTATAATTATTTGTAAATACTCTCGCATCATCGATGCTTCGTTAAAAAATTACAAAGTAACAGCTGTCCACTCAAATTTTTAAAAGCATAATTTCGTGTAAACCCTTGTTATTGAAACTCTTATTTTTTAACTAATATTATATAACCATAAAATCCATTTGTATTTAACTATTTATATACACAATTTTATATTAATTTACGTATCTTTAAATGATTTTTACCTTGAATATCATTGTTCCCACATTCATATGTTTTTTTTTTGCTTTTTGAAAAAATTAGAATGTTCAAATTTTGAATAAACATATATTTAGGACAAAAGTTCAATACACTATGTATCGAGATCAGATAATTTTTAATATTTTCATAAATTTAGTTGTACATTTACATATTTGGAAACTATAATAATTTTACATCGTTAGGATTAATGTGTACATTTAATTAAACATAAAATTTAAGTTTTAATTTGACTTTGTGCATTTTAAGGAATTGCAGATTTAGGATATGATAAACGTAAATTATTATAAATTGATCATTCGAATGTTATAGGAATACATTCAAATTGAGCACTACACATGGTTCTATTTGAGTATTTGATATAGAAAAATTTCTTATAATCTTAATAAGAGATATTTTTCTTTTTCAGATGATGTTTCCGATATCGTTATAATGCTGATGTCGAATTTCGTTCGTGTGCCGACTACCAGTGCATCAATATTTGCTACTATAGTTTTCGGGAAAAATGTGATTTGCAAATGAATCTCTCTTTAAGTACGACTTATATATATAAATTATTATCAATAGTTTACACAATCATTGTCAATAGTTTTTTAATAATTGTTATTTATAATTATTTGTAAATACTCTCGCATCATCGATGTTTCGTTAAAAAATTACAAAGTAACAGCTGTCCACTCAAATTTTTAAAAGCATAATTTCGTGTAAACTCTTGTTATTGAAACTCTTATTTTTTAACTAATATTAGATAACCGTAAAATCCATTTGTATTTAACTATTTATTTATATACAATTTTATATAAATTTACGCATCTTTAAATGATTTTTACCTTGAATATCATTGTTCCCACATTCATATGTTTTTTTTTGCTTTTTGAAAAAATTAGAATGTTCAAATATCGAATAAACATATATTTAGGACAAAAGTTCAATACACTATGTATCGAGATCAGATAATTTTTAATATTTTCATAAATTTAGTTGTACATTTACATATTTGGAAACTATAATAAATTTACATCGTTAGGATTTATGTGTACATTTAATTAAACATAAAATTTAAGTTTTAATTTGACTTTGTGCATTTTAAGGAATTGCAGATTTAGGATATGATAAACGTAAATTAATATATATTGATCATTCGAATGTTATAAAAATACATTCAAATTGAGCACTACACATGGTTCTATTTGAGTATTTGATATAGAAAAATTTCTTATAATCCTAATAAGAGATATTTTTCTTTTTCAGATGATGTTTCCGATATCGTTATAATGCTGATGTCGAATTTCGTTCGTGTACCGACTACCAGTGCATCAATATTTGCTACTATAGTTTTCGGGAAAAATGTGATTTGCAAATGAATCTCTCTTTAAGTACGACTTATATATATATAAATTATTATCAATAGTTTACACAATCATTGTCAATAGTTTTTTAATAATTGTTATTTATAATTATTTGTAAATACTCTCGCATCATCGATGCTTCGTTAAAAAATTACAAAGTAACAGCTGTCCACTCAAATTTTTAAAAGCATAATTTCGTGTAAACCCTTGTTATTGAAACTCTTATTTTTTAACTAATATTAGATAACCATAAAATCCATTTGTATTTAACTATTTATTTATATACAATTTTATATAAATTTACGCATCTTTAAATGATTTTTACCTTGAATATCATTGTTCCCACATTCATATGTTTTTTTTTGCTTTTTGAAAAAATTAGAATGTTCAAATATTGAATAAACATATATTTAGGACAAAAGTTCAATACACTATGTATCGAGATCAGATAATTTTTAATATTTTCATAAATTTAGTTGTACATTTACATATTTGGAAACTATAATAATTTTACATCGTTAGGATTTATGTGTACATTTAATTAAACATAAAATTTAAGTTTTAATTTGACTTTGTGCATTTTAAGGAATTGCAGATTTAGGATATGATAAACGTAAATTAATATAAATTGATCATTCGAATGTTATAGAAATACATTCAAATTGAGCACTACACATGGTTCTATTTGAGTATTTGATATAGAAAAATTTCTTATAATCCTAATAAGAGATATTTTTCTTTTTCAGATGATGTTTCCGATATCGTTATAATGCTGATGTCGAATTTCGTTCGTGTACCGACTACCAGTGCATCAATATTTGCTACTATAGTTTTCGGGAAAAATGTGATTTGCAAATGAATCTCTCTTTAAGTACGACTTATATATATATAAATTATTATCAATAGTTTACACAATCATTGTCAATAGTTTTTTAATAATTGTTATTTATAATTATTTGTAAATACTCTCGCATCATCGATGCTTCGTTAAAAAATTACAAAGTAACAGCTGTCCACTCAAATTTTTAAAAGCATAATTTCGTGTAAACCCTTGTTATTGAAACTCTTATTTTTTAACTAATATTATATAACCATAAAATCCATTTGTATTTAACTATTTATATACACAATTTTATATTAATTTACGTATCTTTAAATGATTTTTACCTTGAATATCATTGTTCCCACATTCATATGTTTTTTTTTTGCTTTTTGAAAAAATTAGAATGTTCAAATTTTGAATAAACATATATTTAGGACAAAAGTTCAATACACTATGTATCGAGATCAGATAATTTTTAATATTTTCATAAATTTAGTTGTACATTTACATATTTGGAAACTATAATAATTTTACATCGTTAGGATTAATGTGTACATTTAATTAAACATAAAATTTAAGTTTTAATTTGACTTTGTGCATTTTAAGGAATTGCAGATTTAGGATATGATAAACGTAAATTATTATAAATTGATCATTCGAATGTTATAGGAATACATTCAAATTGAGCACTACACATGGTTCTATTTGAGTATTTGATATAGAAAAATTTCTTATAATCTTAATAAGAGATATTTTTCTTTTTCAGATGATGTTTCCGATATCGTTATAATGCTGATGTCGAATTTCGTTCGTGTGCCGACTACCAGTGCATCAATATTTGCTACTATAGTTTTCGGGAAAAATGTGATTTGCAAATGAATCTCTCTTTAAGTACGACTTATATATATAAATTATTATCAATAGTTTACACAATCATTGTCAATAGTTTTTTAATAATTGTTATTTATAATTATTTGTAAATACTCTCGCATCATCGATGTTTCGTTAAAAAATTACAAAGTAACAGCTGTCCACTCAAATTTTTAAAAGCATAATTTCGTGTAAACTCTTGTTATTGAAACTCTTATTTTTTAACTAATATTAGATAACCGTAAAATCCATTTGTATTTAACTATTTATTTATATACAATTTTATATAAATTTACGCATCTTTAAATGATTTTTACCTTGAATATCATTGTTCCCACATTCATATGTTTTTTTTTGCTTTTTGAAAAAATTAGAATGTTCAAATATTGAATAAACATATATTTAGGACAAAAGTTCAATACACTATGTATCGAGATCAGATAATTTTTAATATTTTCATAAATTTAGTTGTACATTTACATATTTGGAAACTATAATAAATTTACATCGTTAGGATTTATGTGTACATTTAATTAAACATAAAATTTAAGTTTTAATTTGACTTTGTGCATTTTAAGGAATTGCAGATTTAGGATATGATAAACGTAAATTAATATATATTGATCATTCGAATGTTATAAAAATACATTCAAATTGAGCACTACACATGGTTCTATTTGAGTATTTGATATAGAAAAATTTCTTATAATCCTAATAAGAGATATTTTTCTTTTTCAGATGATGTTTCCGATATCGTTATAATGCTGATGTCGAATTTCGTTCGTGTACCGACTACCAGTGCATCAATATTTGCTACTATAGTTTTCGGGAAAAATGTGATTTGCAAATGAATCTCTCTTTAAGTACGACTTATATATATATAAATTATTATCAATAGTTTACACAATCATTGTCAATAGTTTTTTAATAATTGTTATTTATAATTATTTGTAAATACTCTCGCATCATCGATGCTTCGTTAAAAAATTACAAAGTAACAGCTGTCCACTCAAATTTTTAAAAGCATAATTTCGTGTAAACCCTTGTTATTGAAACTCTTATTTTTTAACTAATATTATATAACCATAAAATCCATTTGTATTTAACTATTTATATACACAATTTTATATTAATTTACGTATCTTTAAATGATTTTTACCTTGAATATCATTGTTCCCACATTCATATGTTTTTTTTTTGCTTTTTGAAAAAATTAGAATGTTCAAATTTTGAATAAACATATATTTAGGACAAAAGTTCAATACACTATGTATCGAGATCAGATAATTTTTAATATTTTCATAAATTTAGTTGTACATTTACATATTTGGAAACTATAATAATTTTACATCGTTAGGATTAATGTGTACATTTAATTAAACATAAAATTTAAGTTTTAATTTGACTTTGTGCATTTTAAGGAATTGCAGATTTAGGATATGATAAACGTAAATTATTATAAATTGATCATTCGAATGTTATAGGAATACATTCAAATTGAGCACTACACATGGTTCTATTTGAGTATTTGATATAGAAAAATTTCTTATAATCCTAATAAGAGATATTTTTCTTTTTCAGATGATGTTTCCGATATCGTTATAATGCTGATGTCGAATTTCGTTCGTGTGCCGACTACCAGTGCATCAATATTTGCTACTATAGTTTTCGGGAAAAATGTGATTTGCAAATGAATCTCTCTTTAAGTACGACTTATATATATAAATTATTATCAATAGTTTACACAATCATTGTCAATAGTTTTTTAATAATTGTTATTTATAATTATTTGTAAATACTCTCGCATCATCGATGCTTCGTTAAAAAATTACAAAGTAACAGCTGTCCACTCAAATTTTTAAAAGCATAATTTCGTGTAAACCCTTGTTATTGAAACTCTTATTTTTTAACTAATATTAGATAACCATAAAATCCATTTGTATTTAACTATTTATATACACAATTTTATATTAATTTACGCATCTTTAAATGATTTTTAGCTTGAATATCATTGTTCCCACATTCATATGTTTTTTTTTTGCTTTTTGATAAAATAAGAATGTTCAAATATTGAATATAAACATATATTTAGGACAAAAGTTCAATACACTATGTATCGAGATCAGATAATTTTTAATATTTTCATAAATTTAGTTGTACATTTACATATTTGGAAACTATAATAATTTTACATCGTTAGGATTAATGTGTACATTTAATTAAACATAAAATTTAAGTTTTAATTTGACTTTGTGCATTTTAAGGAATTGCAGATTTAGGATATGATAAACGTAAATTATTATAAATTGATCATTCGAATGTTATAGGAATACATTCAAATTGAGCACTACACATGGTTCTATTTGAGTATTTGATATAGAAAAATTTCTTATAATCTTAATAAGAGATATTTTTCTTTTTCAGATGATGTTTCCGATATCGTTATAATGCTGATGTCGAATTTCGTTCGTGTGCCGACTACCAGTGCATCAATATTTGCTACTATAGTTTTCGGGAAAAATGTGATTTGCAAATGAATCTCTCTTTAAGTACGACTTATATATATAAATTATTATCAATAGTTTACACAATCATTGTCAATAGTTTTTTAATAATTGTTATTTATAATTATTTGTAAATACTCTCGCATCATCGATGTTTCGTTAAAAAATTACAAAGTAACAGCTGTCCACTCAAATTTTTAAAAGCATAATTTCGTGTAAACTCTTGTTATTGAAACTCTTATTTTTTAACTAATATTAGATAACCGTAAAATCCATTTGTATTTAACTATTTATATGCACAATTTTATATTAATTTACGCATCTTTAAATGATTTTTACCTTGAATATCATTGTTCCCACATTCATATGTTTTTTTTTGCTTTTTGAAAAAATTAGAATGTTCAAATATTGAATAAACATATATTTAGGACAAAAGTTCAATACACTATGTATCGAGATCAGATAATTTTTAATATTTTCATAAATTTAGTTGTACATTTACATATTTGGAAACTATAATAATTTTACATCGTTAGGATTTATGTGTACATTTAATTAAACATAAAATTTAAGTTTTAATTTGACTTTGTGCATTTTAAGGAATTGCAGATTTAGGATATGATAAACGTAAATTAATATAAATTGATCATTCGAATGTTATAGAAATACATTCAAATTGAGCACTACACATGGTTCTATTTGAGTATTTGATATAGAAAAATTTCTTATAATCCTAATAAGAGATATTTTTCTTTTTCAGATGATGTTTCCGATATCGTTATAATGCTGATGTCGAATTTCGTTCGTGTACCGACTACCAGTGCATCAATATTTGCTACTATAGTTTTCGGGAAAAATGTGATTTGCAAATGAATCTCTCTTTAAGTACGACTTGTATATATATAAATTATTATCAATAGTTTACACAATCATTGTCAATAGTTTTTTAATAATTGTTATTTATAATTATTTGTAAATACTCTCGCATCATCGATGCTTCGTTAAAAAATTACAAAGTAACAGCTGTCCACTCAAATTTTTAAAAGCATAATTTCGTGTAAACCCTTGTTATTGAAACTTAAACTCTTGTTATTGAAACTCTTATTTTTTAACTAATATTAGATAACCGTAAAATCCATCTGTATTTAACTATTTTTTTATATATAAATTTTATATAAATTTACGCATCTTTAAATGATTTTTACCTTGAATATCATTGTTCCCACATTCATATGTTTTTTTTTTGCTTTTTGAAAAAATTAGAATGTTCAAATATTGAATAAACATATATTTAGGACAAAAGTTCAATACACTATGTATCGAGATCAGATAATTTTTAGTATTTTCATAAATTTAGTTGTACATTTTCATATTTGGAAACTATAATAATTTTACATCGTTAGGATTTATGTTTACATTTAATTAAACATAAAATTTAAGTTTTAATTTGACTTTGTACTATTTAAGGAAGTGCTGATTAATGATATGGTAATAGTAAGTTAATATATATTGATCATTCGAATGTTATAGAAATACATTCAAATTGAGCACTACACATGGTTCTATTTGAGTATTTGATATAGAAAAATTTCTTATAATCTTAATAAGAGATATTTTTCTTTTTCAGATGATGTTTCCGATATCGTTATAATGCTGATGTCGAATTTCGTTCGTGTGCCGACTACCAGTGCATCAATATTTGCTACTATAGTTTTCGGGAAAAATGTGATTTGCAAATGAATCTCTCTTTAAGTACGACTTATATATATAAATTATTATCAATAGTTTACACAATCATTGTCAATAGTTTTTTAATAATTGTTATTTATAATTATTTGTAAATACTCTCGCATCATCGATGCTTCGTTAAAAAATTACAAAGTAACAGCTGTCCACTCAAATTTTTAAAAGCATAATTTCGTGTAAACTCTTGTTATTGAAACTCTTATTTTTTAACTAATATTAGATAACCGTAAAATCCATCTGTATTTAACTATTTATATACACAATTTTATATTTATTTACGCATCTTTAAATGATTTTTACCTTGAATATCATTGTTCCCACATTCATATGTTTTTTTTTGCTTTTTGAAAAAATTAGAATGTTCAAATATTGAATAAATATATATTTAGGACAAAAGTTCAATACACTATGTATCGAGATCAGATAATTTTTAGTATTTTCATAAATTTAGTTGTACATTTTCATATTTGGAAACTATAAAAATTTTTTATCGTTACGATTTATGTTTACATTTAATTAAACATAAATATTAAGTTTTAATTTGACTTTTTGCATTTTAAGAAATTGCAGATTTAGGATATGATAAACGTAAATTATTATAAATTGATCATTCGAATGTTATAGAAATACATTCAAATTGAGCACTACACATGGTTCTATTTGAGTATTTGATATAGAAAAATTTCTTATAATCTTAATAAGAGATATTTTTCTTTTTCAGATGATGTTTCCGATATCGTTATAATGCTGATGTCGAATTTCGTTCGAGTGCCGACTACCAGTGCATCAATATTTGCTACTATAGTTTTCGGGAAAAATGTGATTTGCAAATGAATCTCTCTTTAAGTACGACTTATATATATAAATTGTTATCAATAGTTTACACAATCATTGTCAATAGTTTTTCAATAATTGTTATTTATAATTATTTGTAAATACTCTCGCATCATCGATGCTTCGTTAAAAAATTACAAAGTAACGGCTGTCTACTCAAATTTTTAAAAGCATAATTTCGTGTAAACTCTTGTTATTGAAACTCTTATTTTTTAACTAATATTAGATAACCGTAAAATCCATTTGTATTTAACTATTTATATATACAATTTTATATTAATTTACGCATCTTTAAATGATTTTTACCTTGAATATCATTGTTCCCACTTTCATATGTTTTTTTTTTGCTTTTTGAAAAAATTAGAATGTTCAAATATTGAATAAACATATATTTAGGACAAAAGTTCAATACACTATGTATCGAGATCAGATAATTTTTAGTATTTTCATAAATTTAGTTGTACATTTTCATATTTGGAAACTATAAAAATTTTTTATCGTTACGATTTATGTTTACATTTAATTAAACATAAATATTAAGTTTTAATTTGACTTTTTGCATTTTAAGAAATTGCAGATTTAGGATATGATAAACGTAAATTATTATAAATTGATCATTCGAATGTTATAGAAATACATTCAAATTGAGCACTACACATGGTTCTATTTGAGTATTTGATATAGAAAAATTTCTTATAATCTTAATAAGAGATATTTTTCTTTTTCAGATGATGTTTCCGATATCGTTATAATGCTGATGTCGAATTTCGTTCGTGTGCCGACTACCAGTGCAACAATATTTGCTACTATAGTTTTCGGGAAAAATGTGATTTGCAAATGAATCTCTCTTTAAGTACGACTTATATATATAAATTATTATCAATAGTTTACACAATCATTGTCAATAGTTTTTCAATAATTGTTATTTATAATTATTTGTAAATACTCTCGCATCATCGATGCTTCGTTAAAAAATTACAAAGTAACGGCTGTCTACTCAAATTTTTAAAAGCATAATTTCGTGTAAACTCTTGTTATTGAAACTCTTATTTTTTAACTAATATTAGATAACCGTAAAATCCATTTGTATTTAACTATTTATATATACAATTTTATATTAATTTACGCATCTTTAAATGATTTTTACCTTGAATATCATTGTTCCCACATTCATATGTTTTTTTTTTGCTTTTTGAAAAAATTAGAATGTTCAAATATTGAATAAACATATATTTAGGACAAAAGTTCAATACACTATGTATCGAGATCATATAATTTTTAATATTTTCATAAATTTAGTTGTATATTTAAATATTTGGAAACTATAATAATTTTACATCGTTAGGATTTATGTATACATTTAATTAAACATAAAATTTAAGTTTTAATTTGACTTTGTGCATTTTAAGGAATTGCAGATTTAGGATATGATAAACGTAAATTAATATATATTGATCATTAGAATGTTATAGAAATACATTCAAATTGAGCACTACACATGGTTCTATTTGAGTATTTGATATAGAAAAATTTCTTATAATCTTAATAAGAGTTATTTTTCTTTTTCAGATGATGTTTCCGATATCGTTATAATGCTGATGTCGAATTTCTTTCGTGTGCCGACTACCAGTGCATCAATATTTGCTACTATAGTTTTCGGGAAAAATGTGATTTGCAAATGAATCTCTCTTTAAGTACGACTTATATATATAAATTGTTATCAATAGTTTACACAATCATTGTCAATAGTTTTTTAATAATTGTTATTTATAATTATTTGTAAATACTCTCGCATCATCGATGCTTCGTTAAAAAATTACAAAGTAACAGCTGTCCACTCAAATTTTTAAAAGCATAATTTCGTGTAAACTCTTGTTATTGAAACTCTTATTTTTTAAATAATATTAGATAACCGTAAAATCCATCTGTATTTAACTATTTATATATAAATTTTATATAAATTTACGCATCTTTAAATGATTTTTACCTTGAATATCATTGTTCCCACATTCATATGTTTTTTTTTTGCTTTTTGAAAAAATTAGAATGTTCAAATATTGAATAAACATATATTTAGGACAAAAGTTCAATACACTATGTATCGAGATCAGATAATTTTTAATATTTTCATAAATTTAGTTGTACATTCACATATTTGGAAACTATAATAATTTTACATCGTTAGGATTTATGTGTACATTTAATTAAACATAAAATTTAAGTTTTAATTTGACTTTGTGCATTTTAAGGAATTGCAGATTTAGGATATGATAAACGTAAATTAATATAAATTGATCATTCGAATGTTATAGAAATACATTCAAATTGAGCACTACACATGGTTCTATTTGAGTATTTGATATAGAAAAATTTCTTATAATCTTAATAAGAGATATTTTTCTTTTTCAGATGATGTTTCCGATATCGTTATAATGCTGATGTCGAATTTCGTTCGTGTGCCGACTACCAGTGCATCAATATTTGCTACTATAGTTTTCGGGAAAAATGTGATTTGCAAATGAATCTCTCTTTAAGTACGACTTATATATATAAATTGTTATCAATAGTTTACACAATCATTGTCAATAGTTTTTCAATAATTGTTATTTATAATTATTTGTAAATACTCTCGCATCATCGATGCTTCGTTAAAAAATTACAAAGTAACAGCTGTCCACTCAAATTTTTAAAAGCATAATTTCGTGTAAACTCTTGTTATTGAAACTCTTATTTTTTAACTAATATTAGATAACCGTAAAATCCATCTGTATTTAACTATTTATATATAAATTTTATATAAATTTACGCATCTTTAAATGATTTTTACCTTGAATATCATTGTTCCCACATTCATATGTTTTTTTTTTGCTTTTTGAAAAAATTAGAATGTTCAAATATTGAATAAACATATATTTAGGACAAAAGTTCAATACACTATGTATCGAGATCAGATAATTTTTAGTATTTTCATAAATTTAGTTGTACATTTTCATATTTGGAAACTATAAAAATTTTTTATCGTTACGATTTATGTTTACATTTAATTAAACATAAATATTAAGTTTTAATTTGACTTTTTGCATTTTAAGAAATTGTAGATTTAGGATATGATAAACGTAAATTATTATAAATTGATCATTCGAATGTTATAGAAATACATTCAAATTGAGCACTACACATGGTTCTATTTGAGTATTTGATATAGAAAAATTTCTTATAATCTTAATAAGAGATATTTTTCTTTTTCAGATGATGTTTCCGATATCGTTATAATGCTGATGTCGAATTTCGTTCGTGTGCCGACTACCAGTGCATCAATATTTGCTACTATAGTTTTCGGGAAAAATGTGATTTGCAAATGAATCTCTCTTTAAGTACGACTTATATATATAAATTATTATCAATAGTTTACACAATCATTGTCAATAGTTTTTTAATAATTGTTATTTATAATTATTTGTAAATACTCTCGCATCATCGATGCTTCGTTAAAAAATTACAAAGTAACAGCTGTCCACTCAAATTTTTAAAAGCATAATTTCGTGTAAACTCTTGTTATTGAAACTCTTATTTTTTAACTAATATTAGATAACCGTAAAATCCATCTGTATTTAACTATTTATATACACAATTTTATATTTATTTACGCATCTTTAAATGATTTTTACCTTGAATATCATTGTTCCCACATTCATATGTTTTTTTTTGCTTTTTGAAAAAATTAGAATGTTCAAATATTGAATAAACATATATTTAGGACAAAAGTTCAATACACTATGTATCGAGATCAGATAATTTTTAATATTTTCATAAATTTAGTTGTACATTTACATATTTGGAAACTATAATAAATTTACATCGTTAGGATTTATGTGTACATTTAATTAAACATAAAATTTAAGTTTTAATTTGACTTTGTGCATTTTAAGGAATTGCAGATTTAGGATATGATAAACGTAAATTAATATATATTGATCATTCGAATGTTATAAAAATACATTCAAATTGAGCACTACACATGGTTCTATTTGAGTATTTGATATAGAAAAATTTCTTATAATCTTAATAAGAGATATTTTTCTTTTTCAGATGATGTTTCCGATATCGTTATAATGCTGATGTCGAATTTCGTTCGTGTGCCGACTACCAGTGCATCAATATTTGCTACTATAGTTTTCGGGAAAAATGTGATTTGCAAATGAATCTCTCTTTAAGTACGACTTATATATATAAATTGTTATCAATAGTTTACACAATCATTGTCAATAGTTTTTTAATAATTGTTATTTATAATTATTTGTAAATACTCTCGCATCATCGATGCTTCGTTAAAAAATTACAAAGTAACAGCTGTCCACTCAAATTTTTAAAAGCATAATTTCGTGTAAACTCTTGTTATTGAAACTCTTATTTTTTAACTAATATTAGATAACCGTAAAATCCATCTGTATTTAACTATTTATATATAAATTTTATATAAATTTACGCATCTTTAAATGATTTTTACCTTGAATATCATTGTTCCCACATTCATATGTTTTTTTTTTGCTTTTTGAAAAAATTAGAATGTTCAAATATTGAATAAACATATATTTAGGACAAAAGTTCAATACACTATGTATCGAGATCAGATAATTTTTAATATTTTCATAAATTTAGTTGTACATTCACATATTTGGAAACTATAATAATTTTACATCGTTAGGATTTATGTGTACATTTAATTAAACATAAAATTTAAGTTTTAATTTGACTTTGTGCATTTTAAGGAATTGCAGATTTAGGATATGATAAACGTAAATTAATATAAATTGATCATTCGAATGTTATAGAAATACATTCAAATTGAGCACTACACATGGTTCTATTTGAGTATTTGATATAGAAAAATTTCTTATAATCTTAATAAGAGATATTTTTCTTTTTCAGATGATGTTTCCGATATCGTTATAATGCTGATGTCGAATTTCGTTCGTGTGCCGACTACCAGTGCATCAATATTTGCTACTATAGTTTTCGGGAAAAATGTGATTTGCAAATGAATCTCTCTTTAAGTACGACTTATATATATAAATTGTTATCAATAGTTTACACAATCATTGTCAATAGTTTTTCAATAATTGTTATTTATAATTATTTGTAAATACTCTCGCATCATCGATGCTTCGTTAAAAAATTACAAAGTAACAGCTGTCCACTCAAATTTTTAAAAGCATAATTTCGTGTAAACTCTTGTTATTGAAACTCTTATTTTTTAACTAATATTAGATAACCGTAAAATCCATCTGTATTTAACTATTTATATATAAATTTTATATAAATTTACGCATCTTTAAATGATTTTTACCTTGAATATCATTGTTCCCACATTCATATGTTTTTTTTTTGCTTTTTGAAAAAATTAGAATGTTCAAATATTGAATAAACATATATTTAGGACAAAAGTTCAATACACTATGTATCGAGATCAGATAATTTTTAATATTTTCATAAATTTAGTTGTACATTTTCATATTTGGAAACTATAAAAATTTTTTATCGTTACGATTTATGTTTACATTTAATTAAACATAAATATTAAGTTTTAATTTGACTTTTTGCATTTTAAGAAATTGCAGATTTAGGATATGATAAACGTAAATTATTATAAATTGATCATTCGAATGTTATAGAAATACATTCAAATTGAGCACTACACATGGTTCTATTTGAGTATTTGATATAGAAAAATTTCTTATAATCTTAATAAGAGATATTTTTCTTTTTCAGATGATGTTTCCGATATCGTTATAATGCTGATGTCGAATTTCGTTCGTGTGCCGACTACCAGTGCATCAATATTTGCTACTATAGTTTTCGGGAAAAATGTGATTTGCAAATGAATCTCTCTTTAAGTACGACTTATATATATAAATTATTATCAATAGTTTACACAATCATTGTCAATAGTTTTTCAATAATTGTTATTTATAATTATTTGTAAATACTCTCGCATCATCGATGCTTCGTTAAAAAATTACAATGTAACGGCTGTCTACTCAAATTTTTAAAAGCATAATTTCGTGTAAACTCTTGTTATTGAAACTCTTATTTTTTAACTAATATTAGATAACCGTAAAATCCATTTGTATTTAACTATTTATATATACAATTTTATATTAATTTACGCATCTTTAAATGATTTTTACCTTGAATATCATTGTTCCCACATTCATATGTTTTTTTTTTGCTTTTTGAAAAAATTAGAATGTTCAAATATTGAATAAACATATATTTAGGACAAAAGTTCAATACACTATGTATCGAGATCATATAATTTTTAATATTTTCATAAATTTAGTTGTATATTTAAATATTTGGAAACTATAATAATTTTACATCGTTAGGATTTATGTATACATTTAATTAAACATAAAATTTAAGTTTTAATTTGACTTTGTGCATTTTAAGGAATTGCAGATTTAGGATATGATAAACGTAAATTAATATAAATTGATCATTCGAATGTTATAGAAATACATTCAAATTGAGCACTACACATGGTTCTATTTGAGTATTTGATATAGAAAAATTTCTTATAATCTTAATAAGAGATATTTTTCTTTTTCAGATGATGTTTCCGATATCGTTATAATGCTGATGTCGAATTTCGTTCGTGTGCCGACTACCAGTGCATCAATATTTGCTACTATAGTTTTCGGGAAAAATGTGATTTGCAAATGAATCTCTCTTTAAGTACGACTTATATATATAAATTATTATCAATAGTTTACACAATCATTGTCAATAGTTTTTTAATAATTGTTATTTATAATTATTTGTAAATACTCTCGCATCATCGATGCTTCGTTAAAAAATTACAAAGTAACAGCTGTCCACTCAAATTTTTAAAAGCATAATTTCGTGTAAACTCTTGTTATTGAAACTCTTATTTTTTAACTAATATTAGATAACCGTAAAATCCATCTGTATTTAACTATTTATATACACAATTTTATATTTATTTACGCATCTTTAAATGATTTTTACCTTGAATATCATTGTTCCCACATTCATATGTTTTTTTTTTGCTTTTTGAAAAAATTAGAATGTTCAAATATTGAATAAACATATATTTAGGACAAAAGTTCAATACACTATGTATCGAGATCAGATAATTTTTAGTATTTTCATAAATTTAGTTGTACATTTTCATATTTGGAAACTATAAAAATTTTTTATCGTTACGATATATGTTTACATTTAATTAAACATAAATATTAAGTTTTAATTTGACTTTTTGCATTTTAAGAAATTGCAGATTTAGGATATGATAAACGTAAATTATTATAAATTGATCATTCGAATGTTATAGAAATACATTCAAATTGAGCACTACACATGGTTCTATTTGAGTATTTGATATAGAAAAATTTCTTATAATCTTAATAAGAGATATTTTTCTTTTTCAGATGATGTTTCCGATATCGTTATAATGCTGATGTCGAATTTCGTTCGTGTGCCGACTACCAGTGCATCAATATTTGCTACTATAGTTTTCGGGAAAAATGTGATTTGCAAATGAATCTCTCTTTAAGTACGACTTATATATATAAATTATTATCAATAGTTTACACAATCATTGTCAATAGTTTTTTAATAATTGTTATTTATAATTATTTGTAAATACTCTCGCATCATCGATGCTTCGTTAAAAAATTACAAAGTAAGAGCTGTCCACTCAAATTTTTAAAAGCATAATTTCGTGTAAACTCTTGTTATTGAAACTCTTATTTTTTAAATAATATTAGATAACCGTAAAATCCATCTGTATTTAACTATTTATATATAAATTTTATATAAATTTACGCATCTTTAAATGATTTTTACCTTGAATATCATTGTTCCCACATTCATATGTTTTTTTTTTGCTTTTTGAAAAAATTAGAATGTTCAAATATTGAATAAACATATATTTAGGACAAAAGTTCAATACACTATGTATCGAGATCAGATAATTTTTAATATTTTCATAAATTTAGTTGTACATTCACATATTTGGAAACTATAATAATTTTACATCGTTAGGATTTATGTGTACATTTAATTAAACATAAAATTTAAGTTTTAATTTGACTTTGTGCATTTTAAGGAATTGCAGATTTAGGATATGATAAACGTAAATTAATATAAATTGATCATTCGAATGTTATAGAAATACATTCAAATTGAGCACTACACATGGTTCTATTTGAGTATTTGATATAGAAAAATTTCTTATAATCTTAATAAGAGATATTTTTCTTTTTCAGATGATGTTTCCGATATCGTTATAATGCTGATGTCGAATTTCGTTCGTGTGCCGACTACCAGTGCATCAATATTTGCTACTATAGTTTTCGGGAAAAATGTGATTTGCAAATGAATCTCTCTTTAAGTACGACTTATATATATAAATTATTATCAATAGTTTACACAATCATTGTCAATAGTTTTTCAATAATTGTTATTTATAATTATTTGTAAATACTCTCGCATCATCGATGCTTCGTTAAAAAATTACAAAGTAACGGCTGTCTACTCAAATTTTTAAAAGCATAATTTCGTGTAAACTCTTGTTATTGAAACTCTTATTTTTTAACTAATATTAGATAACCGTAAAATCCATTTGTATTTAACTATTTATATATACAATTTTATATTAATTTACGCATCTTTAAATGATTTTTACCTTGAATATCATTGTTCCCACATTCATATGTTTTTTTTTTGCTTTTTGAAAAAATTAGAATGTTCAAATATTGAATAAACATATATTTAGGACAAAAGTTCAATACACTATGTATCGAGATCATATAATTTTTAATATTTTCATAAATTTAGTTGTATATTTAAATATTTGGAAACTATAATAATTTTACATCGTTAGGATTTATGTATACATTTAATTAAACATAAAATTTAAGTTTTAATTTGACTTTGTGCATTTTAAGGAATTGCAGATTTAGGATATGATAAACGTAAATTAATATATATTGATCATTAGAATGTTATAGAAATACATTCAAATTGAGCACTACACATGGTTATATTTGAGAATTTGATATAGAAAAATTTCTTATAATCTTAATAAGAGATATTTTTCTTTTTCAGATGATGTTTCCGATATCGTTATAATGCTGATGTCGAATTTCGTTCGTGTATCGACTACCAGTGCATCAATATTTGCTACTATAGTTTTCGGGAAAAATGTGATTTGCAAATGAATCTCTCTTTAAGTACGACTTATATATATAAATTGTTATCAATAGTTTACACAATCATTGTCAATAGTTTTTCAATAATTGTTATTTATAATTATTTGTAAATACTCTCGCATCATCGATGCTTCGTTAAAAAATTACAAAGTAACAGCTGTCCACTCAAATTTTTAAAAGCATAATTTCGTGTAAACTCTTGTTATTGAAACTCTTATTTTTTAACTAATATTAGATAACCGTAAAATCCATCTGTATTTAACTATTTATATATAAATTTTATATAAATTTACGCATCTTTAAATGATTTTTACCTTGAATATCATTGTTCCCACATTCATATGTTTTTTTTTTGCTTTTTGAAAAAATTAGAATGTTCAAATATTGAATAAACATATATTTAGGACAAAAGTTCAATACACTATGTATCGAGATCAGATAATTTTTAATATTTTCATAAATTTAGTTGTACATTCACATATTTGGAAACTATAATAATTTTACATCGTTAGGATTTATGTGTACATTTAATTAAACATAAAATTTAAGTTTTAATTTGACTTTGTGCATTTTAAGGAATTGCAGATTTAGGATATGATAAACGTAAATTAATATAAATTGATCATTCGAATGTTATAGAAATACATTCAAATTGAGCACTACACATGGTTCTATTTGAGTATTTGATATAGAAAAATTTCTTATAATCTTAATAAGAGATATTTTTCTTTTTCAGATGATGTTTCCGATATCGTTATAATGCTGATGTCGAATTTCGTTCGTGTGCCGACTACCAGTGCATCAATATTTGCTACTATAGTTTTCGGGAAAAATGTGATTTGCAAATGAATATCTCTTTAAGTACGACTTATATATATAAATTATTATCAATAGTTTACACAATCATTGTCAATAGTTTTTTAATAATTGTTATTTATAATTATTTGTAAATACTCTCGCATCATCGATGCTTCGTTAAAAAATTACAAAGTAACAGCTGTCCACTCAAATTTTTAAAAGCATAATTTCGTGTAAACTCTTGTTATTGAAACTCTTATTTTTTAACTAATATTAGATAACCGTAAAATCCATCTGTATTTAACTATTTATATACACAATTTTATATTTATTTACGCATATTTAAATGATTTTTACCTTGAATATCATTGTTCCCACATTCATATGTTTTTTTTTTGCTTTTTGAAAAAATTAGAATGTTCAAATATTGAATAAACATATATTTAGGACAAAAGTTCAATACACTATGTATCGAGATCAGATAATTTTTAGTATTTTCATAAATTTAGTTGTACATTTTCATATTTGGAAACTATAAAAATTTTTTATCGTTACGATTTATGTTTACATTTAATTAAACATAAATATTAAGTTTTAATTTGACTTTTTGCATTTTTAGAGATTGCAGATTTAGGATATGATAAACGTAAATTATTATAAATTGATCATTCGAATGTTATAGAAATACATTCAAATTGAGCACTACACATGGTTCTATTTGAGTATTTGATATAGAAAAATTTCTTATAATCTTAATAAGAGATATTTTTCTTTTTCAGATGATGTTTCCGATATCGTTATAATGCTGATGTCGAATTTCGTTCGTGTGCCGACTACCAGTGCATCAATATTTGCTACTATAGTTTTCGGAAAAAATGTGATTTGCAAATGAATCTCTCTTTAAGTACGACTTATATATATAAATTATTATCAATAGTTTACACAATCATTGTCAATAGTTTTTTAATAATTGTTATTTATAATTATTTGTAAATACTCTCGCATCATCGATGTTTCGTTAAAAAATTACAAAGTAACAGCTGTCCACTCAAATTTTTAAAAGCATAATTTCGTGTAAACTCTTGTTATTGAAACTCTTATTTTTTAACTAATATTAGATAACCGTAAAATCCATTTGTATTTAACTATTTATATGCACAATTTTATATTAATTTACGCATCTTTAAATGATTTTTACCTTGAATATCATTGTTCCCACATTCATATGTTTTTTTTTTGCTTTTTGAAAAAATTAGAATGTTCAAATATTGAATAAACATATATTTAGGACAAAAGTTCAATACACTATGTATCGAGATCAGATAATTTTTAATATTTTCATAAATTTAGTTGTACATTTACATATTTGGAAACTATAATAATTTTACATCGTTAGGATTTATGTGTACATTTAATTAAACATAAAATTTAAGTTTTAATTTGACTTTGTGCATTTTAAGGAATTGCAGATTTAGGATATGATAAACGTAAATTAATATATATTGATCATTCGAATGTTATAGAAATACATTCAAATTGAGCACTACACATGGTTCTATTTGAGTATTTGATATAGAAAAATTTATTATAATCTTAATAAGAGATATTTTTCTTTTTCAGATGATGTTTCCGATATCGTTATAATGCTGATGTCGAATTTCTTTCGTGTGCCGACTACCAGTGCATCAATATTTGCTACTATAGTTTTCGGGAAAAATGTGATTTGCAAATGAATCTCTCTTAAAGTACGACTTATATATATAAATTATTATCAATAGTTTACACAATCATTGTCAATAGTTTTTTAATAATTGTTATTTATAATTATTTGAAAATACTCTCGCATCATCGATGCTTCGTTAAAAAATTACAAAGTAACAGCTGTTCACCCAAATTTTTAAAAGCATAATTTCGTGTAAACTCTTGTAATTGAAACTCTTATTTTTTAACTAATATTAGATAACCGTAAAATCCATCTGTATTTAACTATTTATATATAAATTTTATATTAATATACGCATCTTTAAATGATTTTTACCTTGAATATCATTGTTCCCACATTCATATGTTTTTTTTTTGCTTTTTGAAAAAATTAGAATGTTCAAATATTGAATAAACATATATTTAGGACAAAAGTTCAATACACTATGTATCGAGATCAGATAATTTTTAATATTTTCATAAATTTA